>CM025789.1:96117931-96717931 GCA_014635995.1 Sarcophaga peregrina
AAAGAACTTGAGTTTATGATTGTAATGCAGCAAAAGCTATAAAGTAAACCAGACCAGAGATAACAAAAGGAATAAAAAAGTTTAAAGTTTTTTAAAAGTTTCAAAATATGTGCCGATAAACTCTAAAACACTCAATCTCTCCTCTTTGGTTAGTAGTGTTCCGATACTATGTTCGATACATGTTCGATACTCGTGAAATAATAAAAATTCTCTGAGGTTGAGTATCACAGGAAAAACTAAATTTTTAAAATATGCAAATATGCAAAGGATAAATGAATGAAGCTGTTTAAAGCTCTGACTTGTTACTCGATAAATAGATCGTTTAACATGAAAAAAATTCATTGAATGTGTGATTTTGTTTCTATTAAATTGCCTAATAGCAAGTCAATGGTTTCAAAACACCAACTGTTTGATAAATGAATGAAGCTGTTTAAAGGTCTGGCATGATACTTGGTAAATAGCTCGTTTACCATGAAAAAAATTCATTGAATGTGGAATTTTGTTTCCACTAAATTGCCTGGTTACATTAATAAATGAATGAAGCTATTTTAAGCTCTGACTTGTTACTCGGCAAATAGGCCAATTAAAATGAAAAAAAAAATCATTGAATGTGTAATTTTGCTTCCACTAATTTGTCTGGTTGCATTGATGGCAAGTCAAAGATTTCAAAACACGTACTGATTGGTAAATGAATGAAGCTATATGAAGTTCTGGCATGTTATTCGGTAAATAGGCCGATTAACGTGACAAAAAGAATTCATTGAAAGTGTTATTCTTATTTCCACTAAATTGCCTGATTGCATTGATGACAAGTCAAAGGTTTCAAAACACCTACTGATTGGTAAATGAATGAAGATAGTTTAAAGCTCTGACTTGTTACTCGGTAAATAGGCCGATTAACATGAAAAAAAAATTCATTGAATGTGTGATTTTGTTTCCATTAAATTGCCAGATTGCATTGATGACAAGTCAAGTTCAAAAAAACAAAAAAAAAAAGTTCAAAAGTTTCGCATGCAAACGAAATTAAAAAACGAAGTAGAATTGAATGCGAATTAATAATCCAGACACACTCCATTTAAAGCATTTATAATCGCGGCTATTTTATGAGATTTTTCAAAACGTTAATCGTTTGTATAAACAAACTTCATTAAATAATTGTGTTTTTAAAAGCGATTAAATAAAATTGTTTTATTTGTTTTTAATTTTCGTTACCGTAAAATATTTTTGGTTTTATTTTTTTCATTACAACTAAAACTTAAACGCTTAGGAAGCTTAGCGTGATGATGAGATGAATTATTTTTAACACTCGAATGGAGCCTGTTTTGCTATGCAAATAAATGGCACGAGTTGTCTTGTATAACACATAAGTGCGAAATTGAATTAGAAATTAGAAATGGAAGTGGAAATAGTACCTACGCCTTACGTACCAAATTCATTAATTTAAAGGCACGAGAAAAAGAATTTATTTAAATTAAATTTTTTTTATTATTATTATTATTTAACATTTATTTCTTATTAATAAATACATAATATTCAAAAGGAAACATTTCTTTTTATTTTTAGTTTAGTTTTGTTTGCTTAAAGTACTAAAAAAAACAAATCTTTTATTTGTTTCTCTCTCAATTTTTATGAGGTTAAATTACAATAAAATTTTTCACATAAAATTTGTTAACTTTCATTTTTGTTTTAATTTGTTGTTGTTGTTGTTTATTATTTTTTTTTTTTGTTTTTAAAAAAGTTTGTAAATAAAATTTTAATTTAATATTTTTCATATGATTTTTATGATTTCATTTCATTTCAATTGCATTTGCATTGAAACAAGTTTTTATTTTTTTTTTTGTAAATAATGTTGGAAAACGTAAATTTTTTGATACCTTTATGGTACTCTTTGTTGTCGAAATGTACTTTTTTCGGTACTTTTCTGTTACTTATTGTACAAGAAAACTCTTGTCAATACTTTTCTGGAATTTTTTCTTTGCGAAAGTCCTCTTTTGTCATAAAAATATTATATTTTCAAGTAGATTATTAATTAATTCCGTATAAGTTTATGAGAAATAGTTTTAAAAAGTTCAGAGACATTCATAAAAATCCTAAAAAGGAATTTTATTAAAAAAAGTACTTTTTCTGTAAAGGATTTTTGAAAAGATAAAATAAATAGCCGTGCCAGGCACGCCTTGCTATGCCATCAACTAAAATTTACGGTAATGAAACATTCTAAATGTTATTAAAATCATAAATGATGAATTCTAAAATGTCCGATCACCACATGATCAAATGCATAATTGAAATAATTTTTAGTAGCGCTACTTGTCTTAAATTGGTCATATCAGCTTAGAAACCTTCCCCGGCACATGGGCAACAATTTTGTTGAAGATCACAAAATGATCAAATGCCTAGTTAATAATTTAATTAATTTTTAGTAATTTTCAGTGGCGCCCCCTATTGGAAGTTGATCATGCCAACTTAGAAACCTTTGTCCGTTCATGGGCAACAACTTTGCTAAAGATCACAAAATGATCAAATGCCTAGTTAACAATTTAATTCATTTCAAGTAATTTTCAGTTGCGCCACCTATCAGAAATTTAATTCATGCCAACTTAGAAACCTTCCTTGCTCTATGGGCAACAACTTTGCTAAAGTATCACAAAATGATCAAATGCGTAGTTAATAATTAATTAATTTTTAGTAATTTTCAGTGGCGCCTTCGTCGGCTCATGCGCAAACACTCTCCGAAAGATCATTAAATGATTCAAATACCACAGTTTACGATTCTATAAGGGAAACATATTCCTCTTTGTAAAACAATCAAAAGCTGCAATTGGTAGTTACTGAGGAATGGCAAGACCTAACCGTTGATCAGTTGAAAGTTTTGGAGCGCACTATAAACATTTAACCTGGTCTTTATAGATTTAAAAACTTGACTTTGTTTGCATTGATAAGAGAAAATTATACCTCAAAATTAAGTGCAACTTAAGGATAAAGATCGGTAGACACTGCAATCCAAAATGTTGTCGGTGAAACAATGAGATGTGATCTGGCTCATGCATACGACTATCTAGGGATAACCTGTGATTGATAACTGATCTATAAACTTGAATACATAATTGGTCATTACAACCCTTTAGTTAGGATTATAAGCTAGTTTCTTATTTTGTGTGCAGGTCGCCGAAGAAATATTTTGTCATAGTTCGTTTTCTTTTAGAGATGCCTGCCCTGAGGCTTTCATTGAGTCCTTACGCCTAAAATGCCTACACACTACCTAAACCATCGAATTAGCCGATTTATAGGTGTCTCTTAAAGAGAAAGACTTGCCACGCCGATTTTTGAATGAGTTTGTCGATATCGACTCTACGAACTTACACACTAAATTCCATTCGTCTACGATCACTGTTCCTAAATATTCAATTAAAAAGGGCCTACTTTTTGTTATAATGAGCTTTTTTTTAAACCATCTAAACGCATAAGCTTTCGAACAAAAAAATGGTTAAAATCGGTTCAGTAGTTTAAGAGTTACAGCTATCACTTGAAGGGGGAGGATTGTGACGCCCATTTTTGGTGGGATTCTCGAAAACGACTCTATAAACTTAGCCACCAAATTCTTCTACTATCAATATGTATCTAAACATTAAGTTTAAACGATTTGCCACATTTTTTAACATTTAGGGATATGAAATATAGATGAAGTCCGATTCTCAGACCTGTACGATATGTACATAAAATTTCATGAAAATCTTTTGATCCATTGCGGTGGAGTTTAACCACTAACACCGTGACAGGAGAATTTTATTTATTAGATTTCGTGGAGGCATTGGTTCAAACAGCGCTAGTTTTTGAGTAAAGGAGGATGGCAAAGTCCCAGTGTCACTGGGCGGGAAAGAATGCTTGAGCTTTCAATGGATTTCGAAACGTTTAAGGTTTGTCTTGCTCTCCATCAATGTTATTTTAAGGGATTTGGGATCCTTCTGTTTGGTTTTTATAAAGGTTTGGAGTTGCTTTGCCTGATTAAGAGATTAATTGAAGACTGAATGAGTTTTAAATGTTTAATTACAAAATTTTTTAAAATTATTTCTGTATTTATTTCAAATTATTTTAAAGTATTAAAATACAGTGAACTCGCGAAAACGAGAATACTCGAAAGTGTTAACGACTCAGAAACGTGAACAAATTTATTTTTCCACGGAATATTCTAAAACGTAAACAAAATCTAAAAGCGCTAAAGCGTAAAAACTTTTTTATTTTTAGTTTTTTTAATTTTTTTTTTTAATTTTTTTTAAATTGGGAAATCCCCCTACTACAGTTTATTTGTTTGTCTACTTATGTTTGAACTTCTTTTCCTTTATGTACATATGTTGATGTTAAAAGCCAAAGATTTAGAAATTCGCGATCAAATTAAAGGAAATGATCGGGTTTTTAACACCATTAACGGATGACTTCAAAAATTTAAAGAAAGGTTTGGTTGCCTAAAAACCCCGGAGAAAAACTTTCTGCGCAGTCGCAACTTTAAGGAAAATTTAAAAGATGTAGAAACAACGATGGGCTATTCAATTGCCCCGGAAAGTGACACGAAGTTTCAAAAACTTTACTTTTTTTTTTATTATTATGAAACCTACACTCAGGGGCTAGCCCCTACTCATGCAGTGCTTTGTGCAGGTTTTAGGAAAGGTGGAAAGAGGGAAGATTCGAACGGTAAGGAAACGAGTTGATGCTGGGGACTATAAAATGGCTAGTGCTATACATTCACCATTAGACAGTCTACAGCAATCGTCCCCAAGAAGCCCGCAATTTCTCACACCACTTATGTTGTGTGTGTTAATTTTATACAGAAGTGGAGGGACCTACAGTTTAAAGTCGACTTCGAACGACAGATTTTTGAGAAACAAGAAGAGAAAGAGAAGAAATCGCCGAAAAAATACTTTTCGTATTTTTTTATTTTTGATGTCTGGCCTGGGACTCGAACCCTGGCTTTACGTCTAATAAGCCAGCACACTACCTACTAGACCACGGCAACCCCTAAAAAAACTTTACTTGTCCAGTGAATTACAAATGCTTCAAGTCAGCTTGGATGACATGTAAAATTTTTTTAGGTAGGTTTCAATTGACAAATTTAAAATTGAAAACTTCATAAAAATTTTTGGTTGTAGTTTACTGAGTTCTTGACTAAAAAGGAGCTACAGATGACACCGATGATTTTTTACTTAGTAAAGTTTTAAATTTGATAAAAATGAGGTCACGTTATCGCGAGTTCACTGTATCGCTTTGATTCAGAATTTTCTTTAAATTTAATATTTTTTTTTCTTCTTTTTTCTTTCAAAACCCTTTGCCACGTACCCTGTAATTTCAAATCGTTAAAGTTTCTTTTAAGGTGGTATTTTTCAAAAAAACATTTTGTTGTTGTTGTTGTTGTTGTTTTTCATAAGATTAATAATAATTAAAAAAATAACATTTACATACACAACACCTTGTATTTTAAATCTATTTTTTTGTTTGTTTCTGTTTTCGTTTTTTAATTAAATTTCTTTCTTTCTTCCTTTCATTCTTTGAATTTTTCGTTTTTAGTTTTTAATTCTTTTGTTAATTAAATTCCAAGCAAAATTTCTTGTTTTACCTTGTGGCTCCATTATTTTATTTAAAAAAAAAAATGTTTTTTTTGTTGTTTTCTTAACAAATAACCGTTAAACTTGTTTAAAAAGGTAATAAATCTTTGGCTTTTAATTTTATTTTTATTTTTGTAACAATTTTTCGCAATTCGTTTTAATTCGTCCTCCCCTACCGTTGTCCTTCATTCATTTCGTAACTTTTTTTCATTTTTTTTTTTTACTTTTTAAACTACCAAGTGTGAGACATCACTTGTATACCCCGGTGAGTATTTTGGTGGCATTATATTACCCGTTTGTTGTTGTTGGTGTTGTTGTTGTTTCATTCTACCCAATAGAGGTCCATGTACTTTGGGAGAATGTTTCGGTTTGGATGGATCCAAATAGCGACGATTCCTAAGCATGTCATTGTGATCACCAATCCAAGCATTTTCCGGTCCCCGGGGTCCCAAACGATGATAACGCCTTTTATCTACCGAATAACTAATCGATCCCGGATTGGCATTAAGACCCACATTATATTGCCTTTGCATAGCTAGAGAGGTGCGTATGGTTTTACGTTTCTACGGGAAAATATAGAAAATAAAAAATGGGCTGTTAGGGTTGTTAAGTATTATAAGGTATAGAGGTATAGATCCATTCTTTCGCCTCTCGTTATTTTGTTAAAGAGTTTGCATCAAAGAAGCCTTCGAAAATCGAATGTCACAATTCGTTGCCCATGAATTTAAAATTCTTAAATTAGAAATGAGGACATATTTTCCTCAAGAATGGCTCTTAACGACTCTAACAAAGCTTAATAAAAATTTTTAATTTCTTGAAAAAGCAAAAATAATGGATTTCTATTCTACTACACCTTTATAGTTTACCTCAATCGTTCCTCTCCATTTGGCGGCTGCATGTCTTGCTATATCCATACGTTTTTGCTTCTTCACTTGATGCCGTTTATAGATGACTTCGATTATAATAAGGCCCACGCCTATGGCTACGCCAGCTGCCACTAATATAAATACGCCGGCCATATTTTTCAAACCCAATGTATTCGGAGTCTTTTCAAATTGTTCACATTGTTGGGCATTACCATGGAATATCCAAGCTTTATCCAAAGCCTCCATAAAACCACCTGAGGAAAGTAATAAAGAAAAAATGATTACAACAACATTGCCTGATTACAGGCGGCTTGAGAAACTATAAAATACAGTTGTACACCTTGGGGGACTCCATAATCTACTATGATATCCTGAACATTCCACCTCGCAAATCTAGTTCTATGCATATCCCTTGAGTATATGTGCACACACATACCTAATTGGTCATTACGACCCTCCAGTCAGGACTACGACCTAGCTTCTCACACCACTTATGTTGTGTGCGTTAATTTTATACATGAGCGGCGGGACCTACAGTTTAAAGTCGATTTCGCATGACAGATTTTTGAGAAACTTTTCATGGCAATTTTATTTTAACGTTCAGATTTTTTGCTAGAAATCTGCTGAGAGGCAGTCGTCGAAGAAATATATTTTTTTTATATTTCGTTTTGGCGCCTGGCCTGAGATCCAAACCCGGGTTTTACGTCTAATCAGCCAACACACTACCCACTAGACCACGGCGACTTCAACATAGAAACATAGGCGTTGAGAAATTTGGATTTCAGGTAATCTAACATCAATAGATAACACCATGTTTCTACCAACTTCGACAGCGCAACTAAAGGGAAATGTATGTCCCTCTGCGGAGAATACACTCCAAGAGGCCACATCTTGATCAAACACTCGCCAGTAAAATCATTTCTTAGGTTTTTCGCATGGTTTGGAACTCAGACTAGTTCGATATGATGTCGTCCAAGCTAAGTTCATTAGCGTATGTGGTTGAGAAGACTGTTTAATGCTGTTGCATTGGAGTTGATATCATTGTTCGGTACAATTCCGCCCGTTTAGATATCGTTAATCTAAGTTTTGATATTTAATTCTTGGATAGAGCTCGCGGTTTCAACAATGGCCCAACTTCCGATTAAAAACGAATGCAGTTCTCAGGTAATCTGGGACCCAAAAGGTCGGGAGTTGTTGCCGAACGGTCTTCGCATCCAATCTACTTGAGGGTATATACTTTATTGGTTGTATCGCAAACGTATTAAGTAGGCTAGGGCCAGATGTGTATGTTTTCAACTGATGTTAATTGGGTCATACATACATAATTGGTTGTTACAACCCTTCAGTCAGATTACAACCTAGTTTCTCACATCCCTTATGTTTGTGTTCGCGGTGTTTAAACATGAATGGAGGACCGCAGTTTAAATTCCGATGATTTTCAAGAAGATTATTAATTAATTTCGTATAAGTTTAACAGAAATAGTTTTAAATAGTTCAGAGACAAATCGTAAAAAAGTACTTTATTAAAAAAGTACTTTATTAAAAAAAGTACCTTATTAAAAAAGTACTTTTTCTGTAAAGGATTTTTAAAAGGATAAAATAAATAGCCGCCTTGCTATGCCACCAACTAAAATTTACGGTAATGAAATATGCTAAATGTTATTAAAATCATAAATGATAAATTCTAAAATGTCCGATCAACACATGATCAAATGCATAGTTGGAATAATTCTCAGTGGCGCCACTTGTCTTAAATTGGTCATATCAACTTAGAAGCCTTTCCCGGCTCATGCGCAACAACTTTCCTAAAGATCACAAAATGATCAAATGCCTAGTTAACAATTTAATTAATTTTTAGTAATTTTCAGTGGCGCCCCCTATTTAAAGTCGATTTCGCATGACAGATTTTTGAGAAACTTTTCATGGCAATTTTATTTTAACGTTCAGATTTTTTGCTAGAAATCTGCTGAGAGGCAGTCGTCGAAGAAATATATTTTTTTTATATTTCGTTTTGGCGCCTGGCCTGAGATCCAAACCCGGGTTTTACGTCTAATCAGCCAACACACTACCCACTAGACCACGGCGACTTCAACATAGAAACATAGGCGTTGAGAAATTTGGATTTCAGGTAATCTAACATCAATAGATAACACCATGTTTCTACCAACTTCGACAGCGCAACTAAAGGGAAATGTATGTCCCTCTGCGGAGAATACACTCCAAGAGGCCACATCTTGATCAAACACTCGCCAGTAAAATCATTTCTTAGGTTTTTCGCATGGTTTGGAACTCAGACTAGTTCGATATGATGTCGTCCAAGCTAAGTTCATTAGCGTATGTGGTTGAGAAGACTGTTTAATGCTGTTGCATTGGAGTTGATATCATTGTTCGGTACAATTCCGCCCGTTTAGATATCGTTAATCTAAGTTTTGATATTTAATTCTTGGATAGAGCTCGCGGTTTCAACAATGGCCCAAACTTCCGATTAAAAACGAATTTAGTTATGAGGTAATCTGAGAAACAGAAAGGTCGGGATTTGTTGCTAACGGTCTTGGCAATCCAATCTACTTGGAGGGTATATAACTTTACAGGTTGTACTGCAAATATATGAAGCACGCTAGGACCAGCTTGTATGTTTTCAACTGATGTTAATTGGGTCATACATACATAATTGGATATTACAACCCTTCAGTCAGAATTGGCAACATAGCTTCTCACACCCCTTATGTTGTGTGTGCGTTAACTTCATACATGAGGGGCGGGATCTACAGTTTAAAGTCGATTCCGAACGATAGGTTTTTGATGTCTGCCCTTGGGCTTGAACACGGGCCTTTAGTCTAATAAGCCAACACACTACCCACAAGACCACAGCGACTTCATCCAATCTACTTGGAGGGTACATAACTTTTTAGGTTGTACTGCAAATGTATTAAGTAGGCTAGGATCCGATTGTGTATTTTCGGCTGATGTTAATTGGGTCAGGGTCAGGAAATTTTCTGAGATATCATACAGAAATGTTGATAATTGAATATGGATTTCAATAGGCGACTTTTCTAATTGACAAATAATTACGTATTGCGTGAGTCCTAATAATTTTATAGAGGTGTGATCAAAGATTTTTAGATTACAGGCCTTATCTAAGTTCAGAGTACGTTTCACATAAGGATCAACTTACTTTCATGGAATTCCAATATCGTAAGTGTTACAGCATCTGTCCAAGGAGAACCCTTTTGCAAGCCAATGCCATAACCACTACGACCAAAAAGTTCTCCAGCCGTTACCAATTCACAATCCTTAGAGGCTTCATATTCCAAACGCGAAGAGTCCCAGATAAAGGCCATAAGTTTTCTAAAATTCAAAAAAAATATTTTAACAAATCGGCAAACAGAAAAAGAAAAATCCCAAAACAGCTACTTACCCCTTCTTGACATCGTCGATTGCTTTCTCAGCCGTATCGTAATTATTGGCCTCCATGGTACGATACATATTCGACAATTCCACTTGACGCCTAAAATACATGTCCACCGAAGAGCCCTTCACCGTGGCACAGGTTAAATTCTCCATTGTATTGCGCAGGCGGGCATCATTAATGCCACTCAATTTGGTTTTGGGTCTCTCCAGCACAAGAAAAGCAGCCAAGTTGGCAGTATATGAGGCTACAATTATCATAGCAAAACCGGCCCACACCATGCCCAAAACCCGGGCGGAAAAACTGCGTGGCGTACCCTCACCAATGCCGCTGTTCAACAGTACGCCCCAGGCAAACCAAATGGCCGAACTTAAATTTAAAGCCTTCTCTTCATGACTATCGGCATGAGATAATTTGAAACGACCAAATGGAGAAAATCTATGAGAGAGAAGGTATTAAACAAAATCCGAAAAGATTATAATCACCAATACACATGGCATATGGGACTAAGAAGTCCATAAATTTAGTAAAAACTTTTAAACTGTTAATCAAACCTAAAAGGTGCTTGACTCTCCCGCGATCGAATGCGAGAGAGAGCGCGAGAGAGAGAGAAAGAGAGAAATTTTTACTTTAAAGTTTAAAACGTTTAATAAATAAAATGTGCTCTAAAAACATGCTCTTAATTGGTATTTTTCAAGAGAGAGACGAGAGAGAGAGAGAATAAAGAAAGAGAAAAATATATAAACAAATACAATATATGCTCTATCTATCTAAATACGTATGTATGTATGTGAAAAAAAGTAGTATGTGGAGAGAAAGAGATAATTTTATTGAAATTCTTTAACAAAAAAAAAAAAAAAATTCTTTAAAAACTTTCATCATCCATCATCCATAATTATCATCACATCATCATCATCATTATCATTATTATTATTAAAGAAAATCATGCTACATTACCATCCAAAACTGTATTATCAGTGCAGCGATAACAACACTTACCTATCGAGAAGATACAAAACGAGAGCTACCACATGCACTGACACCATTACCAGTATCCAAAGCGTGTTACTAAATGGTTGCAAGAAAGACACTAAAGTACTCGAACGTGATGGCTTCTTTTCGAGTATTGTAATGCCTTGATATTTAAAGGGTTTCGAAAATTCAATATATTCGGCACGCTCTGGATTAATGGTTAGTGGTGCTACAATCATGTCGGCATGCTCGTTCACCAGTTCACCTATTAAGCCTGTCCATTCCTTTTTCGTTGACGAAGACAGTGTGCCCGTTGTCGAGTTTTTCAAAATGTAGTGGCCAAATTGGCCATCTGGGCGATAAACCCAATTCGTATGTAAAATTTTGAATCCCTTTAAAAGCAAAAATAATGGATTTCTATTCTACTACACCTTTATAGTTTACCTCAATCGTTCCTCTCCATTTGGCGGCTGCATGTCTGGCTATATCCATACGTTTTTGCTTCTTCACTTGATGCCGTTTATAGATGACTTCGATTATAATAAGGCCCACGCCTATGGCTACGCCAGCTGCCACTAATATAAATACGCCGGCCATATTTTTCAAACCCAATGTATTCGGAGTCTTTTCAAATTGTTCACATTGTTGAGCATTACCATGGAATATCCAAGCTTTATCCAAAGCCTCCATAAAACCACCTAATGAGAGTAACAAAACAAAAAATTATAAGAATAGGAAGGAACAGGTATCTTGAAAAACTATAAAATACTCTTATCGACCATGGTGGGATTTAATATATTGTGATATCCTTAAAATTCCACCTCTGTAATCTAGTTCTACACATATTCCATGTGGTTTCCTGGAGTATAAGTGCACACTCATACATAATTGGTCATTACAACGTTTCAGTTAGGATTTCGACCTAACTTCTCACATCACTTATGTTGTGTGCATTAATTTTATTTATAAGTGGCGTGACCTACAGTTTAAAGTCGACTTCGAACGATTTGAGAAGTTCTTCATGGCAATTTTATTTACTCATAGCTTTTGCCATAAATCCTCTCAGCAGATCGCCAAAGAAATATTTTTTTATTTATATTTCGTTTTGATGCCTAATCTAAGATACGAACCCTAGGCTCCTGAAAAATCCTATTAAATGCGACAGAGAAATATTTCTCCGGCGGTTCTCTGCCTAAGGCCCTATTCTGGTGTGCCATAGAGCCAGATATTCACACAGAATGTGCTGTACCTATTCATACCATCTCTAGACATTGATTGAATTTCCGACAATGGCGTGCAGAGCTCTAGCTCTTTTCTGCGTCAGAGTAGGTCTGAGAATCCTGTTATTCTGCAAGTCGTTACATCAGATCTCGTGCGTTTCTTTTTGATAAAGTTTTAAAAGAGAAAATGGAATTCACTTAGTACATGCGAAAACCAAGCGTGCATTCCTTCATTCGTTCCGTGCCCAATAATTTTGTTCGGGTTCCTTCCAAAGTTCAAGGAATATTTTATTCTTTCCGTTAACATAAAAAGCCAGAGGTCTGCGGATGTATGGAAATTGAATCCAAATTTCTCAAGGCCTATCCCTCTATCAAGCGCGACAGTTCAAATAAAGGGAAATGTATGCCCCTATGCTGAGGATCCACTTCAAGAGACCACCTCTTGATCAAACAGTCGCCAGTAAAAGCATTTCTATGGTTGTTCGCATGGTTTGGAATTCCAGACTAGTTCGATATGATGTCGCCCAAGCTAAATCCGTAAGCGTATGCAGTTGAGGAGACTGTATAATCCTGTTGCATTGGAGTTGATAGCATTTCTTTTCAATTCCGCCCGTTTAGACATCGTTAATCTAAGTTTTAAGATTTAATTCTTGGATAGAGCTGGCGGTTTCAACAATGGCCCAAACTTCCGATTAAAAACGAATGCAGTTCTCAGGTAATCTTGGACCCAGAAAGGTCGGGATTTGTTGCCGAACGGTCTTCGCAATCCAATCTACTTGGAGGGTATATAACTTTATTGGTTGTATCGCAAACGTATTAAGTAGGCTAGGGCCAGATTGTATGTTTTCAACTGATGTTAATTGGGTCATACATACATAATTGGTTGTTACAACCCTTCAGTCAGAATTGCAACATAGCTTCTCACACCCCTTATGTTGTGTGTGCGTTAACTTCATACATGAGGGGCGGGATCTACAGTTTAAAGTCGATTCCGAACGATAGGTTTTTGATGTCTGCCCTTGGGCTTGAACACGGGCCTTTAGTCTAATAAGCCAACACACTACCCACAAGACCACAGCGACTTCATCCAATCTACTTGGAGGGTACATAACTTTTTAGGTTGTACTGCAAATGTATTAAGTAGGCTAGGATCCGATTGTGTATTTTCGGCTGATGTTAATTGGGTCAGGGTCAGGAAATTTCTCAGATTTCATACAGAAATGTTGATAATTGAACATGGATTTCAATAGGCGATTTTTCTAAATGACAAATAATTGTGGATTGCGTGAGTTCTAATAATTTTATAGAGGTGTGATCAAAGATTTTTAGATTACAGGCCTTATCTAAGTTCAGAGTACGTTTCACATAAGGATCAACTTACTTTCATGGAATTCCAATATCGTAAGTGTTACAGCATCTGTCCAAGGAGAACCCTTTTGCAAGCCAATGCCATAACCACTACGACCAAAAAGTTCTCCAGCCGTTACCAATTCACAATCCTTAGAGGCTTCATATTCCAAACGCGAAGAGTCCCAGATAAAGGCCATAAGTTTTCTAAAATTAAAAAAAATATTTTAACAAACCGGCAAACAGAAAAAGAAAAATCCTAAAACAGCTACTTACCCCTTCTTGACATCGTCGATTGCTTTCTCAGCCGTATCGTAATTATTGGCCTCCATGGTACGATACATATTCGACAATTCCACTTGACGTCTAAAATACATGTCCACCGAAGAGCCCTTCACCGTGGCACAGGTTAAATTCTCCATTGTATTGCGCAGGCGGGCATCATTAATGCCACTCAATTTGGTTTTGGGTCTCTCCAGCACAAGAAAAGCAGCCAAGTTGGCAGTATATGAGGCTACAATTATCATAGCAAAACCGGCCCACACCATGCCCAAAACCCGGGCGGAAAAACTGCGTGGCGTACCCTCACCAATGCCGCTGTTCAACAGTACGCCCCAGGCAAACCAAATGGCCGAACTTAAATTTAAAGCCTTCTCTTCATGACTATCGGCATGAGATAATTTGAAACGACCAAATGGAGAAAATCTATGAGAGAGAAGGTATTAAACAAAATCCGAAAAGATTATAATCACCAATACACATGGCATATGGGACTAAGAAGTCCATAAATTTAGTAAAAACTTTTAAACTGTTAATCAAACCTAAAAGGTGCTTGACTCTCCCGCGATCGAATGCGAGAGAGAGCGCGAGAGAGAGAGAAAGAGAGAAATTTTTACTTTAAAGTTTAAACGTTTAATAAATAAAATGTGCTCTAAAAACATGCTCTTAATTGGTATTTTTCAAGAGAGAGACGAGAGAGAGAGAGAAATAAAGAAAGAGAAAAATATATAAACAAATACAATATATGCTCTATCTATCTAAATACGTATGTATGTATGTGAAAAAAAGTAGTATGTGGAGAGAAAGAGATAATTTTTATTGAAATTCTTTAACAAAAAAAAAAAAAATTCTTTAAAAACTTTTCATCATCCATCATCCATAATTATCATCACATCATCATCATCATTATCATTATTATTATTAAAGAAAATCATGCTACATTACCATCCAAAACTGTATTATCAGTGCAGCGATAACAACACTTACCTATCGAGAAGATACAAAACGAGAGCTACCACATGCACTGACACCATTACCAGTATCCAAAGCGTGTTACTAAATGGTTGCAAGAAAGACACTAAAGTACTCGAACGTGATGGCTTCTTTTCGAGTATTGTAATGCCTTGATATTTAAAGGGTTTCGAAAATTCAATATATTCGGCACGCTCTGGATTAATGGTTAGTGGTGCTACAATCATGTCGGCATGCTCGTTCACCAGTTCACCTATTAAGCCTGTCCATTCCTTTTTCGTTGATGAAGACAGTGTGCCCGTTGTCGAGTTTTTCAAAATGTAGTGGCCAAATTGGCCATCTGGCGATAAACCCAATTCGTATGTGAAATTAATGCGTTGTGACAAGGCTTTCAATAGGTCAATACAATAGCCACGACAGCAATAATCATTTTCTGCAACAAAATCATAGGAAAACTTATTTGAAATTGAACAAAAAAAAAGAACCAAAACTTACCCATGCCATTGCTAGCATTGAACAGTGGACAGGGCACTTCATCCTCCAAACAGTTGACCTCATCGTCCGTTAAACGCCGCACATATACGAAAGGTTTCTCCTCAATGGTCAAAACTTTTAAGTGTGTGGGTATCATTATTCCCTCGGGTTTCTTTTTCTGTTTACCCGGCCATATAATTTGGCTATCGTTGATCTTTAAACGCATAGTTCCCTTCTCCTAAAGTTATAAAAAAATTTTTTTCATTCCACTTTAATTTTAATTTCTTTTCAATGCGGGAGAACCTACCGGATCGTAGTAGAATTTACCCACAACCTGTTTCTTTTGCTTGGGCCTTATGTTGATCACATCATAACCAGCATATATGCGATCACCATTGTCATCAAAAGCCACTTGACCCGTTTCTCCGGTAATATTACGTGTTTTCAGATAGTGAAACAAACGTTTCCCTAAAGACAAGAAAGAAAATTAAGAAATCTCTTCTGGTTCTTGCAGTTGTACTTTCAGATAAAAATTCAGTTGAAATCAGATCGTTCCCTTCAGGGATGTCCACAATTGTGTACCTAGAATTCAAGCAAGCCGTTACCTAAGTGCTGGACAGTAATAGATCACGGTAGACAGTGATTAGATCACGCGAGCAGGGCATGCCTTCCCTTGAGGAAAGCGATTACCTAAAATATTTTAAGACGGAAGAGAAATTTGACCTATTTTGTACTCTCTGGATTAAGATTTGATAAGCTAGAGGTCCTTTCCGCAGAAATATCAGCCATTTAGTAGAGGATTTTGAACTAATTTGCCTATGCGCGGATAACATAAGTCTTTATCCGGTAAGGTATCCGTTTTCGAAAGTTCGTTTGCAACACAGTTAATAAAGATCTGGGAATATGCCGCCAATATGACGTTCAAAAGGGGCTTTAGAACTGACTAACCGCTCGAGCTTGAGTATATTTTTAGGGAATATTGCAGTACCAAGCTGTGTGGGATAACCATAAGAAAGAGTTGGTACAACACCTTCTTTGTGACTATTCCGCGCTATATTAAAAATGTTAGGAACGTCGCACTTACTGTGCTTGTTGGCACATGTAATTTTGTTAGGGTACAGGTCGGCTCTCACAAGAACTACATGGACTTCACTTTCGATTTCAGTAATTTCGGAGAGAAAGCCTAAAACGCATATTCTCCGATATTGAAACTTGCAGTTTAGCCAGGAAACTCTGAACTGCTTGCACCCTTATTGCGGGTATATTTACTAGACAAGCAATTCCGTAACAGAGATCTCTCTCGTATGTCAAAACTAATACTCTACCAGACTCTCATCCTCTCCGTGCTTCTTTATAAAGCAGAGAAAGGGACCCTATTAAGCACTGATGCCTTGAAAGCATTCCAAAGAAAAAGTCCTCCGTAAGAACGTAAGAAACGGTCCAGAGTGAGTAGCCGATGACTTCCGCATTTGATCCAACACTGAGCTGTGTGAGCTCCCCATAGCTCGACATAGATGTTGTGCAGCGTATTAACATCCAACGACGGTGCTGGTTCGGCCATGTCGTACGAATGGAGAAGGATGCTACGGTTAGGCGGGTATTTGATGCGGAGATCTGTCGAAGTCGGTGAAGAGGCCGGAATTGTTTGCGTTGGAAAGACTAAATTATGGAAGCCCTGACATCGATTGGTATGGCCAACACTGTAATAATGTGTTAAGGCAGGTCGAATTTCGTCTATTATGTTGTTAATGGCCAATTAAGTAAGTAAGTAATTACTAGGTACGGTATTATTGGACTTATGTTCAGACTTGGTCTATCCATATTACATCTTATAATGTGGGAAGTCTTCTTGACTTTCTACAGAAAACTAGATAAGGACACCTCGTTCAAATAAATTTTCCGGAACGAGGAATAGTATAAAATTTATCAAGAACTCTGACTGGTTCTCAAGGGAACCGCCTGAAATGTACGTGGAATAGAACTTAATTATAGAGGCGGAAATTGCGAATCAACTCAATGGATAATCCCAGGAGCAGTTGATGAAAAGTTTTTATTTTCTAATAAGGCTTTGAAAGAAGATATTATTCATAAAAACACTGGAGCCTATTTACGTTACAAGTTCTGCAATAATATTTAAAATCCTTTCAACTTACCCGATTCCCAATTGACACCAGAATCATCACAATTCTTTGGTGGCTCTGTGATGGTTTCATTCTTCATCATTTCCTTAATAGCTGAGGCCAAAACATATACCGAATCCTTGAAGAAGAAAAAGTTTCCCGTAAGGATAATTCATTATACTGAATGGACTTTGCATTCTTATTACCCTTATGTGGCGATTATCACTGTTAACATGCTCCAGTTGTAAGCCCAAAACACCATCTGGTGTATTATTGGCATTTAAGGCCTGTTCGGTAACAATCCAAACATGACCAGCTTCGGTCATATTGTAGGTGGCAGCATCACGGAATATAATCTGGGCATCTTCAGTGCTAATGGACATGACAATTAATGACAACAAAGGAAGGAGGAGATAATGAGAATAACATTCCAACCTGGCATATACTAAGTAAACACGACTCTGGGCGGTTTTCATATCCACCAAATGCTCGGAGAAACTTTCCAATTTCGGTTCAAATTCTACAATCATTTCGACAGTGGCACGAACATCAATGTCGTCGTAATAGTTTTGTGAAGTCGTTTGAAATCTACCCAATATGGCACGACCATCCGTATCCGAACTGTGTATTATAATTACCTAAGCAAAGGAAAGAGACAAAGAAAAGGAAAGGAAAAGATTAAATCCAAGTGTGTTTAACGTGGTGTTGGACTTTCTTTGTTTACCTTTGTGTAGCTGAAATGATTCAACATTTCCAGCCAAACGTCTGCCTGATGGTAGTACGGTGGTACGGTGCGCAAAAACGAAACGTGAATGTTCTTATCGGAGAAAGCGGCATCACGTGACGAGATGCCTATAACGGGTATTTGAAAGAAGCGGCTGGTATAACTGACAGCAGCCGGTGATAAATCACCAGAGGTTTGTTCATGCGACACAACCACAGCGTAAACCTGTTAAAAGAAGAACAAGGACAAGAGCAAACAATGGTTACAACTAACGAAATGGTCTACAAAGCTTTATAACGGCATGATTAAAAACTTGAAAAATGTATTGGAATAAGGAAATATGTACGACAATCAAAGCGATATTAAATGGAAATGAAATTATGTGGCACAAGGCACAAAAGTGCTTGCAGATGTTGTCCAATCTTCTCTCTTTTTCTCTGTCTTAAGGGAATTGTTCGTCAACCTGGTTAAAGTGAATCTAAAAATTAAGAAAATATTCTCTTAAACACTTTACACTGAAAGAAAATTCCACTAGGGGTTCAGTTTATTAATCATGACATTTTCACGGAAAGCATTTGATCAGTCTGTAGGCTTAGTTACAAGCTTATCTAGTTTTAGTTGCGTATCTGAATTGGTATGAATCTTCTTACCTTCTAGATCTTCTAAGCATCTATTTGGAACCCAAACTACGTATGTTTCGTTGTAATATCACATCATCCATGACCAAATTAAACAATAGGGGCGAATGGGCGTGGTTAGGCCAGGATTGCCAATTTTAATTTATTGACTCAGGTCTCTAGGTATAGGTTAGAGGACGTGTACTATCAAATGAGACAAGCACAATGCCTGGAAGTCAATTTTAATCCCAATTTGTACAAAACGTCCTTACGATGGGTGGAGGATAAATAGAGCGGGTAGGAAAAAAGAGATGTAGTAGGAAAAGCAGAATAGGAAGCGAAGATCAACAAACATACAATAGTGCAACTACACTAATGAGGCTCTAGCAGTTCTCAACTAGCTCAAGCTAATAATGAATGTATGGAGAGCTTTGATGTCAGCTCACGACCAGAGACCTGCGCCGATCGGCTGACAGCCGGCTAAGCCGAGCCGCCGACAAAATTTAAAAGCCGCCGCCGCCGAAAATTTATTCGGCTTGATTCGGCTTAAATTCAGCCGCCGTTTTATGTATGTAAGAAAATTAAAATATATGAAAATATATTTTTAAAATTGTATACAGTAAATTTTAATTATATGTATATAAAATATGATATTTATATTTTTGTTTTACTTGACTTAAATACATTATTGAAGTTTTTTTTGTTCATTTTGTGATATATTAATAGAAAAATTTTAAATTTTTTGATATGGAAATTTTGAACACCCTTTCTTGTGTTTGGTGAATGTGGTAACACTTTTAACTTTACGTTAAATGTTTTAAAAGACAAAAAATTAAAATGGAGAACCAAAGAACTACAAATTTCAATAATTTAAATGAGTTAAATTCATCTGATTCCGATGACGACCTTGCTATTTTTAATGGTATTGAATTCCCAAAACAATAATTGAAACTCCAATTTCAATTAGCTTTTAGCCAAATTTTTTTGGAAAATTTTATTTTGAATATTTTTTTCTGATAATTGTTTTGTAAGTGTTATAAAATGCGAAATAATTTCAGGTTTGGAGTTTCTGCGTCGACATCAAACCTCTGTAACCATTTACGTGCTCATGGTAGTGACGTAAAATCAAAAAAATTTTAAAATTCGAATGCCAAAATAAAATTCTTATTGTCGGGAAGTTCTAAAAATGCAGATTCCGAAAAATTTGCTAACGCACGGCTGCTTGTTCAAATGTGCTGCAGAGATCTAAGGCCCTTTAACATAGTGGAGCAACCAGGCATCACAGCAGACCAGTGTTGCCACCTTGTGTGTAATTACACATATTGTGTGTAAATTTTGATTCTGCGTGTAGCAAGTGTGTAATTAGCTTCGTATGTAATTTTACTTTTTGTTCTAATTTTTTCTTTAGTCGCTAATTTTGAATAATCGATTTGCTAACAATGATTATTTAGTAAATTTACTGCAATTTTTGACAAAACCTTTGAGAGTAAATTAAATTGCCATGTAAAGATTCTCAAAAATCTATCATTTGGAGTCAATTTTAAAACTGTAGGCCCCAACACTCATATATAAAATTAACGCACACACACAAGTGGTGTGAGAAGCTAGGTCGTAATCCTGACTGAAAAGTTGTAATGACCAATTATGTGAGGCTAATGTTTCATACATGGATTTACATGTCTTCTTTGTTCTTTAAATAAATGTTGGAAATGTTGTATGCATATTATTTAAATAAATAAAAGCGCCGCCGAAACTTTACCATATTTCGGCTGACAGCCGGCTAAAAGCCGCCGCCGAACCTTTTCAACTTTAGCCGCCGCCGCCGACAAATTTGCTCGGCGCAGGTCTCTGCTCACGACTTAGAATTCAAACCTCAACCTACTAAGGGCTAACCAGTTCCAGTGTAGGTGCTTGATAGTCTCTAACTCCTCCTCATCGCAACATATCCTGCAATAGCCCGGCTGAGATCTTCTCCAAATCCTTGTCAGCGATCTAATCTTGCTGTGCCCCGTAATAAACCCAATAACAAAACTGAAACAGGTCTAATCCAAATCCAGCATCTAACCTGTTCGTACACTGTTTATAGCAGGCCGTAGACTTTTAGAAATATATCACCCCGATCCAATCCCAACGCCTCTACTTTTCCCTTTTGACCCATTTGATCAATTGATGAAGCGGTAGAGGTGGCAGATTGGCGAATCAGGGTCAACTTTAAAATCGCCCCCAGAATGCGAACCTAACCTATAGAGCATTCGCTGTCATTACCGAATATTGCGCTATGGCACGGAAACCACCATAGACAAATTCGGTATTGGTCCAAAGATCCCGTATCCAAAGCTAGCCCACCAGCTAAGGGCTCAACAATCTTCAAGATTGCAAAAATCTCCTCCTGAAAAACGTTACAGCTATCCTTTAACCTGAAATAAAGTTCAAGATTGAGTTCCCTGCAGACAACACCAGCACCTGGAGCTCCACCTAACTTCGTCTCATCTGCGTACCCTATCCTGGAGTACCCCACCTTACCATGGTGCCCTATCCAGTATAAGTATCCTTTTGTTGACTTAGAATTCCTTTATAGAAGTTATCGTATAGGACCAGGACTCGACGTTACCTTTTTCAAGGTCAACGTTCAAAAAATTTGCGCAAACCTATTTCAGTGTTCGATGTAGTATTTGTTGGAATGGAAAGTCTGTTAATCGTTTTGTTGCAGAGTTTCTATGCGTATCTACTGCTGACAGTGCTTTCGTTAGCAAGCTCTTTTGCTTAGCGACTCTTAAACAGCTTTGGCATCCAATCATATTCAGTTTTCCAAAGCTTTGATTTGTCTCGTGTAGTTTTCTTGTTTGTATAAGTTTGTTATAAATGTCGTTAGGCCCTTCTAACCTTTTTGCGGGCCAGTTGTTAGAATCCCAGCTAGGTTTTAATCTTGATAGTGGTTGTTTTACGCGATGGTGGCAAAATCTATGTTCGAGATCTCAACATAATATTTACAAAATGGCCAGGAATTGAATTCAGAGTGATAAATTTTATTCGTGTGATACATTAGGTCACAATGACCTGTAAAATTCTACATTAAGAGCCTTTGAGTCCATTTAGTGAAAGCAATTAATCCGGAGTGCCTTTGTTAGGAATTAGGAAGCATTTGAAATGAAGCTAACCCGGTACATTTAAGCCATTTAAGCAGCAATTCTGCTTTTCTAAGTTCATAGAATATCTTAAAACAAATTAGAAACAAATGTTTCCACTCTTTTTCGCGCTGATTTAGAAATAATATCGATGCCTCCATTCTATAACATTCTAAGCCCAAAAAGTGTGTTTTTAGTTATGAGCTCTCAGTATTTTAATAGATTTTTCCTAATAACTTTGAACGGATCGCCATCTTAACAAATTGACAGTATTTAAGTTGGGAACGTAGAATTTAAGATGTAAAACATTCTAAGTCGCCGCAGTCAAGTGGTAGTGTGTTGGCTTTTAGACAAAGGCCCGGTTCAATCCAGAGACTCAAAACAAAAAAATAATTCTCGGCGACTTCCTCTCAGCAGATTCTGGCAAAAGTTGAGAGTAAAAATTTGCCATTGAAAGCTCTCAAAATCTTGTCGGAGTCGACTTATAACTGAGGTCGCCACTCATGAAAATTAACTCAACATTGTGAGCAGTAATTTAATCCTGACTGAAGGAATTGTAGCTAATTATGTATGGTAATGTAAGAACATTAGAACGTTATAGAATGGAGGCGTCGATATAAGGCAACCGGATACAATATTGTTACGTTTTTACCTTTTTAAAAACGTTTAAAATATGAGCTCGTTGATTGCAAACAAAATAAATACATAAAAATTGGTGTTTAATTTTAATTAATTTCTTAATTGCTTACGCAATTTCTGTGTTACACTGTATCCAACATGATGTATACAATAATAATTTGCTTGTTTGTTATGCTTCTTTGCTTACACCATTTGCGTAAATAGAAGCATTTGTTGGTGATCTTCAAACCACAACTGTTCTCTTCACACGCAACGCGTCTTTACACAAGACTGACTGAATTCTTACTATTCGTTGCCTGCTTTGTCTTGCCTTTTTTATATGTATGGCCACATTGGAATGGCAATATTTTTCTTTGATATTTCTCTCTGTGTATCATTTTATTTGTGCATAAGAAAAAAAATTTATGAAATAAAAAAAATTAAAATGTTAAAGAAGAAAACCAAAATTCTACCAAAAGAACACTGCTTTTGAAGAAGAAGAAGAAACCAAAAAGATATGAAAAATATTATGAAATAAAATTATTCTTAAGCATAAGTAGGCCTTTTGTTATGTTCTTTACTCTTTTTCTTTACGTTTTGTGTTCTTTACTTTTTTCCCCTTCTTATTTTCTGGTTGTAATATTATCTCCCTTTAGACGACAGACAATTCGACGACAAGATGTCTAATGGTGATAGCATTCATATAAAATTTCTTTTCTTTTCTTTTTTCTGTGTTTTGTTCATTTTTTTTGTGTTTTTATTCCATCAATTCGTAACGCCTTTAATACTGTTTGCAAGCCGTTGAACTGAATACAAAAGGCGTTGATACTGCATAAATAAAAACGAAGGAAATTTATGGTAATTTTAAAAGGATATTAGAAAGTAATTGCATTTGCAGGTGCTCTGTTGCTATCTTTGTAAGGGTTGTGGTAGGGGTAGTAGTAGTAGTAGTGATGGTGGTGGTGAAATGAGCAACTAAAACTGGTTATTTCTAGTAATGTGACGCACGTATATTAACCCACACTGTTAAGATGTGTAAAAAGGTGAAAAGAAAAAACTTAACACGGTGTGTGTGGGGAAGCGTATTTGTTAAAATATAAAGAAGAGAAGAAAAACTAAGTGAGAGAGAGCTAGAGGTAGAATGTATGAGAATATAACGGAAGTTATAGCAGTTCAATTACACATAAGGAAAGAGAAATGAAAGTGTAAATGAGCAGAAATGAAGGTTAATAATGGCAAATGTCAAGTGATTCTTCAATTGAATTGAATTAAAAAAAAAAAACGAAAATAATAGTAATAAATCGAAATATACAAACAAAAATAATATTTTAAATGAATTTTTGAGTTGTGGTAGTTTTTTACAATAAATATTTAAAAAATTTCTTTTGAAATCGCTTAAAAAAATTCTTTTGATTAATTTAAAAGCACAAAATCTCTTTTAAATTATTATCCACCAATGTCGCTAAGGGGAAGATCATCTTCATGTTTTTACACCTACATACATATATAATAGGTCATTATAACCCTTCAGACTGGACCTACTTTCTCACACCAATTTTATGCAGTTTAAAGTCGACTCTGAACGACAGATTTTTTTTTGAGAAACTTTTCATGGCAGGTATTTTTTTTTTTACTCGCATAGTTTTTTGCCAGAAATCTGCTGAAAGAAAATCTCCGAAGAAATATTTTTTGTATTTTGTTTTGAAGTCTAGCCTAAGGCTCGAACTCTGGCTTTATGTTTAATAAGCCAACGAACTACCTTCTAGACTACGGCAACTTCACCTATGCGACCTATATGTACAAAAACATCAACAATGTTCGTTAAAAAGAGCGTAAAAATGCATTCAATTGCTTGTCAGCTTTCATTGAAGCAGCTTCTTGTCGCTTCTTTTTGAAATTTTTTTGTATAGCAATTATACACCCAAAGAAAAATTACAGTAGGATTCACTATTTTGTAATGAGATTCAGTAGTAACAATGAGAAATGATCTCCATTTTTGAAAGAATATTTGTCAAGTTAAATAGACAGTCTTTAGAGATTTAAGGCTTTACATTTTCCATTACATAAACAGATTATTAGATTATACTTGAAAATAGCGGGTCCACCATCTAGCGCTTATTTCGTGAATGGTAACACTTAGCTCATGTCTGATTTGACAGATAATTAGTTTTATTTTTCCGCCGAACGAATATGGTTGTGTATACGCTTGAACAATAAAAAAGAAATTTGAAAAAATTTGCAGTATTTTTTTGAAAAAAAAGTTATTTGGCGGACCCTTTACATGTTACTAACAATTTTCCTTTGGGTTAACGCGCTTTAAAAACTTTGCAATAAATTTACAGACAAAACAAAATAAATTTCATAAAAAAGACATTTAATAAAGAGACAGCATGACTTTTAAAACTATTGAAAATAATAATTTTTTTTCAATCGTCAAATTTCTTTAATAATACTTTAGAAAAAGTTGTGTACAACAATAGTTTCTCAAGCATAGTTGAAACTGCTTGCGAATTCACTTTTTAAAAACATTTTTATAATATTAATAAAAAAAAGCTTGAAAACAACTATTATTATAAGCTTATTCTCAAGTTATATTGCCGTTTGATTGCTAAATGGTATGTTGGGTTATCCACATGCCTCTCACAAATACACTCACATTTTTATCATGTTCTCTTTGTGCTGACGTCTGATTATCAATCCTGCACTCTCAGTAAATATTACACAAAGAAAAAATGTAAACAAATCCCAGCTTGTTTTCTTTCTTTCTTTTTTTTTGTATATAAAATCTCTGTTAAATTTATAACATTTTTGTTAAAAAGACTAACAAACACAAGAACAAAGCGAAGACACGCATTTTCATAATAAAATTAACATAAACGTGAAGTGATAACATTTTGCTTTTCAGATTCATGTGCACATGTTCACTTGTATGTATTGTCATGTGTAACCGTGTGCTGTCGTTGAATTTCTTTTAATCAGATAGGTAGACGTATACGTTATACTTATTTGCATAAGTAAACAGGCTCACTCTCATTCTCTCGCTCTGTCTCTCACTGTTTGTGAGAGTGTATAGTTGCATTGCATACATTAAGGCATCGATCGTATTTTATTTTACATGAAACACAGGGTTGTAAAATTGAAATTTTCAAATAGGATGAAATATAATTGAATTGAGTTCTAATAAGGCTACGAACTACCAATTAGACAGACCATATAGTAGTACATTAAACAAATGGGTCTTAGATTTTACTTAATAAATGTGATGAATAATTATAATAAATATTATAAAGAACGTTTATTTTTTATAGTTTTTTTTTTTGAACGAATTTGAAAAATTTTTAATCTGATAGTTCTTTTCATATTCGAAAAATAAAAGAAGTTCTTTTTATTATTATTATTAAAATGTAAACAATTTAAATTATTTAAATACGTTTTACTATATGTAAATAATTAAAATAAAAGCATTAAGTTTCTTAATGTACAAAATTTGTATAAAAAAATTCTTTTATAAAAAAACAAAACGTTTATCTTGTAATCAAGATTTTTGATTGTGTTATAAATAATGTCAATAGCATAGTTGTTTTCGTTTTAGATTTAACACACCCATTATTTTATGAATTGTTCATTCTTCATTGGTTTATTGTTGAACTTCATCGGAATGAATATTTATTGTTGTGGTATAATAATAATAAAAAGAAAACAAATTAATAATTTAATTATTTGAAATCATAAATGAAAAGTCTTAAAAAATGCGACAACAGTTAGGCAGACAATTTATTTATTAAATGCGAATAAGGGCAACAGAAATTGTTCGCCTAGTTTCTAACAGTGAAGTAAGAATACCACATACACACAATGTGATCTTCAGACCTAGAACAGTGGGAGAAAAAAATTATAATATTTGCAGATATATTTTCTTGATCCTAGCCTGTATACTGAACCATTTCAGTCATATAGGAATAATTAAACTGTACAAAAATTGGACAAGCCAGGTACCACTGGGCCAGCTTACTATTGTGGCTTTTTTGTCATAGATTTTCAACATTTCTTTTGTTTTATTTCTGTATTTAAAACTCACCCTTTTATCAATTAATTTATTACACACACTGAATACTGTTTTTATAGGATTCCGATCCATGAGTATAGTTTTGCCATAGTATGTCATATTACGGCTGGTCTTGTAGTTCTGATCAAAGTTTAAATGCTAAAAAAAAACAAAAAACGAAACATAATAAGATTTCAAATATTTATCACCGTAATTATTCAAAATTTCCTTTTAAAAATAGAACTCACCGATATGGTTAAACGAAAATGTTTTTCGCTTTGCGTATCCGTTAAAACGCCACCTACATTATATTTTTCTGCATCATCTGAATCATTGCCGGCCACAAATTCCGTTAATAAAATGTAACATACCGTTAATACGGCATATTTAATGGAATTTTTCCAATGCATTATAATAAATGATGGATGATTTTAATTTTTGTCTTCTTTTTAATTTTTTCGTGATTTTATTTAGGAAAACATGTTTGCTAGTCTGATGGGAATTAAAAGAAGAGGAAACAAGAAGGACTCAAAATATTAAAAAAAATATGTATTTTTTGTAGGTAAGGCCTATTTATAGAGTCATAATATAACAAAACCTAAAGTAGGCTCTAGAAGTTGTTGCCAACTAATAAATTGTTCAAGCTTTTTCATAGTTATCGTTAGAATATGTATACAATTTTACAAACAACTTTTTCTCATATAAATTTTTCCCAGTGCGTTAAATTCCCCCTTTAATTAATTTTAACGATCTGGCATCAATTTTTTTCTTTTGTTTGTTTTGATTTTATTTTGTTTACATTTTGCCAGTGCTTTTTGAACGATCATATGTTTTTGACAATTCTTCCAAGTACGCTTTTACTTGGACCCTCTCTCCCACTCAATATAAACAGCAACAAAAAAAAACCACCACACGCTCTCTCAACAAACATTCCAATTGGATTTGCTTATTGGCTTTATCACTATTGAACGAATGAATTCGTGCTCATTTTTTAAAACGTCTTGGCTTGATAAACACTTGTTGAATTGTGTCGTGTGCGGTCTCGGTCTTGTAAAGAAGCGAAGCGAATAAAAGAAAAGAAAATCAAGAAAAGTTTTACTTACAATAAAATCAAGTGAAAATATTTAGAAATTTAAGTTAAATTTACAATATTTAACTAACGGTTATGGTGTATTTCTGCAAAAGAAGGTAAAATTGTAATGAAAAATATGAATTTTTAAAAAAAAAGAAAAATCCGAAAAAAAGCCACCTTTGGCTGGCACCTTAAAATATTTTTTCTTCGTGTTTTTTTTTGTGCTTTGCTTTGCTTTCTTAATACGTAGCAGTTTTTGTTTCGATACAACAACAAATTCTTAGTGGTAACTCGTGCTAATGTGAGAGCCTGAGTGTATGAGTGTAAGTGTTGTGTTGGGTTGTGTTTTTTTTTTGTTTGTTTTTAAAGCTTAAGTTGAATCTTATAAGAGGGTTTTTGCTGTTGTTAATGTTGTTGTTGGTGTTGTTAATATAAAATGCCTTGTTTTGAGTTTGTTTTTTCAATACTACATTCATGCAAGCGTACCTACATATGTTCGTTCGTGGGTTTTCGGGGAGTCTCAAATCTAGGTTTTTGTATACAAATATCATTATTAAGTGTTTTGTATTGTTGCTGTTGCTGTTGGTGTTGCCGTTGCTGTTTATTTATAACCAAGCCGTGTTTATTTTATTTTTCATTTTCATCGTGTGCTATCCATTGTTGTTGCTGTTATTGTTATTGTTAAAAGTGTAGTGTACTTACGAGAAAGAAAGAAAGAAAAAAAATTAACAGAAAATATAAGAAAATAAAGCGGCAATAATAGCAATCATGAAATGAAATTGTTATTCTCATATGTACATATGTACGTACACGGTTAAATAATAATAAAAATAGTTTTACAAATGTGTATTGGTTGGTTGTGGTTAAAATAAAAATAAAAAAATATAGAAAAAAATTAATAAACAAATGAAAAATTATAATAAAAAAAAAAAATAAAAATAAAAAACGAATTGAGTAAGCAAAAGAAATTCAAGGTGAATAAAAAAAAAACAAAAAAAAAAAAATTCACGATTTAAAATTATTGCAATGAAAATCTAAATATTAAAAAGTAAATTAAATTAAAAAGCAAAATTAACAATTAATTTTCAACAATTAATTAAAAAACAAAACAAACCATAATTATCTTACTAACCTACACTTTTATAAAAGGTAAGTACAATTATCGTGATTTATATGTTTATTGCCAGGCATTATAATCATTATTTAATTTAATTACGAATACAAAAAAATAAAAAAGAAAAACTACAATTTAGATTTGTGATAAGGAATAGGTACAAGAAAATATAATACAAACTTGCAAAATATAAAATTAAATTTATAGACTCTACTCTACCTATAGGTATGGCTCCCATACATATTTTGTTTTCATGCATTTTTTTGTTCTGTTTTTTCGTTTTGTTTAGAGACTCTATTTTCATATCTTATTTGTCAATGTATGAGTATTTATTTATTTTTCTTAATGGTTTATTATAACTGTTGTTGTTATTGTTGTTGTTATTATTATTCTATCAGGAAAGAAATGGCTGACTTAATACCTACACTATAGTGGGAACTTTGGTTTACACAACCAACAAAGAGAGCGTATGTGTGTGTGTGTGTGTGTTTGTGATAGAGAGACACAGAATCTATTTGTTATGCAAATAATTTAACCTCACTCTCTTTAATATAGAGCAACACAGTAGGAGATCAATACATACATATTACCATTTTGGTACTCTATTCTAATTAAAGTTTCTTATTTAGGCGCCTAATTATACTGGGTGGTGTATAACATACAAATGCGGAAGAATTTTGCATTCTTTATTGCAAAATATTGTTGCAGTACTCAAGTAAATTTTGTACAACACACAATTAAATTTAATCTCTATAAGAACTACACATTTTTTAAGGCCAACAACGTAAGAAACTTGTTGCGAATATGATTATTGTTGTATTAAGGTGCCTCAGTCTACAGATGTATGTACCTATTTAGAGTGAATCACAGTGAAAATGGTCCACCATGAAATTACAGTATTCCCTCGATTTTCGTCGTCGCGATTTACGTTGTTTCGATTAACGTCGTCAAAAATTTTGTTCCCTGCGGTTTGCGTCGTAATTCGATTTACGTCGTCTTGTTTATAAACAAAATCAGTGGAATTCCCTCTTTAAAAAAATTCAATACAAAGAATAAAAATTTAATTATCTTACATTTTATTGTAAAATGTACTTAATCAAATGCATCTGGAAGTCGCCGTAATCTAGTAGGTAGTGTGTTGGCTTCTTAGACGTAAAGTCAGAGTTCGATCCCCAAGTCAGACATTAAAACAAAATACAAAAAAAGTATTTCTTCCACGATTTCCTCTCAGCAGTTTTCTGGCAAAAACTCTGAAAGTAAATAAAATTGCCATGAAAGGCTTCTCAAAATAAGAGACTTTTTAACTGTAGGTCCCGCCACTTACGTATGAAATTAACACACACAACGTAAGTGGTGTGAGAAACTAGGTCAATAATCCTGACTGAAGGGCTGTAATAACCAATTATGTATGTATGTATCTCATAGTATGAGTTATTTGAAATTCGATTTACGGCGTTTCGATTTACGTTGCCTTTTTCCGGAACATTCTACGACGTAAATCGAAGGAATACTGTAATCAATATTTGGTTAATACACATTTATTTAAAAGGAAGATAATAAGTCAAAAAGGCTTTCATAAAAAAATATTAAAAATAAAGAAAAATGTTATTTGTTGGGCCATTTTCACTGTGATCCATTGTACTATCATTACAATTCTTTGCTTGGGATTACGATTCAAAACGACAGATTATGAGACACTTATTTACTATCGGAGCTTATTTCAGAATTTTTTTGGAAAGTCTGTAAAGGATATCAGAAGAATATCTAGCTAATCCTTGTTACTAACGATAATTCATTACCTACTACTTGACAAATATCCATGGGTTTCCTTATTAATTGTCTTAACTTCACACACGTTCTTCGCAAAGTTCTATTGATTCATTTTCCTCTTCAAAGAATTCTACTTATAAACAAGTATTCCTTAAGTCTACCATGATTGGGTAGGCTGTCTCTGGATAGTTTCTTTCCACTGTAATTATCTAGTAAAAATTTAAATTACCGAAAACCCGTTTGGCTTAAGGAGAGTCACCATCACTTTTCATTTTTCCCTCTCCCTCCCAATTACGGAAACACGCAAGTGCTGCAGAAATCTTGCTAGAGGAATTGCCTCGTGTCCCGTAAGGATAAAGGAGACTCGTAAAGAATGCTTAGGCAGCTAAATCTAGTATTCGAGAAGATATTCTTCTCTACTTAAGAAGGGTTAGCTATGGAGTTGAATTTATTCCTAATTTCCAAATTCATAGTGATAAAGGATAAAAACTCTAGTCCGAAATGAAGTTTCGGAGTATGTCCTCCATGCCAAGAGTCCCAAATAATGCAGACCAGAGATCAACAATGAGTATTCAAAACGATAAGTAGATTCGAGTCATACTTATGATTTCAAATACTTATACGCCTTCAAACTTATTTTAATATGATACTCATACTACTCATACTCAAAGTTGGAAGTACTCATCGTATTCATACTTAACAATACGCCTGATGTTATTGACTTCGACTCGTCTCTACTTAACATTTACACGAAGCACAAAATAAGTATGATTCGCGTACTAACACTTACAAGAAGATTGTGTGTATGCTTTGCTTGTTGTCTTCGTCTTTCCTTTCTTCTTTGTTTGTATATGCAACAATACCAAAGGCCGTAAATTTTGATGAATGATTCGAGCCACTGGAATCACTTATAAGTATTTCTCTATAATTATGAATCAGAATGAGTAGGCGTATGAATCAAACTTGTTTCGAATGTTATGAGTGTGATGTCAACGCTGTACTCATACTCATTGGTACTTATACTTATAAATTAATGTTGTAGCGAGTGCGAATGAATCAGAGTAGTTGAATTTCAATTCTGTTGATTCGCTTATACTCAAAATTGAATGAGTGCATATGCATTGCTGATCTCTGATGCAGACCTTGGTATAAATCTAGCATTTCCTGCTGAACATCAACATGATATTCGCTTTAAGGCAGCTTTGGATATCATAGTAACTAAAAGTATTCTTAAGTAATAATGCAATACTAAGATAGCTTCTCTTTGATCACCATGAGGATAGACATAACTTCTGCCTGAAAGATACTGCAAAAATTCGACTTTCTATGCAATTTTGAGCCATCACTGCATATTTCAAAGGCATATTCTAATAATCTGGAGCCAGTTGATTGTTATGAGAATACCCGTAACTGGAAGCCGATTCCCTGGAAGGGACTGCAAACGTTTGGGAGCCTATACGTGTGTCTAATCGCTTAGAAACACTACATCTCGACTTTCAATCCAATTTCAGTAATTGAAGGGATAAAGATGCCTCTCTGACGGACATATAATTTCACATTTTCAAATTGCTGAATATCAATAAACAATCTGGCAACTCCATTGCAGAGAATAGTTTTAAATTTTATTTTTTTTTTACTTTTATAGTCTTTGTGACACTCATTTATTAATGCGACCGACAGTTTTAATAGCCTCCTCAATTAAAACAGAAAAAATTTAAGAAGAAAAACAAAACTGCACTGAATTGTATGATGCCTTGTAGGAATGTGTACATACATATGAAACCCCTTCTTTACTTTTACTCTTACCAAGTTTTTTTTTTTTTAATGAAAAAATATTTCGTTTTAATGAATATTAAAATTTATTTTCTTTAAAATTTTTTTTTTTTTATTTTTCTGGTTTATCCAACCAACTAACTAACTAAATAACCGACCTACTAACGAACCAATGAACCATTCATCCATGCAACCAGCCTACCAAACAGCCAACAATGTGAACCAACAGATTACTTTACAAACTCAATTTCAGTTTCATATTTATTCACGAGTGAGAGTACATAGCTAATGGCTAAAATAAACAAACAAACAAACGAACGTGCAAACAGACAGACAGACGGACGGGCGGACAGACGGACTGGTATTTATTTATTAACCATAAACTTGACATACATTTCTCTTTCAATGCTTTTTATTTTCGCTCTTTTTTTTTGTTATTAAATGAAACCGAGATGCACTAAAACTGAAGCACTACCTCCATGTACTACACGGCACTGGAACAAATTTTGTACAATAGCCTTGAGTGGTTAATTTGAATTGTAATTTTAGGTGAAATAAAGTCTAAAGGCTGCAGCGGCTTCTTGTTTCATTTAACCTAAGCATTTAAATAACGACTAAGACGGCTTCTGCACCAAAAAATCCGACCATTTTAGGATAATTCGGGATAATAATGAATCAATCAGTCAACTTTCATTGACTTCCAGATGGTTTTCGACACGATATAGCGACGAGAATACTCAAGAAATCCTTGACAATTCGCGACGTTCACGATAAAGCTAATTTTATAGTTTTCCCAGTACACCACAGCCTTAGACCGTATTAGAGATCGTTATATTGGTAACCAGTATCCTGTCTGCCGCCACGAATATACATTAGAGCAACTCAAGTTGTGTGGAAGCGAAGTTCGTGCAAAGTGTACCCCCCTTAAAATGAACCTTGGACTTTTTTAAGACAACATTTCAAATATTTCGCGTACTTGTGCGAATTTCAAAAAAAGCTGAGATCCGTATTTAATTAAATTGACTAAAGATTAAAATATGTTAATTTGGCATAATTATTACAAACAACCCCGAACAAAAAATTCAAAAACCGTTATCTTTTGCAGAATATTCTTAAAAAAAGGACATGGATGATCGTCCTTGGACAAATTGTATAAACTGTTGGACGCGCCTTAAAAATACCTTTCTTATGATATAGATATTGTATATGTTGCTAAGGAAACAGATCCTCAAATTAACAAAACATTCAAAAATAGACCTGTTTTCAAAATGGTCCAGCTCACGAGAGGTCGAAGCTGGAGCCGAAATATTTGAAATGTGGTCTTAAAAAAGTCCAAGGTTCATTTTTAGAAAGGTACATCGAGGACTTTCTTTGGTGAGTCGCTCTAATATACGTATGTACATACATAACATAATAGGCCATTACAACCCTTCAGTTAGGATTACGACCTACCTTCTCACACCACTTATGTGCATTAATTTTATTTAATTTTATACATGAGTGTCGGGGGACCTCCAGTTTAAAGTCAACTCCGAATGACAGATATTTAGAGAAACTTTTCATGGCAATTTTATTTTAACGCTCAAAGTTTTTGCCAAAAATCGTTTTGATGTTTAACCTGGGGTTTGAACTCGCGTTTTACGTCTAATAAGCCGACACACACTACCTGCTAACCTACTGCGGCGGTATACGATAGGGTTGACATTTGTCGTTACCTAGATATTGGTAAGGAACTTTGCTATCTAATCTTGCTACGTTGTTCAATGCTAATGTCGAAAACTGCATTGTATTGATAAAAACAGAAAACAAAAAACATTTAGTTGTTGTTTTACGAACGTAAACAAAAAAAAAAATCATCACTTTGCGGAAAAATATTGAATTTTTCTAATTAGTTGCTAGGTGCTGCAGCCAGTAACTCTTTTATTCTCATCTCTATATTTTGTTGATACAAAACAAATACAAACAATAACATCGTGAACGAGGAAAGTGTGGTGTTGTAAGCACCACCAACCGAACACCAACAGCAATAACATCGGCAAAAACCACTATAAAAATGTATACAAATCACACATAAATACACACACACACACATCCTTATGCACAGGAGAAGCACAACAAAAATACTCGCTCACAATGCAAATACAACGGACAACAGTATCAATACAACACATACACATACACATACACAGTTCAATTAATTTTAATTGTTCAGAAAAATCAACAGCAAGAGGAGAAGACAAGAAAAGAAAAAATCTACGAAAAACTAAATTTATTATTAAAAAAAAAAAACAAATAATAATAATATTTATTAAAACAAAAACAACAACATGAAAAAGAAAAAAGAGATCACTTTATAACATTAAATACACACAAATATACACACACATGTACGTCCATATGCATGCAGCCTTATAACAATTATAGAATAATTGCCTTGCCTCCTCTAAATAAGAAAATCATTTAAATTGATATCGATTACTTACTTATTCATTTATGTACACATGTGTACGTACGTACATAGCATGATTTAAGTTATCGGTCGGCATTTTTTTTTTTTTGTTATTGATATTAATATCACAAGAACAACAACAGCAACAACACTAAGAACAAAAATCTATTAGATTTTTAATAAAGACTTCAATTTATCGGTTGCTCTTGTCTTGTCTTGTCTATCTAACTGCTTGCCTGTCTATCTGCGTGTTTAACTGTCGGTTTCATTGAGATGATTGATTAAATTGATGGGATTTCAGCACAATGAATGTACATATACATGCTCGTAGTATGAATACCTATTGAACTTTGACACAAATCGTTAAAATCGTTAAAATATCATTGAAATCGTTCTTAATAATGCGAATAGAATAATTGCTGAGAAGATTTGTATTGTGTTGCATGTTAAACGTAATTTATTTCATAGAATACATAATGAATACAAAAATAGAATTATTGATTAATGGCCCCTACGATCAGTATATCTTAAATAATGGATGATCTTTTAAGAGCTATAGGAACATTTTTCAACAAAAAAAAAAACTCATAAAATTCAGAAAAATGCATGAAATCTTTATTTGAATCGATAGTACGGTCCATATAATTTAATGTTTGCAAATGTTAATCGCCACTGCCCCTCAAATGGTCCATCCGCTTTTGATCAATTTTGGCATACTCTTTCCAACATTTTGGCCGGTATCTCACGAATAAATGCGTCAATATTGTCTTCTAATACGTCAATGGAAGCGGGCTTTGTCTGTATAGACATGAGCTTTAACACAGCCCCCACAAAAAATAGTCTAAAGGCGTTAAATCGCACAATCTAGGCGGCCAATTGACCGGTTCCGTACGTGAAATAAAATATTTAGCGAACTCGACCTCTCAATAAGTCCATTGTTACGCATGCTGTGTGGCATGTGGAACCGTCTTGTTGAAACCACATGTCATGTGTGCAGCCCTTGCGCTGATCAACTTCTTCCTTTCCCTGATTTGGCGGAACTGGGTTAGTGCAGGGACTGCGTTTCACCCGTGGCATCACAACGGGCCGCCATGCGTGATCAAGTGAGCTTTGTAATAATATCAGAGCTACCACTGCGACCTAACCTAACCTAACCTAACATGTCATGTCAAGTCAAGTTTTTGCATTTTCGGCAAAAAAAAGGTGGATATCATCTCACGGTAGCGCTCACCATTCACAGTTACATTACGATTACGCAGCATCTTTGAAGAAGTACGGTCCAATGATGCCACCAACCCATAAACCGCACCAAACTGAGACTTTTTCTGGATGCATTTGGAGCTTTTGGAATGCTTCTAGGCTGACTTTCACCCCAGAATCGACAATTCTTCTGCTTACTTACGTATCCATTGAGCCAAAAATGAGCTTCGTCGCTGAACACAATGTTTCGATAAAGAAGTGGACCTTTGGCCAACTTTCCAAGAGCCCATTCACCAAAAAATTCTGCGTTGCGGTAGGTCGTTCAGCTTAAATTCTTCCATCAGCTAGATTTTGAAAGGCTTCACACCTAAATTCTTTCGCAAAATTTTTCACATTGTTGTGTTACAGAGGCCTAATTGCTGCTAACGACGACAAATCGATAATTGATGGTCATCATTAACACTGGCCGATACAGCGGCGATATTTTCTTCAGTTCGCACTCTACGTAAGCGTGTTGGTGGTTTAATGTCCAACTATGAAAATTTGGTGCGAACTATGAAAATTTGGGCAATTGCGAGCCCGAATAGCCGCTTCAGTGGGTCGATTAAATTGACCATAGAATGGAAGAAGCTCGCGATGAACTTTCTTAACAGAGCAGCACGCCTTTTGATAATAAAATTCAATGATTTGCAAGCGTTGTTTGTTTGTCAGAAGATTCATGGTTAAATTATAGACCAAACTGAAGATGTTTGACAGTGAAACAAAACACGAAACGTGCATGAGCTGTTTAAGTTAGTGTTGCCAAAAAGATAATAGCTAAAAAATCACCCGTTACTTTGGCCGATTTAGGGACAGTCGGTAATACAAGGGGTGTAGTATATTAATAACATACAACAAATTCTCGAGAAATTGTATTCATGCATTAAAGAAACCTTTCTTTCGCTTGATACACTTTTTCTCCAGCGATAGTTTCAAATAGTTTAAATACGATGATCTTGCCCTGCATTTTCTATGTCGCTCGATTGCACCTTTGCCTTCTAAGCGATGTTTGTAGTTTAGTTCAGCGGCCTCTTATGCAGAGTATGTTGCAAATATTAATCGCTGATGAAAGTTTGATGTCTGTTTCGTATCCCTATTAATACGAGCCGTATTTCGTTTCCACAGAAAAGTACGGGCTGTACTTTAGCCGTAGTCTAGTCGGAAGTTAGTTGGCTTATGAGACGTAAGGCCACGGTTCAAATTCCGGCTGACTTCCTCTCAGCAACTTTCTGTCAAAAACTCTGAGCATTAAAATAAAGTTGCCATGAAAAGTTTCTCAAAGTTTCCGAGTCGACTTTAAACTGTAGGTCCCCGGACACTCATGCATAAAAATTAAGCTAGACCGTAATCCTAACTGAAGGGTTGTAATGACCAATTAGGTATGTTATTGGCACAAAGGTTGTTATTCTCTTAAATGTCTCCTTTCCTGTAGTATTTACGCGGCTCTATTACTTTAGCGAAGATTGAAGAGATGCCATTCAAATTCTCCTATAAAAGGGAATGTGGAATCCCTTAATTTACATGACCTGTGTTGAGTTTTATTAGATTATTGTGTATGTGTGTGTGTGTGTGTGTGTTTGTTCCTGTTCCCTCCTTTTAAAATTCCTTTCCATTGTGTTTTATCCTTGCATTTACCCCATTCCTAAATGTATGCATGTGTATGTAAATATTTGCATTGGTATGCTTATGTATGTATTTGTGTGTCTGTATGTCCTGCTGTTGTTATTTATGCTTTTAATATATGGAAAGTCGGTTATTAAAATACACAAATTCGTCCTTGTTTGGCTGTTAGCGAGGAAACAATAAGAAAATGATGTTATTGTTGTTGTTGTTGCTGTTGCTGTTGTTATGTTTTATCAGGCAGTCACCAACAGCAAGGCATCCAACCAGCCAAGCTTCACTGTTGAGATGCTCGCTGTTTTACAACCAAAACAACAGACGGACGTTTGGCAGATTGATAATTAAAAGAATGAATTTTAAAATCAAAGAACCTTGTGTGGGAGTAAAGTTCTCAGTTTATATTTACAAAACTACTCCTAAGTTTCCATTATTCTCCCAAGAGGAACTTGAAGATGGTTACCGGTTTTGTGGGAACCAAGCAACCTTAAAGAATTTTTAGAACCAGGCATTGTCGAAAAAATAGCATCGTTGCTAGGCAAAAATCATTGTCATGGACTTTAGATCGCCGTAGTCTAGTAGGTAGTGTTTTGGTTTATTAGCCTAAAGGCCCAACTTCGAATTCTAGGATCAGACATCTAAGCGAAAATATGAATATATTTCCTTGGCAACTTCCTCTTGCTAGATATCTGGGAAAAACTTTGTGCGTTATAATAAGACGGCCATGAAAAGCTTCCCAAAAAATCTGTCGTTCGAAGTCGACTTTAAACTGTAGGTTCCCCGACACCTCATGTATAAAAATTAACGCACACAACATAAGTGGTGTGAGAAGCTAGGTCGTAATCCTGACTGAAGGATTGTAATGTATGTGTGTGTATGTATGTTCTACAGTATGATTGTTCCAATGCGTATAGTAAGTGCAACTAAAGAACAAAATTCCTTAAACTATTCAAAGGCAATTATTGAATTGAAGGCCTTGTTTCCCTGTTGTATGTTTCAATACATCAATTTCTTTTGTCCCAAAGACCTACTGGACTTTGAAATATTTACCGATTTCACAGTTACAAATGTGGTCGGCAAATAAATTTCATTGCTCGGCAGTGTCATATTAATTGGCGGGACGGTGGCTTTCTCTTTCTTCGAGTTGCAATTTCTACAGGAATAAACGTGAGGGGATGACTTCCTATTAGGTATTAGGCTCTTGAGGACAAAGCCACAAATTACTAATGTCAGCAGATTTCTGGGAAAAACTCTGAGAGTAAAAATTGCCATGAAAAGCTTTTCAAAAATCTGTCGTTCGGAGTCGACTTTAAACTGTAGATCCCGCCACTTATGTATAAAATTAACGTATACAACGTAAGTGGTGTGAGAAGCTAGGTCGTAATCCTGACTGAAGGGTTGTAATGGCCAATTATATATTATCTGATGTTTTTCTTGTAATTTGGAGGGATTATTCAAGCCAATGATCGCCTGCATATTCCAACTTAATGTGCATTGCTACAGGAGCTGGGATAATAAATGTCGGAGCTGTTATTATCCGATTTAGACAATACATACACACATATTCTTTGATGTCGGAGACACTAGCCATTACTGGCCCCATTCTGTCAGTACACGAACGGATTCTTTGATGAGGAATAGGGGTGATATGGCCTTATCATACATTCCCAGTGCTTGGGAGTATTGCGACTGTGGAGATGAGCATTTTCACGATAGTATAGAACATCTACTAGGTCACGGTCCTTCCCTAGATGAAAGCCGAAAAGTAAGGCAATATATCTAATGTCCCAGCTTTAAGAGTACAAACCTCAATTGTGGCATCTTGAAGGTAAGAAATATTTCTCTTGTCGACCTCATCACAGTCGTCTCTGGTGTAAGCTCTGAGATTAAACTAAAGCCTCTTAAATCTGCCTTTCGGATTCGATATTAAACGTTCGACCAGCAACTCTTGGATAAAAATAGCTCCCACAATATGGATAGTGTGGGAAACGAGTTTGTAATCCTGGCTTAAGTATTATAATTGCGAATAATGAACATATCGACGCCATATCTATTCTATAACGTTCTAAGTATACTTAGAACGCTTTTAATGTTTTTAATTTTTTAAATTCTACGTACTGTCAAAATTTGGTTAAGATGCACCGATCCGTTCCGAAGTTATAGGAAAACATCTAGTTAGAATCCACTTATAGTCTTATGGCGCGTGAAAACTTTGAGAGCTCATAACTCAAAACACAGTTTTTCTACTTAGAATGTTATAGAATGCAGGGACGTCGATATGTAATGTAGAGAACACGGGATGAATCACGATGAGAGACTTTGTCTAAATGAAATCTTGCGGTATCACAAGAGATTTTTTGGGGTCTTAGTGTGTCGAGTTGAATCGGTTGCTTCGCTTAGCTAACAATGCCGCCCTAAAAATCAAGAACTGATATGGGGCGCAAATCCCAAACTTTGTACCCTTCTCCTATCCTGTGGCTTTGAAACAACGTAAGAAAAACTGGCGTTTCTTTTGCCGAAGGATGACGGGATGTGTTTTAGGATTTGCCAAAAATAGAAGCCGCACGATAGTAATTAAAAAATATTTTCGTTTTCTTTTCAACAAAAATTTCAATTTATTGGATCGATTCCAATAAAAATCAAAACTAAACGAACGAACTGCTACTTTAAAGAACTGACAGACAGCTGTCAGGAGTTTGTAAAATTGGGTGTGAATGTGTATGAGAAGAACAACTGAAAGGAGATGAAAGAATTCAAAAATGAGAATGTGTATCTGGTTTTGAACTATTTGAAATCAAACTGAACTGAAAGTAATGGAATATGTATGTAGGTATGTGGAATGTCTCCTCGCTTCTGCCTCTACTCCCCCCGCACCATAACCGCCACTACTGTCTATCATCACTTGAGCATTTTTGAATATTTTTTATTTAGTTGGCGGCACTATGGTACTGCTTTTCATCATTTTTTTTTTGGCATCTTTGGCAGAGTATGAGATGCGTGATGATCTAAGGAAATAAATGAAGGAATTGGGTGATAAGAAAAATTGCTGTGCTACTGTGGCCTTTATTATGGATGTTGCCATACACAGCTCTTCTGTGATGCTGATTTCTTTTTTTTTGGCAAACATTTTGTTGGTGGTGTTCCATGTTGTTGCCACTTTTTGTAGCAGAAACTCGTTTAATGTGCTAAATCTGGTATCTGGTTGTGTGTAGGCAAAGGCAAAGAAAATTTATTAAAAAAAAAAACGAAAATTTGGTATTGAAAAGCTAAAATAGGAGAGGGTGGTGGTGGGCCAATCAATTTGGCAAAGGAAAATAGACAAAAAAAATTTCTATGGGTGTGTTACATTAGGAAAACTTGGAAAAAAATATTTTTTTTCCTTTTAACAAGAATTTTTATTGTAAAAACTTTTAAAACAATTGAAAAAATTTCACTTCACTATCTTGTGTCACATTATAATTATTTTTTATTTATTAAGCATTTTTTTATAATAATTTTTTATTTATTTTTTTTTTAAATTTATTTATTGAATATTTTTTTAAAATTATTTTCATATTAATTCCATAAAATTGAAATTTTTTTCCTTCAACATATTTTTTTTTTAATAAAATTTTTTTTTGTATGTATTAACAACACTGTGTGTATAGATAAAAATAATTTTTTCTTTCCTTTATCCACTCCAATTTATTACCGTCAGTTGTTCTTTTCTTCGATTTCGTTACGTGTTTAGCCTACAAATACCGTTAGTTAACTGAAATCACAAGTCCTTCCTTTGCAATGCTTATCACATGCATCCTTTAATGTACACATTCTAAATTCAAGCTTTATTTCCTTCCCGAAAGTTTTTAAAATAAAGCTTTCATTTCTTGCTTAAACTTTAAAGCTTTATCGCAATTGATAAACTTAAATAAAGTTTACAGTGCTGTCAACCTAAAACTATTGCCATAACGCTTTTTACAGCTTTAAAATCTATGTACAAGGATTTTAAAAGCTTTTTCTCGAATTGCAATATCAACTGCTATTGACAGTTTGTTTTCCCCTTCCATTACTTCTCTTGGGCAACTTCTCAAAAGCAAATTCGTAACTCTTAAAGCCTTTCAACCGATCACTAGGTTTAGGTTAGAGACAAGTTAATCTATTGTAAAAATCTACTTAGAATCCATGTATAGTCATACGTCGCGTGAAAACTTTGGGAACTCATAACTCAAAACACACTTTTTCGACTTAGAATGTTATAGAACGGAGGCGTCGAAATGTCAATGTTCATTGCACAAGATGAGAAGTTAATAGAGGGGATAGGAATGGGAGAATAAGGAAGCTGAGGAATTACATAGACCAATAAACACAAAAGAGAGAGCGCTCTCAACCATCTCAAGCTAATAAGGAATCTATGGAGAAACTCTCGACACAGAATTCAAATCCTCAAATCGCCTGCCAAGGGTCTTCAACCTCAGCCTACTAAGAACTGGGCAATTACAGAGGAGGTGTTCGATAGCCTTCTATTCCTCGGCATCGCAACATACCTCGCTGTAATGCGGCTGGGATCTGTATCAGATCCTTGTCAACGACCTAAACTCACTGTGTCACGTAATAAACCCATTAAATAACCTCAATGGGGTGGTCTAATGGGTAGTGTGTTGGTTTATTAGACAAAAGGCCCGGGTTCGAATCCAAGGTCAGAGACATCAAAAACGAAAAAATATTTCCTCGGCGACTTCCTCTCAACAGATTTCTGGCAAAGACTCTGAGAGTAAAAATTGCCATGAAAAGCTTCTCAAAAATCTGTCGTTCGGAGTCGACTTCAAACTGTAGGTCCCGCCACTTATGTATAAAATTAACACACACAACATAAGTGGTGTGAGAAGCTAGATCGTAATCCTGATGGAAGGGTTGTAATAGCCAATTATGTATGTATGTATGTACTAAGCTCAAACTGGATTTATCTAAGCCCAGCAGCCAATCTCTTCTAATACTGTCTATACTAGGCCACAGACACTTAGAAATATATCACCCCGATCCATTCCTCCAACGCCTCTGCTCTTCCCCCCTGGCCCTTAGAATATTCCTTTCGTCTCAGTTAGGAAAAGTTGTGATGTTGTTGTTCTTTATTTAATTATTAAATGCAGAGTTCGACACAAAGAGAACATGATAAAAATGAAAGTGTATTTGTGAGAGGCATGTGTATAAACCAGAGGAAAATTGTTAGTAATATTTTCAAGTTGTACCTAATAATCTGTTTATGTAATGGAAAATATACAGCGCCAAATCTCTAAAGACTGCGTATTTAACTTAGCAAATATTCTTCCAAAAATGGCGATCATATTTCATTGTTATTAGTGAATCTCATTAGAAAATATTGAATCCTACTGTAATTTTTCTTTGGGTGTATTATTGATATACTGAAAAACGTTTCAAAAACAAGCGACAAAAACATGCATCACTGAAAGCTGACAGAGAAGCAACTGAATGCAGTTTAACGCTTTTTTTTAACGAACTTATTTGATGTTCGTCGCTTTTGAGTGTAAAAAGCCGAAGATGATCTTCCCCTGAGGGACATTGGTAGTTAAATGGCTTTTTACAAAGTCGTTCCGTTTTCTTGGTATATGACAACACTGGCTTTCAATACATATTAAGAAAACCGAAAAGTAAAGCAACTTGTAATAAAAAAAAGCTTTTATTTGGCTTAACTTTTATGCTCTCCAATTAATTTATACTCTCCTTAATTTATCCGCAATTTTTGTTTTCTCTTTCTTTACGCTCTCTTTTAAGTTTTGTTTACTTTACTCTCTGTTTATATTTTTTTGTTGCTGCTTTTTTTTTTGTTTGTTTTTTTTTTGTTTGTTTTGTTTACTTTTACAAACCAGCTGTTTGTTATTATTTTTATTATCATTGTTTATCAGCTGTTGAACCTTTATAATTTTGTTGTTGTTTATTTTTCTCTCACTCTCTATCTCTCTCTCTCGCTCACTTTGTTTATCTCTCTTGTGTTTTGTTTTGATTTGTATTGCTTTTATTTAAAATGATGCTCACTTTTGTTGTTGTTGTTCTTCTTCTTCATCCATTCATTTCATTCATTATTTGATTTGTTTACATTTCATATATGTATGTTGATATGATAATTGTTGACAACCCGTTAATGTTGCTGTTGTTGTTGTTGTTTTTGTTTTTAAGTGTTGGCATCGTGTTGATTATTAGTTTCTGTTTTTGTTTAGTAGCATGCATTAGTGTTTGATTTTAAATTAATGTGTAGGCAGATAGGGGTGTTGCTATAGTTTTTTTTCTTTTAATTTTTTTTAAACATATTTTTGTTGCAAAAATTATTTAAGCCGGTTATATTTATTTTATTTTAAATTCCTTTTTAATATTTTGTTTTTGTTTTTGGTTTTCGTTTAAACAAAGTGAAAATTAAATTAAAGTGTTTAAAAATAATGTGCATAGGCATGCCTTTTCAGTTTAAAATGTTTGTGAGATTTAAAAATAAAAAATAAAAAAATAAATTAGGAAAAACAAATGAAAGAAATATGATTGAATGTTTAAATAAATAAATACGTAAATTATTTTTAACATTAAAATTCCACAGTCTTTTTAAATATGGTTATTTGGGATAGAAATCGGATAGCCAAAGATATTCTGTTGTCTCCTCGTTTTTCTCCTCCTTTACAGCTGTTGCGGAAGCTGTTGTGATTTAATCCCAGCCTCCAGTTTCGTAGGATAGTCTGCTTTTAAATTCAACACAAATCTAGTTTTGCATAATACTTACTTGCTTAATTGGAGAATTACAACCCGATTATCGCTTCTGCTTCTTGCGCGCCTTCGCCAGTTGGTCACACTAATCGATGACAGGGCTTCCTCGCTAACAAGATCATTTTCTTTGCCGACTTCTGCAGATCTCCTCATCAAATGTCCATCATGTCTTATAGAGTATTAGTTTTGTCGCACGACAGGGTCGCCGTGGTCTAGTAGGTAGTGTGCTGACTTATTAGGCGTAAAGTCAGGGTTCGAGTCCCAGGCTAGATATCAGAAAAAATAATTTCTTTCTTCAATTTCTTCTCCTTCTCTTCTTGTTTCTCAAAAATCTGTCGTTCGGAGTCGACTTTAAACTGTAGGTCGCTTTACTTCAGTATGAATTTAACACACACAACATAAGTGGTGTGAGAAACTGCAGGCTTCTTATGGACAATTGCTGTAGACTGTCTAATGGCGAAGGTATATCACTGGCCATTTTATACTCACCGGCAGCAACTCGTTTCCTTACCGTTCGCATCTTCCCTCTCTCTTTCCACCGTTCCTAAAAAACCTGCACAATGCACCGAATGAGTAGGGGTCATCCCCTGAGTGCTGGTTTTATATATAGAAAAAAAAAGAAGAGTCTGCTACTCAATTGTCTTTTGATGTGACCATAGCAGCACCTGTTGGCAAGAGTTGATCCTGCGCTTGATCTTCAGATATGCATATTTCTTGCATTCAAACACGTAAACTTTGTGTGTTCAGATCATTTATTAGCCCCTCTGCAAAGGAATGTCGATTATAATTTCTCATTTCCTATTATATCAGCCTTTAGAAATGCTTAACATGCTTTAATGAAAAATTACTTTGGTAATGAAGCCACACTCTGACAGATTTCGCTTTTTCGTAATTTCGGTGATAATGTCTTCCTGGAGCTTTATTAACCTTCAATGTCTTCATATAGTCGACTGACTGTGCGTGGGTGTATTCGTTCTTAACTAGAGCATCTGACGATTACATAATTATGCTACTGTAAAGAGCTTCTGATATTCGAAATTTTTGTTGGCTTTGTATGCGCCACAGTCTAGAAGGTAGAGTATTGGCTTATTAGACGTAAGAACAAGGTTCCAACCCCAGATCGGACATTGAAGCGAAATATGAAAAATATTTCTTCGGCGACTTCCTCTCAGCAGATTTCTGGCAAAAACTTTGAGCGTTAAAAGAAATTTGCCACGAAAAAGTTTCCCAAAAATCTTTTGTTCGGAGTCACTCATATATATTAACGCATACAACACTTGTAAGTGGCGTGAGAAGCTAGGTCGTAGGCCTGACTGAAGGACTGTAATGACCAACTACAATTCTACTGATTCTGTAGAACATTTTGTTCATATTTCTTTTCTTTGCTTTTAATGGGTTAAAATTTTCTTAAAATACGTTAACATTAAAACCTAAATTGCATCAAAATAAATAGAATATTCGGATCATACAACTCGTATTACTTCTGCTACTTAAAAGAGAAGTTTTACTACTGACCCAAAAAAACACTGGGCAGACAGCAACCCTTTTTTGCTTTGTTGGTGGTGCTCGCTCTGCGTTATCACAACAACGTTATCGTGTGACAACAAATTATGAATGAATGAATTTTACTGCTCTCTCTCTGTCTCTCTGTCTTTTTACTTACTTACACTCACTCGCATGCAAATGAGAGTGAAAGTTATTTGTTATTTATTGAGAAAAAAAAAGGTTACCAAAAAGGAGGGAGAGAAAGTGACGGAGCGACAGAGAGAGAGAGAGAGATTGACTGTTAGAAAATGAGAGTGTTTCACTAAGTAAAAGTATTACTTTAACTAAGCTATGTATGGATGTATGTATGTATGTGTGGTAAATTTTATAAGCAACCACCTTAACATTTTTGCTCGATTTTATTATGGAAATAAAATTCAAATTCAAATGAATTCAAAAACACGGCACATATACTAGGATGTGTACATACATGCATAACAATGGTGGATGGAAGGAACATTTACAAAACAAATGAAAGCTCTTTTCTCACCCATTTAAAGTTTCAAATTTTATACACTGTGTGTGTGTGTGTGGACAAGACATCAGAAAGAAAACTTTCGTTCGTTTTTCAATCAGCAGGGAAAATACATAAAAATTGTAGCACAACTAGAAGAACTTTTTTCACAACCAAAGTTATAGAAAGTTTTTGTGTTTTTTTTTGTTTTTTGGTACACACAACCAAAGTAAAAATCAAAATCATCATCATTTTGTTACTTAGAATTGAACGGTTAAGGCCAATGGAAATAAATTAAAGAAAATATTGTGTTTTAACGATAACGGCGGTTTCTTCTCTTAAAAAAAAATAGAATATTTTCTGGCTGTATATGAGTATGGTTTTTGTATTTCTATTCTGTATTCCGTATGCTTGTGCTTGTGTTTAATAAAAAAAAAAAATAAGTGAAGAATTCCTAATAAAATTTTAATGTTTAATTATAAAATAAACAAAACTTAAGTAGAAAATAATACAAAAATGATAATAAAAAGCAAAAAAAAAAAACATTTTGAAATTGTTTAATAATTTAACCACACACAATTTATGGTTATAGTTTGCAAATAAATTTTGTTTTTCTTCTTCAATATTTTTTAAGATTTAAGCAAAAAGAAAAAGTGTTTTTAAAAATTTATTGAAAAAAAAAGTAGAAAAAAACTCTATGGCCTATAAATAGCCAAGGAGCACCTGGATATCTGTTAAAATCTTTGGAAAAAAAAAAACAAAAAATCATTCAAAAATCTCAAGTGAAAAAAAAAAAACAAAACCACACTCAACATTATTTTATTATTTAATTACACCACACTTGCATATACATTTTCACTAGTTAACAAATTTTCCTGTTCTCTTACTTTTACTCCCAATCCCAATCCCACTTCTACTCTCTCTCTCTCTCTTTCATTTTGTTGCTGTAATTTGTATACAGAACAAGGAGGCTGTGTAAGTAGCAAGTAAATGAAGAAGAATTTATGAAAAAAAAAAGATTCTCTATTGATTGTTTATTAACTTTTTATTTTCTCTTATGTTTTGTATGCCAAAACAGATGCTGTTTACTGTTACACACTCATTGTTGTTGTTATTGTTATTGATGTGGTGTGATTGTTTTTTTTTTGTTCTTTAATTTTTATTTTTTATTACACCACTAAGTATCTTAAAAGTGATATGGAAATCAAAAATTATTTTCCAATTGATATTTAAAGAAAATCAAAAAGATACCATAAAAAAGAAAAATATTTGTTTCTTAATTTTCATTTTATAAAGCAATTTCCAATTAAATTGGCATTAAATTTATTTGTTTGTTAAAAATTTTACCTTTATTCTCCCTTCCACTTTCAACACTTTCACTCTCTTACTCAGTGCTTCATTACAGTAAACCAGGGTTGGCAAACTCAATGTACTGGCACTTTGTGTTGAGTTAAATTTTTTAAAGAAAACTGAATTCAAGAGAAAAAAGAAAACAAATTTTAAAAAGTTTTTCAATGCTAATACATAAAATTATCATGTCACAGTCACTCCTCCAAAATGGATCGACCGATTTTCATGAAATTTTCTGTGCATATTTTTCATATCCCTAAATGTTAAGTGGGCGTGACAAATCGTTAAAATTGAATATTTAGGTACATATTGATTGTAGAGGAGTAAAATTTGGTGGCTAAGTTCGTAGAGCCGATATCGACAATCCCACCAAAAATAGGCGTGACAACCCTTCCCCTTCAAGTGATACCTACATTCTTAAACTACTGAACCGATTTTAACCATTATTTTTTTGATCGAAAGCTTATCAGGTTTAGATGGTTTAAAAAAATATTCGATATTGCAAAAAGTAGGCGTGCCAAACCTTTAAAATTGAATATTTAGGAACATTGCGATCGTAGAGGAATGCAATTTAGTGTGTAAGTTCGTAGAGTCGATATCGACAAACTCACCAAAAATGGGCGTGGCAATTCTTTCCCTTTAAGAGACACCTATAAGTCGGCTAATAAGATGGTTTATAACTACGTATGTTACATGTATGTCTGTTAGTTTTTGTTTTGGAACGAGTACAACAACTACAACTTCGTCAACGCTACCCATGATTCGGACATCTTATTTTTATTCTTCGTATGCCTCACCTAAATTACGTACTGACTTCGATTAAATTTTGAACTAGATAGGCCTGCGTACCGTAACACACATATGGTTTACGTTGTTCTTTTTATGAAGTCCTCAGACCTGTTTTGGGCAATAAAAAAATCAATTTTGGGCGGAACGAAGTTCGCTGGGTTAACTAACTAGTGCTAATATGTATAATATGTAAGATTTATAATTTAAGTTAAATTGAAATTTGACTGGGCTATTCATTAATCTAAAAGCACCTATCTCATACCTCTACCTACATAATAGGTTATTACAACTGTTTGTCGGGTTAATACCACTACATATCGACCTCCTTTTGCGCTAATGTTCTTGCTTTTTAAATCTCCGTTTCCTAAATTTGAAAATTTGTAATGCTCGAGCCATTCGAAGTTATAATGAAAAATTTAAATCCATTTGATTTTTTGAAACTTGAGAGCTCATACATTTTCGGAGTGTTATAGAACAGAGCTCGATATGTGTGTGTTAATTTCACACATGAGTGGCGGGGGACCGAAATTTCTTGAAAATTTCTCTTGATTTATCATTCAAGGGTTTTTGCCAAAAGGCTGGTGAGATAAGTCGTATGTAATAATTGCATATTTCCTTAGTGAGCTGGGATTTGACGGGCCTACTCTAACAACCAACACTAATACGGCCACTGCGACTTTTTATACAAGAATAAGAAAGAAATTTATTTGGAACAAACAATGAGAAAGGAGGCTCTACTGCAATTTCGATGTTAACATTTCGTTTGATTCTAGCAAATTATGGGACATTTAAACGTCAACAAGTCGCGAATAGTTGTGTAGTTTTTTGCCCAAGAAATCAGCTGCCATCGATGTAAGGTCTACAAAACATGTACATACTCTTTCATAGATTTCTCTCAGTGTACTTGCGTGTATTGTTTCTGTTTGAGCCGAGCCTCACATCTAATAAACGCCTACTAGACTACGGCAACTACTATTTCTGCTTCCTTACTGGTTCCTTTTCTTTAAAACCCAAATGGAATTTCAAAGTCGTAGAACTACAGTATGACCTCGCTTAACGGGGGTTGGGGGGGGATACGTTCCAATAGGATCCAGCGGTAAACGAGGCAACTTATACTGGACAGACTAAGAAAACAGCGTTGAAAAAGTTACATAGTATACGCCGTTGCTATATAGTGCATGTTTTTGATGGCGGATAGCCGTTTAATTTCTACGTATACACTACAAGCATCAGTACAGTGTGCGATTTAGGGGAATCCCAACACTACTGCGTAATCTAGTAGGTCCTAGTAGGTAGTTTGCTGGCTTATTAGACGTAAAGCCAGGGTTCGCGTCCCAGGCCAGACATCAAAATTAAGTATTTTTTTGGCGATTACTTCTCAGCAGATTTCTGGCAAAAACTCTGAACATTAAAATAAAATTGCCATGAAAAGTTTCTCAAAAATCTGTCATTCGGAGGCGATTTTAAACTGTAGGTCCTGCCACTTATGTAGAAAATTTACACACACAACATAAGTAGTGTGAGAAACTAGGTCAATAATTCTGACTGAAGGGTTGTAATGATCAATTATGTATGTATGTAATACTGAAACTGCTTTAAGCGGGGTCTTACTGTAGTATGGTATGGTTTATTAAACCAAAAATTTTCTTTCAATTTTAAATATTTTTTTTAGTGCTGATCACTGATTTTATTGGCAAATTTATTTTGCTGTGCATTTAATTTTAATTTCAACTGTAACCTTAGAGATATTGAAACTATTTAAACAGTTTTTAAATGAATTTGCGATTTTGCTATTGTGTTTTTTATTTGTATCATTCTCAACCATAACCATAACAAAGTTTTTAATCCCATTTTAAATAAAATAAAACAAAAAAAAGCTATTCCGCCAATCGGTAACTGTCAAACCTATTGACACATGTCTTAAATGTTTCATTTCGTCAGATACAATATTTGTTTAAAATTTTTATTTTGTTTTCCTGTATTGAAAAAATAACATACACACAATATGGTATTAAAGTTTAATTTTTTTTTTTAAGTTTTATTTTAAATGAATTGGAAAAGCAAAATGATATAAAAAATAGTAAAAATTTTTATGGTCTCCAATATAATAAAAACGGAAATGGAAAAACTGAAAATAAAAACATAAAATGTGAATAAAAACTATGTCACAGCATAAAAATTGTAAATAAGAAAATAATAAAAAAAAAATTAAAAAACACTGACACTCTCTCCATCTAACAGACAGCACAGGACCTATTTAAGTTGCCATACATAGGAAGACCATATTTTTGTGAAAGTTTAACAATAGCTTTTGACTTTTCAAACCAACACGAAATAAAGAAAATTTATTTTGGTCACCCTAAATGTCACCCTTCTCTGAATACATACATAAGCATGTACATATTAGGGATGCCAATCGGGAAATCCCGAATCTCGAAATCCCGGGATTTTCGGGATTCATAAAATCCAGAATCCTGGGATTTTTAAAAATTTTTCCCGGGATTTTTCGGGATTGTGAATTTATATGTATTTTGACCCTACAAAAGGTCCTGAAAAAAATTCTATATCACTTGACTTCGATAATAGCATATCAGATGAGGAAAACTCTACTTCCATTGATAAAAAATTATTTGATGCCAGCGAAGAATGCAAAAGCCCTATACATACATACATAATTGGCCATTACAACCCTTCTGTCAGGATTACGACCTAGCTTCTCACACCACTTATGTTGTGTGCGTTAATTTTATACATGAGTGGCGGGACCTACAGTTTAAAGTCGACTTCGAACGACAGATTTTTTGAGAAGCTTTTCATGGCAATTTTTACTCTCAGAGTCTTTGCCAGAAATCTGCTGAAAGGAAGTCGCCGAAGAAATATTTTTCGTTTTGATGTCTGATCCGGGATACGAACCCGGGCCTTTCGTCTAATAAGCCAACACACTACCCACTAGACCACAGCGACTTCAAAAACCCTATAGAACGACTTAATAGGGTAACTGATTTAGATACTAGACTATCCAAAGAAATCGATTTATTTACATCAGGAGGTGGTAAAGGCGAATATTTACAAGCTGCCTACAAATGTTGGTTGCTAGAAATGTTTTTCAACGGCAGGGTATGTTGGCAATAACATTCGTTCAAGCCTTTCAGATTACATGTTAGATGCTTTAATCTTTTTGTTGGAATCCAAATAATTTTCTTAAAACTAATGCTTTGCAAATGTATGAATAATTTTTATTAATTTACCCTTTTTTGTTACAATTTGTCTTGATGTTTTCATATTGTATTTTTTAAGAGATATAATTCTGATATACATACATAATTGGAATACAAATCATTTTGTTAACAAAATATTTTTATTATTAAGAGAAAATCGCGATTTTTCCAGTGATTTTCTAGGATTTTTGGATCCCGATTTATCCCGGGATTTCGGGATCGGGATTTACAAAATCCCGAATCCCGGAATTTATAAAAATGGATCTCGTTTGGCTTCCCTAGTACATATGTAGTATGTACGTTTGTATATACTCACTTGCTCGTATATATTATTTTCATTGTTTTTAATCCTATGTAAACCAGTCAGTCAGTTAGTCTACCGTAATTTTTTTTCTCACTCCCATTTTTCTTTTTTTGATTGTGTTGTTTTATAAATCAGAAGCTAAAATCGTAAAATGGAGAACATTACACTGGAATTTGTTTAACAAACAAAAAAAAAAAAGGAAACAAAATGGAACATCATTGCTCTCATTTCATTCGTTGAGAAGAAGGTACACCCATTGAAATAATTGCATTAAAAATTTACAAGACATTCATTCCTAAATGGTACTTCAAATGATTCAAGGAGAGAAATTTATGCATGAATTTAGATTTCTTGGCATTATTATTATTTTTTTTTTTATCAAACCAGCACTTAGGGAATGACCCCTACTCATGCAGGGCATTGTGCAGGTTTAGGAAAGGTGGAAAGAGGGAAGATAGGAACGGTAAGAAAACGAGTTGCTGCTGGTGACTATAAAATGGCCTTCACCATTAGACAATCTACAGCAATCGTCCCAAGAAGCCTGCAGTTTCTCACACCACTTATGTTGTGTGTGTTAATTTTATACAGAAGTGGCAGGACCTACAGTTTAAAGTCGACTCCGAACGACAGAAAAAAAAAATAGGGAGAATCAAAAAAAGAATTCATATTTTATGTCTATGTATATGAAAAGGTCAACTAAACTTAAGAAAGGCTCGGCACTTCACCTTATCTTTCATTTTGATGTATTTAATGGTAACTTGCTTTGTAAACCATCATCAAACTCTATAGTCCTGTATAGCTCATCTCCATAGGACCTGGTTTTTAAAATTTCTATTGCATTCTTTAAGACAATCAATTGAGTTTTATTAATTTTGTTTTACTAAGTTCTAGAGTAATAGGGTTGCCAACCATCGTTGTCTATAAACTGTTTATATAATTGGTCATTACAACCCTTCAATCAGGATTACGACCTAGCTTCTCACACCACTTATGTTGTGTGCGTTAATTTTTATACATGAGTGGCGGGACCTGCCGTTTAAAGTCGACTCCGAACGACAGATGTTTGAGAAGCTTTTCATGGCAATTTTTACTCTCAGAGTCTTTGCCAGAAATCTGCTGAGAGGAAGTCGCCGAAGAAATACTTTTTTCGTGTTGATGTCTGACCTGGGATACGAACCCGGTCCTTTTGTCTAATAAGCCAACACACTACCCACTAGACCACGGCGACTTCCTATAAACTGTTATGGTAAGAAAATTAAACTGTTAATTTAACATAATTAATAAAAAAAAAAGGAAGAGGGCATTAAAAATCGTAAAAAATTACAAAAAAAAAACAGGAAACAATTCCAGGAAAAGTTAAATAAAGTCTAGACAAATATTTAAATTTTACAAGAACAAAAAAAAAAATGCTGTCCTACTTTGCATGGATAATTGGCCATTATGATCCTTCATGCAGGATTACGAACTAGCTTCTCACATCGCTTATGTTATGTGCGTTAATTTTATGCATAAGTGTCTGGGGGGACCTACAGTTTAAAGGCGACTCCCAACGATAGATTTTTGAGAAGCTTTTTCATGGCAATTTTATTTTAACGCTCAGAGTTTTTGTCAAATATCTGCTGAGAGACAGTCGCTGTAGAAATATTCGAAGAAATTTCGTTTTGCTGCCTCACCTGGGATGCGTACCCGGGCTGTACTTCTAGCAAGCCAACACACAATCTACTAGGCTACGACAACTACTTTACTCCACACATAATTGTATAAAAAATGCTGTAGTAAGAGATACCTAAGATATTAAGGATATTTTCTATCCTTTAGATCGTAATTATATGCCACAAAATACAATTTCGTTTAAATAATCATCTTTTGATCCTTTTGCGGAACTGGTAAACCTTTTACCAAATATATGACACTTAAAAGCATTCTACAGCTAACAACCTTGGCTGGATAACGCAGTTAGGTTAGGTTAGGTCGTAGTGGTAGCTCTGATATCACAAAGCTCACTTGAGCACGCATGGCGGCCCCTTGTGATGCCATGGGTGAAACGCAGTCCCTGTACTAACCAAGTTCCGCCAAATCAGGGAAAGGAAGAAGTTGATCAGCGCAAGGGCTGCACATGGATAACCCAGTACAAAAGCTGAAAACATTGGACAGATGGCGTTGATTCTATTTAATGACACATACATTCATACGTTATTGGTCATTACAACATTTTAGTCAGGATTAGGGCCAGCTTCTTACAGCACTTATGTTTTTTGTGTTAATTTTATACATGCAAGGCGGGACCTACAGTTTAAAATCGACTTCGAATGACAGATTTTTGAGAAACTTTTCACGACAATTTTATTTTAACGCTCAGAGTTTTTGCCAGAAATCTGATGATAGAAAGTCTCACGACCTGGGGTTTGATTTCGGGCCTGCAGTCCAATAACTCAACACACTACTTACTAGACTCCGGCGACTACGAGAAATTCATAGCGCCCTAACGAAATACACAGCTATGTCAGACAGTTTATATAGGAAAGTTTAAGTTCCCTAGACTCCTATGTTTAGACCTAAAAAGCAGACTAGAAACATATTAAATTATTTTATTAAGCAATAGAAAACATACATATTTCATAAGCAACATACATAGCAACCCTATTATTCTATCCTCTTCTGTAGATTCATTACCTACTTGGATTTAAAAATAAAATCTAAATAAGATCATGAAGGAATTGGTTTTATGGCCCTTTGTGTGGCGATTTACTCGATAAGGGTTTACGTATGTATGTCAGACAGATTTAACATTAAACATCCCCGATCCATCTGTATTTTCTTCGTATATTTTACGTTTTTATTATGTATTAAAATTATCCAATACAGTAAGACCCCGCTTAACGCTGTTTCAGTATTACGTGTTGCAAATAAAATGGCCTTACCCTAACCACGTTACTAGGTGTACGTGTTAAGTTGCCTCGTTTAACGCTGTTTCGTTTAGCGGTGGCACTTATTGGAACGTATCCTACGCTTTAAGCGGGGTCTTACTGTACTACCAGCTCTCTTTTAAACGAGAACATCTAAATCCCCCCGTGTAACGAAATTAAAGCCTTAATAATTTCACAATAATAATTATCGATTATCAGTGTCCTTAACCCTTTTAAAATTTCATAGGGCCTCATTTTAAATACTTAATAAGTATCATTTAAGGTTTATTAGATTAAAACTTAATTGTTGATCCTTAACATTCTTTCTTTATTTTTTTATTAGGCACTCAACAGATTTCGTGTCGTAGTGATAATCGCCCTTATTTTTAATAATAAAAATAATTATAAATCGCACGAGATATGAGACTAAAGATTAAAGAAATATTAATTTCGGTGATTTATTAAAATTTAACATGAAAAACAAGGACGAATTTATTGCATTTAGGACAACCCCCAAATATCATTTCTCCCCATACTCTATAACTAACCCTTAAATATATAAACTAATGCCTTCATATGCTCTCTAGAAAGTATCCCAGTATAGCTCATACTGCTTAACTAACTGGCATACATCATTAATATTAAATATGGTTTTACGTATTAGGGCATATTGAAAGTAATCCCATATTATTTAAATAGATTATTGAAGAGTAATTTTCTATATTTTAAACAAGCAGTGCTAATGAGATTAGAAAGCTAACAACAGTTGATAAAAAGGTCCCACTTTAAGGAAAAGGTTCCAATTAGGCCAGCATGTAAGCTCTTTACATTACCACAGTCAATACTAAACCATGAGGTCAAACGTTCCCTAAAGAAAACTAAACTGAGCCCGAAATACTTACATAATTGGTCATTCCAACCCTTCAGTCAGGATTATTAACCTAGTTTCTCACACTACTTATGTTCTGTGTGTTAATTTACTACATGAAGTGGCGGGACCTACAGTTTAAAGTCGACTCCGAACAACTGATTTTTAAGAAACATTCCATTGCAATTTTATTTTAACACTCAGAGTTTTTGCCAGAAATTTGCTGAGCGGAAGACGCCGATGAAATATTTTTTTTCATATTTCGTTTTGATGTTTGACCTAAGGACCTGAAATAAATCGTCTTATTGCAGCTACCTTTATATTACATAGAGCTCGGTCTGAAATGTTAAGAAAAGAGGTCAAAAACTTCCATCTATCACTTGCACATCAGGTTGTTCCGTCTCCTCAGATCCACAGCTCCAGCAGAAGTCATATTCCGGAATGCCTGCCAAAAGGACAATGACTCGTGGTGGTTATCGTGCGATGGGTAGCCATGCGATTTAAATGTATCAGTGATTTGGTCCTCTTCTTATTCACATGTGTTCAGCGGAGCCTAGTAATATTGTACGAACACTCCTGCTGCCAATGAGATTGAGCCTTCCTGTAAAACCAGGGAGCAAATATTTCTATTAGCTGAGGTTATCGGCTATTGAAGTCGCCGTGGTATAGTGGGTAGTGTGTTGGCTTATTAAACAAAAGGCCCGGGTTCGAATCCCAGGCCAGACATCAAAACGAAAAATATTTCTTCGGCGACTTCCTCTCAGCAGATTTCTGGCAAAGACTCTGAGAGTAAAAAATTGCCATGAAAAGCTTCTCAAAAAAAAAAAAAGATCTGTCGTTCGGAGTCGACTTTAAACTGTAGGCCCCGCCACTCATGTATAAAAGTAACGCACACAGAACATAAGTGGTGTGAGAAGCTAGGTCGTAATCCTGACTGAAGGCCAATTATTTATGTTATGTATGTATGAGGCTATCGGAATACCTGTGTCCTTTAGCACGCCTAAAATTGCGAGCTTCATGTCTGCCGGTATATCAGCAATGCAAATTCCAGTTTTAGGTCTATAACCTGGAACTATATTTTCCTATGTCCCAAGCCTCTATGCGAATAGAAAACACAACCACGATACTTGTAGAGTAGCACACTACCCACTAGACGGTCGAGCCATTCTAACCACATATGTGTGTCGAAAAATTCGAATTTAAAAATCCAAGACGCAATCCATAAATTTAACCAGCGCCACATTTAGCGTTAACAGTGGAACATTTTCTCTTAACAGAGATCTGTTGACTGTTTAACAGTATCCATCTGAACAAGGGTCCAGAGGGTCAAGTACTATTTTTTATATGTTCCTGATCTTCTACAGAATTTTCATATATTTTTGGCCAAAAATCGTTTGTTTTAAAATTCAAAATCTCGAGTCAAAAAATTAATCATTCCACTACTACGGTTCGAATGAGGATCCTCTGAGCTACCATTTGCATATAGTCGGGTAGGTGTACTATTCCTTATATGTTCCTAAATGGCCACTGATCTTCTAGAGAATTTTCAATAAAAAAAATTTATATTTGCAAAACAATTTTCACAATACCATATCATTTTATATAGGGGACTATATTGATGATTGTATTAAGAGGCCTCGGAACATTCCTTTCAGTATGATATGGTAGTCATAGATCTAGTATATGCCCTAAAATTAGCTCCGAAACGGATGACCTTGTTCAGGTGGATACTGTTAAACAGTTAACAGTGCTCTGTTAAGGCCAAAGTTAACGCTAAATGTCGATTATGGATTGTGTCTTGGATTTTCAAATTTATCTTCACACACATATTTAACTAACATATAACATAATTGATCATAATTGACCCTTCAGTCAGCTAGGATTACGACCTAGCTTCTCTCATCATTTATGTTGTGTGTGCATTAATTTTATACATAAGTGGTGGAACCTACAGGTTAAAGTCGATTCCGATCGACAGATTTTTGAGAAACTTTTTATGGTTCTTGCCACAAATCTACAGAGAGGAAGTCACCGATGAAATATTTTTTCATATTTCGTTTTATTGGAGATGTCTGACCCGGGGTTTGAATCGCGACCTTACGTCTAATAAGTCAACATACTACCTATTAATTAGTAAAGACAAAAACCAAAAAAATTTAACAGAGCTAGTGTTAAAGTTAACGGAGCAATGTTAAGTGATTAACAGAAAATACGAAAAATAGTCCTATTCAATTCTTTTAAAATTGTTCTCCACACGTTCCTGAGTAGAACAGAAGATACCAAGATACTTTTTTCATGACCCAATATTAGTGTGTGTTAAATAATGTTAGACTACAAACATAAAAATTAATTAGTTTACGAATGTATCTGTGTATGTAGGCCTATTAAATATTTAAAAGATTTGTTTTTCCCTTTTAGAACCAAAAATAATACAAAAGGGGCTGTTAAGGAAAGGTAGCAATGGTGGCGGCAATATTAAGGTCAAAATTATTAAACAAAATAAAGAGAATTTTAAAGATACAATCACGTGTATGAACAACATATTTAATAAAGAAAAAAACACGTACAAAACAAACAATATATGAAAGGTAATTGAAAAAATTACTAGGGTGGAAATGATATACAAAAACAATCCAAAAAGTTAGCTTAAAAATAAAGTTATATTCCAAATAGGTTTGTGAATACCTAAAAGTAATTGCAGAAAGAGGAAAGAGTATTTTTTTTTTACGCCGAGGAGGGGCAAATGTACCTAAGCGGACCATAGAGGAAGTCGTCACGTCCTCCGTGTGTGGGGCCATCACCCACTAAATCCCCCCTCGTACCATGGACTGTTGTGCCCACTTTGGAACTACGGTGGTATTACTTCGGAGTGTGCCCTTTTTGGCCCTTTGGCCGCCTTCATGCTCACATCCGCGTTCGGACTGCGCATTGAAGGTTGAGGAGACTTCTAATTGTCTCTACTATTCCTTCCGTCCAAGCTCCCGACTGGGACCTCGTTTGACACGTGAGCTAGTGTCATCTATGCCGGCGTGCCTACATGCTCCGCAGCCTCTAGATCTCCTTTCTTCAGTCTCAGAATGCGCTCCACGTATTTCGCCACTGTGGCCCAATTCTTCCGGGTCGCAATCATAACCCCGACAATGTTAACGGCCGTTATCTTTCCGATCATCTACGTCAGTGCAGAGCGATAGTATAGTGCCGGTCCAAAATGATTACCCCTCTCTCTTTAAATTTCTTCTATAACCATTTTAAGATAACGAAAATTTCTTTAATTTAATACATGCAGGCCTATTACGTTTTTAATCGTAAAGGAGTATTTCATTCAAACCTTTGCAGACAATTTGCAGTGTTACACTGGACGAGCATCGAATTTTTAATTCCCACGCATTTGTACACATTATCCACTTGATACAAGGTTGTTTAATGTCCGGCGGATAGCAATTGACTAGAAACGGGCAATTGCGATTATCTTTAGGATTATAAACCAACCAAATAAGATTGAAAAATTTTATAAGAAATAAAAAAGGGATGGCAGGGGTTCGGCGATCTTGTTGTGCAGAAGAAACGATATTGGGAGGAAAATACAGCAAGAAACAGAGTCATGTAATAAGACAGCTAATGAAAGAAATGTACATACATACGTACATATATAATTGGCCTTCAATCAGGATTACGACCAAGCTTCTCAATACCACTGGCGTTAATTTAATACTTGCGTGGTAGAATCTACAGCTTAACGTTGACACCGAACGACAGATTTTTGAGAAACTTTTGCATGGCAGGTTTATTTGACTCTCAGAGTTTTTGCCACCAATCTACTGCGAGGCACTCGCCGAAGAAATATTTTTTTATTCATATTTTCGTGTCCGACCTGGGAAACGTATCCGGACTTTACGGCTAATAAGCCAACAACACACTGCCAACTAAACTACGGCGACTTCACAAGATTGCTGCACATTGTCTTAAGTCCAGCAGAAGAGAGGGGACATACTAGTCCTCAACCACAAAGCAGAATATTCTGCCAAAAAGTTTGTTAAAATCCTAACAGATTCCTCTTCATAGCTTCAATACCCATTCCATGCTAGAACGGTCGAGTCTAGGCCATAGTGACCTGGATATTCAGAAGAATTCACATACCTAACATACGTACATAATTGGTCACTACAACCCTTCAGTCGGGATCACGCCCTAGGTCTCTCCCACAGGAGAATTCACTCTCCAACTGATTATGCGCATGATCTCGCCACGCATTCCTTGTCAATTTAACAGTAGGCTCAATGGCCTACAGGTTACAGTACTGCAGATCCGAACACAGTACCACAATGTATCAGTAGCTTTGTAGGACCTTTTCTACAGACTGAAACGGATATCATGCCAATGCTACAACCAGCTATTGCCATAAAGACTGTTGACATGTTATTTCTATGCCACCCGTTAAAAAACTTTTATTGTGTGCTTTTTCTTATTCTTGTAATAAAAAAAAACTAATTCGTTCGTCATTATTTCTCTATAGGAGGGCAAGTGCATTAAAAATAAAATTAATACATGCACGTAAGTAACGTAACGTAAACAGCTTTTAAACAATTTCAACAAATTATCACAGTCAAGCAATGCGTTACGTTTCGTTAACGTTGTCATATTTGCTTCTACCACATAAAAGATAGATCGATTGCCACATTAATGGCTTGTGTTCATGGGAAGATAATTGCATTTCGTATTTCATTTAATAAAATATTCTATGAAAATCAAATTATATTTATAATATTATACCAAGTACATACATATGATATGTACGAGTATGTATTTACATAATACTACACACTAGATTGACATGTGTAGGCATTTATATTTTTCCATGTACATCGAGACATACTACTGTGTTGTGGCACACACACAGTCTATATTTATTTAAAAATTAAAAATTCTTTCATTTAAATAGTGATTAAAATAATTAAATAAACTGTGATAGTTGTTAGGAATTCATGTTTTAATTTCGTATAAACAACAAAAACTATTAACAAGTCTATTAAAATTGTTGCTATTTAGAATATTTTAAAAATTATATCACATAATAACACTGTGCTACAAAAAAGAAAGCAATAAAATTATGCAGGATTTTTCATTAAAAGAAAAAAATAAAATATTACTTACTTTGGTTAGTTTAAAGAACACAGGACTACAACGAACTTATTTTTTAGTTTAGTTTTAGTTTTACTTCACTACCCCTGCTTTAGTTGACTTCTTTACCAAATTAAATTCGATGTATTGTAATAGAATGTGATGTCATATTTCTAGTGTAGATGACTTGCATGTTTTATAATAAATTTGTCAATAAATTGTATTTTTTATAACAACTTTGACAATGACTTGCGCTTTTTAAAGAAAAATCATCGATAACTTGCATTTTCTATACTAAATTTGTTGATGACTTGCACTTTTTTTAGCAAATTTAGCATTTTCTATACTAAATTTGTTGATGACTTGCACTTTTTTTAGCAAATTTATTGATGACTAGTACCTTCTAAAGAAAAGTTTTCGATTACTTGCACTTTCTACAGTAAATCTGCTAATAAATTGCAAGTTTTCGATGACTTGCATTTTTTATAGAAAAGTCATTGATGAAATGCATTTTCGATATAAAGGTTATCGATAACTTGCATTTTTTATAGAAAAGTCATTGATGAAATGCATTTTCGATATAAAGGTTATCGATAACTTGGATTTTTTATAGAAAAGATAACTTGCATTTTCTATAGAAACGTTATCGATAACTTGCATTTTCTATAGAAACGTTAACGATAACTTGCATTTTCTATGGAAAAGTTATCGATAACTTGTATTTTCTATGGAAAAGTCATCGATATTCTATGGAAAAGTTATCGATAACTTGCATTTTCTATGGAAAAGTTATCGATAACTTGCATTTTCTATGGAAAAGTTATCGATAACTTGCATTTTCTACAGAAAAGTTATCGATAACTTGCATTTTCTATAGAAAAGTTATCGATAACTTGCATTTTCTATAGAAAAGTTATCGATAACTTGCATTTTCTACAGTAAACTTGTTAATGACTTACATTTTTTACAGTTAATTTGTTAATAACTAGCATTTTATATCATTCCTACAAAGCATCCAAGATTAGACAATACCGTTTGTCTCAATTATTGTAGAATTCTCTAATCGGAATAGCTTTACTATGGAACAGGTGATCGGAATTTGTCTCAATTTGTTCCCAACCTCACAAAATTAGCAGTTCGTTTATATGTATGTCTGTAAAATATGTAAATACATAGATATGTCTATGAATAACGGTAGCATAATTTAAGTTTATTTTTGAAGAATAAACTCTTAAAGTTGATTTCTAAATTAAATTTTCATTGTTTTCCATGATTTTTTGTAATTAAAATTTGAATTTTCTTTCTCTTTTTTAAATTTCGTTACAGTTTATCAAAAAAAGGCCTCAAGCAAAAACTGTTTTAAGAATTAATAAAAAATAATAAAAAAAAACTACAACAACTACAACATAAGTATAACATTGTTATAACATATTATACTTGATTTAACCGTTACTAGAAACAACAACAACAATTAAAAAAACAAAAAACACAAAGCCAAGAGAAGAGCCTTTGTGGAGAAAGAAAATTGTGTTTAAAAAAAAACACACAATATCTCTCATATACCCCCATAGTTTAAAAAGAGCGAAGAGTGAGAGAGAGTAACTTGAATCAACAGTTAGTTGTACTTGAAAGATTTTGAACGCAACAAAGAAACAAAAAAAGAGCACACATTTAACCCCAGGGGCCATCTAACTGCTCCAAACATCAACATTACCGTCTCCTGCTCCTCTTTCTTACCTCTTTTATGCAAGTGCTTAAAAAAGCACACATACACACTCATAGTCAAGCAAGCACTTAATGTTTAACAACTACATACTTTGATTATTAAAGCAGAATTCTTCTCTCCCTTGCTCTCTTCTTCTGTGTTATTAGTTTATATGGAAACATTATAAGTAAAGGTGAGTTAAAAAAAAAATTGTAGCTGGCCTGGTCTCATGTAAACACTCACGCAAACACATACATGCATGATGAGTTTCAATTCATTTGACAATAACAACCACAACAACAACAAAAATTAAAAAAATTATTGTTGTAATCTTTTTTTATTTCTTTTTTTTCTTTTTGTTGATTTAAATCGTTTGTAATCCTTTGTTTTGGTTTCCTTTTTCTGTTCTCTTCTGTTCTGTTGTCAGACAATGGGTGACAATATAATTGGTTCTGCTAGCTTTTTGCATTTGGGTGATATTGTATCACTGTATGCCGAAGGTAGTGTTTGCGGTTTCTTAAGTACACTTGGGTAAGTTGCCAACCGAATGATGAGAGAGTATGTACAGCCATTAAGAGGCAAATTAAATTTTCGTTTCATTATTTTACGCATGTAGTCTGGTCGATGATCGTACAGTGGTATGCCCGGAGGCTGGTGATTTGAGTTGTCCGCCCAAGAAGTTTAGAGGTTAGTATTTACAATACACATACAGAAGTAATATTAAAACAAATTTTAATTTAAAATTCTTCTTCACACAGATTGTTTAATAAAAGTATGTCCCATGAATCGTTATTCGGCCCAGAAACAATTCTGGAAAGCCGCTAAACAATCAGCCAGCTCGAATACGGACACAAATTTATTAAAAAGATTACATGTAAGTATATTAGAGCCAATTGATTACTTTTTTCAAATAGATAAATAGGCTGAAAATTAACAAAATTGGCAAAGTAATACTAAAGAAAACCCCATAAGATTGGTGACACGTTAAAAGGTCTGACCGGAGAATTAATTCTGGTACCACGGGAGTCTGGAGTCCCTGCAACCTCGGTTGTTGGTGTGGTCTCTTTTAGAAGCATCGCTGTGGTTTGAATCCAAATCGCGGGAAGAGTCTAGTTAGTCTCGGTGTGGAGTTGCATTCTCAACCTGGTGCCGTGACCCAAAGTTCGAAAGGAGTTTTAGATAGGCTTCGCTCTAAACCAAGGGGGAAGTCATGTCTAAATACATAGCTTCGAATTGGTACTCAGATGTAGCAATCTGTTACATCTAAGGAGCGTTGGATTGTTTTTCACCCTGCCCGAAGAGCACTATGGGATTAGGTCCATATGTACAGGCAGCCTCGTAAAACCAATCATCTCGCTAAGCAGGTAGCTAAGCTTGCTACGACTAGACACAATGCCCTGTCTGGTTGGCTCATCTTCTCTTCAGGTTACGCCTCTATTTTGGAGGTTGAATCTGTGCCCCCTTTGAACATCGAATTCCCTGTGGAATATTGTCTTGACAGGGATTTTCACTTTCCAATCCCGATTAGGGAGGACTGGGACCCTGACATGATCAAATTCCCGGTGCTCTTGGCTATATACACCGAAGAGGGAGTCCTATTCAGGAACTTTTTCGGTGAATAAATGAAATGTCGACTATACTGACGTTAGCAAGTTCTATGGTTTGAACAAATCCTCAAAATGGATTCAATCCCAAACGAGACCAGAGATGCGTAATCAAATTGCTATCGATAACACAACCAGTGAGTTCGTGGTTTTATCTATCGATATTATGCAACATTTATCCTTGTTATAGAATCTTAATTCTTCTAAGTCCTACACGGTTACCACTGGGAATTTTATTTTGAGTGAGTTAACGCCTTCTCATCGTTTCTAGTGTCTACTTCATTCATCTATTCTTCGCCAGCCAACTTCTTTTTAACACGTTGACTGCTACGGAAATATTCAGAACACTGTCCAAAAATGACGGATTTGATTATTTTACATTTAGTGAGTACGAGATAACTAGTTGTCTCGTTGCCAATCAAAAAGGGAATGCAATCTACGAGTTATCTCGTAGTCAACGTGTCAAATTGGCATCCAAAGGAATTGTTCACGATATAAAATGTAGTCAGGACATATGGTATCTGTGTTTACTCCATTCATACTCAATTGATTTTTTTTCCATTACAGCACGCAGCCGAAATTGAAAAGAAACAAAATGAAACGGAAAACAAAAAGATCCTGGGCCAGCAAATACAATACGGCAGTGTTGTGCAGCTTCTACATTTGAAATCCAATAAATTTCTAACCGTTAATAAACGTCTGCCCTCATTATTGGAGAAAAATGCGATGCGTGTGTATTTGGATGCCAATGGCAATGAGGGTTCCTGGTTTTATATTATGCCCTTCTATAAACTGCGTTCGATAGGCGATAATGTTGTGGTTGGCGATAAAGTCATACTTAATCCAGTCAATGCCGATCAACAGAATTTACATGTTGCGGCCAATTATGAATTGCCCGATAATCCGGGTTGTAAAGAGGTTAACGTTTTGAATTCATCCACCTCGTGGAAAATTACACTTTTCATGGAGCATAAAGAGAATCAAGAGCACATTCTAAAGGGTGGTGATGTTGTGCGTTTATTTCATGCCGAACAAGAGAAATTCTTAACGATGGATGAATATAAAAAGCAGCAGCATGTTTTCCTTAGGACAACGGGCAGGACAAGTGCAACAGCGGCAACGTCGAGTAAAGCTTTGTGGGAAATCGAAGTGGTACAGCATGATTCGTGTCGTGGTGGTGCTGGTCATTGGAATTCTTTGTATCGTTTTAAGCATTTAGCAACCGGTTATTATTTGGCAGCAGAGCTGGACTCTGAAAATGGTCAACTGTCGATACAGCAGCAGCAGCAGCCTCAACAACCACCACAACCTTTACAGCAACAGTTGTTCAATTTAAGTGCCGAAATGGCTAAAGATTCGGGCATAGGAAATAATTCAACCATGTTAGGTAAATGACAAGTAAAACAAGTGTGAGGGAATTAATTTTAACGATTTTTTTTGTATAGAGAAAACAAAAATGGAACAATATCGTTTGGTTTCAGTACCCTTTTCCACCGACATAGCCACCGTTTTCGAATTGGATCCCACTACTATGGCCAGAGCCGATAGTTTAGTGCCCCAGTCCAGTTATGTACGTTTAAGGCATCTTTGCTCAAATACTTGGGTTCATGCCACTTCCATACCCATTGATATTGATGATGACAAGCCGGTCATGTCCAAAGTTTGCTGTTCGCCCATTAAGGAGGACAAAGAAGCCTTCGCTTTAATACCTGTCTCACCGGTAGAAGTACGTGATTTAGATTTTGCCAATGATGCATGCAAAGTTTTGGCCACCGTAACCAACAAATTAGACAATGGCACGATATCCATAAACGAAAGACGTTCCTTGATCTCATTGCTGCAGGATATTGTATATTTTATTGCTGGCATGGAAAATGAACAGAACAAAACTAAGGCTTTAGAGTTGACCATTAAAAATCCCATAAGAGATCGCCAGAAATTGCTAAGAGAACAATATATTCTTAAGCAATTATTCAAGATATTACAAGGACCCTTCCAGGAACATCCGGGCGGCGAAGGACCATTTTTACGTTTGGATGAATTAAGTGATCCGAAAAATAGCCCCTACAAGAATATATTTCGTTTATGCTATCGAATATTAAGACTGTCACAGCAAGATTATAGAAAAAATCAAGTAAGCTTGGCCTAACAACAGAGTTTAGTGAACGTCTTAACGATTTTTTTTTTTCATTTTCTAGGAATACATTGCCAAACATTTCGGTTTAATGCAAAAACAAATTGGCTATGATATCCTTGCGGAGGACACCATAACCGCTTTGCTGCACAATAATCGTAAACTGTTGGAGAAACATATTACCGCTGCGGAAATCGAAACCTTTGTAGGTTTGGTACGCAAGAATATGCACAATTGGGATTCAAGATTCTTGGACTATCTCTCGGATCTGTGTGTGTCCAACCGCAAGGCAATAGCAGTTACCCAAGAGTTAATATGCAAAAGTGTTTTAAGTGCCAAAAATTCAGACATTCTAATAGAAACCGAAGTTAAGGCCATCAAGCAAAACCGATCGAATAGTATAAAGAAAAAGGAAAATAAACATTTAACACCGTTGGCCGAAGATGATGATGATGAGAAAATTCCATTGTTATCCTCGCAACAATCAACATTCACATCATCATGGGATGCTGATAGTTTAGATAATGAAGAGGAAATTAAATATGAAATCCATTTGAAATGGAAGGGTTTAAATGTAAAGTATTTTCTGATTATGTATGAAAGAATTCTTAATTGAAACAAGTTTTTCTAATTAAAGGAATCTCGTTCTATGGCCGATTTGGCCAATTGTGTTGCCCAAGGCAAAGAAATGGAAGCGGCTGTTTTAAATTATTATCGCCATCAATTGAATTTATTTTCGAACATGTGCTTAAATCGTCAATATTTGGCTTTAAATAATCTTTCGCCACATTTGGATATTGATTTGATATTAAAGTTCGTACACATTACATCACATCCGCATACGTTCTTAAAGGCAAATTTTAAATTTAAATTTAATTTTCAGATGCATGTCCGATGAGACAATGCCGTATGAATTGCGAGCCTCTTTTTGCCGCCTTATGTTACATTTGCATGTTGATCGTGATCCCCAAGAGCCTGTAACACCGGTTAAATATGCTAGACTTTGGAGTGAAATTCCTTCAAAAATGTCCATACTGGAGTGAGTATTAAAAATTATTTTTTCATTCTACAACACTGGGGTGCCATGGAAGTCGCCGTGGTCTAGTGGGTAGTGTGTTGGCTTATTAGACAAAAGATCCGGGTTCGAATCCCAGGTCAGACATCAAAACGAAAAATATTTCTTCGGCGACTTCCTCTCAGCAGATTTCTGGCAAAGACTCTGAGAGTAAAAATTGCCATGAAAAGCTTCTCAAAAATCTGTCGTTCGGAGTCGACTTTAAACTGCAGGTCCCGCCACTCATGTATAAAATTAACGCACACAACATAAGTGGTGTGAGAAGATAGGTCGTAATCCTGACTGAAGGGTTGTAATGGCCAATTATGTATGTACACTGGAGTGCAGCCCAAGAGCTGACCAACTTCTTTCTATTCTCTGATTTTGGTGGAATTTGGTCAGTACAGGGACTGTGTTTACCCGTGGCATCACAACGGGGGCTGCATGCTCAATTGTGCTCTGTGATTTTAGAGCTACCCCTCCGACTTAACCTAGATTACACATAGAGAGCGGAAGCTCTCTAATGATGGTTCCCCCATAAAAAAGAAGATTTTAATAATTATTCATTTTATAAATTTTATAATTTTAGCTACGATGGTAAAAATCAACCTGCTGATTATAATAAAGAAGCTGTCCGAGCCAAATTTAATACCACAATAGCTTTTGTTGAAAATTATCTATGTAATGTTGCTACCAAAGTTTGGCTATTTACAGATCAAGAGCAAAATAAGCTAACATTTGAGGTAAGTACCCCCACTCCCCCCCCCTCTGCCCGCTTTATCTGTGTTAACGTTTTAATTGTTTTTATCTCCCGTTTAGGTAGTAAAATTGGCACGCGATCTTATTTACTTTGGTTTCTATAGTTTTAGTGATTTACTAAGGCTTACCAAAACTCTGCTATGCATTTTAGACTGTGTTTCGGATAATAAAATTGAAAGTTCAACTGCTTCTAATACGGGCAGATTTGTGGCAGCCGATACAGATTGTAAGTAATTTTCCAAATTTATTAACCCCGTCCCCCTTTCCCCGAATTAAAAGCTTAATAAACTGAGAGTAGAATTTTAAAAGAATTGAATTGATCATTTTAAAATTATTGGCTTTGGCTTTTTGTTTTTGTTTTTATTAATTTTGCCACGAAATTTATTTTACAAAAACATTACAAAAAAAAAGCTGCTAATGAGGAGCAACAAGGTATGTTAAAAGAAAACACAAAAAAAAAACAAAAGCCTTGGCAAAGAAAAATTATTTTTTAAATACACTTCTTCCATCCAAATACATTAAACACTCATCAATCAATTTTCCATCTACCCCCCTCCCCCAAAAAAACAACTCTTTCCAGCCGAAGGCGGTGTTTACGTTCCATTGGCGATATGAATACCGTTATGACTAGTTTGGCTTTGGGTTCGGTGGGTCAAGTTATGGCTACACCGGCCATTTCCCTGCAACAGCGTAAATCCGTATCACAGCTAATGAAAGAATTTCCCCTGGTTATGGACACTAAATTAAAAATAATCGAAATTCTACAATTCATACTCGATGTACGTTTGGATTATAGAATTAGTTGCCTCTTATCGATATTTAAACGGGAATTCGATGAAAGTGATGCCTATCAACAGGCCCAAGCTGAGGCAGCCAATAATCAAGCGAATCCATTGGATCCTCAGGCGGCGGCTGCTGCAGCTTTTCAACAGCGTCAAAAGAATATCGATTTAGAGTCAATTGGTATACAGGCCGAGGTATATTCGATTGTGATAGTGGTGATGCTGCCAATTTGGATTTGGATGGTCAAGGCGGTCGTACATTTTTACGCGTACTACTACACTTAATTATGCATGATTATCCACCATTAGTTTCCGGTGCATTACATTTACTATTTCGGCATTTCAGTCAAAGACAAGAAGTTTTGCAGGCATTCCGTCAGGTAAGTGTAATTAATGGAATGAAATGATAACGCACACAACATAAGTGGTGTGAGAAGATAGGTCGTAATCCTGACTGAAGGGTTGTAATGGCCAATTATGTATGTACACTGGAGTGCAGCCCAAGAGCTGACCAACTTCTTTCTATTCTCTGATTTTGGTGGAATTTGGTCAGTACAGGGACTGTGTTTACCCGTGGCATCACAACGGGGGCTGCATGCTCAATTGTGCTCTGTGATTTTAGAGCTACCCCTCCGACTTAACCTAGATTACACATAGAGAGCGGAAGCTCTCTAATGATGGTTCCCCCATAAAAAAGAAGATTTTAATAATTTTTCATTTTATAATTTTATAATTTTAGCTACGATGGTAAAAATCAACCTGCTGATTATAATAAAGAAGCTGTCCGAGCCAAATTTAATACCACAATAGCTTTTGTTGAAAATTATCTATGTAATGTTGCTACCAAAGTTTGGCTATTTACAGATCAAGAGCAAAATAAACTAACATTTGAGGTAAGTACCCCCACTCCCCCCCCTCTGCCCGCTTTATCTGTGTTAACGTTTTAATTGTTTTTATCTCCCGTTTAGGTAGTAAAATTGGCACGCGATCTTATTTACTTTGGTTTCTATAGTTTTAGTGATTTACTAAGGCTTACCAAAACTCTGCTATGCATTTTAGACTGTGTTTCGGATAATAAAATTGAAAGTTCAACTGCTTCTAATACGGGCAGATTTGTGGCAGCCGATACAGATTGTAAGTAATTTTCCAAATTTATTAACCCCGTCCCCCTTTCCCCGAATTAAAAGCTTAATAAACTGAGAGTAGAATTTTAAAAGAATTGAATTGATCATTTTAAAATTATTGGCTTTGGCTTTTTGTTTTTGTTTTATTAATTTTGCCACGAAATTTATTTTACAAAAACATTACAAAAAAAAAGCTGCTAATGAGGAGCAACAAGGTATGTTAAAAGAAAACACAAAAAAAAACAAAAGCCTTGGCAAAGAAAAATTATTTTTTCATTCTACAACACTGGGGTGCCATGGAAGTCGCCGTGGTCTAGTGGGTAGTGTGTTGGCTTATTAGACAAAAGATCCGGGTTCGAATCCCAGGTCAGACATCAAAACGAAAAATATTTCTTCGGCGACTTCCTCTCAGCAGATTTCTGGCAAAGACTCTGAGAGTAAAAATTGCCATGAAAAGCTTCTCAAAAATCTGTCGTTCGGAGTCGACTTTAAACTGCAGGTCCCGCCACTCATGTATAAAATTAACGCACACAACATAAGTGGTGTGAGAAGATAGGTCGTAATCCTGACTGAAGGGTTGTAATGGCCAATTATGTATGTACACTGGAGTGCAGCCCAAGAGCTGACCAACTTCTTTCTATTCTCTGATTTTGGTGGAATTTGGTCAGTACAGGGACTGTGTTTACCCGTGGCATCACAACGGGGGCTGCATGCTCAATTGTGCTCTGTGATTTTAGAGCTACCCCTCCGACTTAACCTAGATTACACATAGAGAGCGGAAGCTCTCTAATGATGGTTCCCCCATAAAAAAGAAGATTTTAATAATTATTTCATTTTATAAATTTTATAATTTTAGCTACGATGGTAAAAATCAACCTGCTGATTATAATAAAGAAGCTGTCCGAGCCAAATTTAATACCACAATAGCTTTTGTTGAAAATTATCTATGTAATGTTGCTACCAAAGTTTGGCTATTTACAGATCAAGAGCAAAATAAACTAACATTTGAGGTAAGTACCCCCACTCCCCCCCCTCTGCCCGCTTTATCTGTGTTAACGTTTTAATTGTTTTTATCTCCCGTTTAGGTAGTAAAATTGGCACGCGATCTTATTTACTTTGGTTTCTATAGTTTTAGTGATTTACTAAGGCTTACCAAAACTCTGCTATGCATTTTAGACTGTGTTTCGGATAATAAAATTGAAAGTTCAACTGCTTCTAATACGGGCAGATTTGTGGCAGCCGATACAGATTGTAAGTAATTTTCCAAATTTATTAACCCCGTCCCCCTTTCCCCGAATTAAAAGCTTAATAAACTGAGAGTAGAATTTTAAAAGAATTGAATTGATCATTTTAAAATTATTGGCTTTGGCTTTTTGTTTTTGTTTTATTAATTTTGCCACGAAATTTATTTTACAAAAACATTACAAAAAAAAAGCTGCTAATGAGGAGCAACAAGGTATGTTAAAAGAAAACACAAAAAAAAACAAAAGCCTTGGCAAAGAAAAATTATTTTTTTAAATACACTTCTTCCATCCAAATACATTAAACACTCATCAATCAATTTTCCATCTACCCCCCTCCCCCAAAAAAAACAAACTCTTTCCAGCCGAAGGCGGTGTTTTACGTTCCATTGGCGATATGAATACCGTTATGACTAGTTTGGCTTTGGGTTCGGTGGGTCAAGTTATGGCTACACCGGCCATTTCCCTGCAACAGCGTAAATCCGTATCACAGCTAATGAAAGAATTTCCCCTGGTTATGGACACTAAATTAAAAATAATCGAAATTCTACAATTCATACTCGATGTACGTTTGGATTATAGAATTAGTTGCCTCTTATCGATATTTAAACGGGAATTCGATGAAAGTGATGCCTACCAACAGGCCCAAGCTGAGGCAGCCAATAATCAAGCGAATCCATTGGATCCTCAGGCGGCGGCTGCTGCTGCTTTTCAACAGCGTCAAAAGAATATCGATTTAGAGTCAATTGGTATACAGGCCGAGGGTATATTCGATTGTGATAGCGGTGATGCTGCCAATTTGGATTTGGATGGTCAAGGCGGTCGTACATTTTTACGCGTACTACTACACTTAATTATGCATGATTATCCACCATTAGTATCCGGTGCATTACATTTACTATTTCGGCATTTCAGTCAAAGACAAGAAGTTTTGCAGGCATTCCGTCAGGTAAGTGTAATTAATGGAATGAAATGATAGCGCACATTACAACAAATAACAATTAATGTAACACAGTCGTTTTAAGGGAATAGAAATTTTTTAAATCCCATCACCCACTAGATTGGGAAAGCATTGGTTCGGTTCTCTACACATATTCGTTCTCCTGAATACAAATTAATGATTTCGAATACATTTCTTTGCGTTCAGTATCGAGTTTATTCTGCTTAGAATTGTGGCCTAACTCCTCACACCGTTTATGTTGTTAATCCTTGAATAGCGGCTTCTACAGTTGAATATTAAATCCCATCGACAGTTTTCACAAATTTTTTTCATGACATTTAATCATCGAAAGTTCAGCCTACAATTGCCAGGTACTCTAATCTCCATTCTGGTATTTTTTTCAACCATTTTGAACTGCTAATAGCCCTCTGAGTTGTTTTGTGTATTCAAGTTTCAATACAGCCTCTCTTAGATCATTATTGTTGCTTTATAGCGTACTTGCACGATCCTGGTTCGAACACTGTAGTCATATGATAGCCTAAAGCTATCTCTTCTCTTGTTCGTGAATTTTATAAAAAAAAAATCACAAAAGGCTTTTAGGTTCGATTTAGACCCATTTTTAGAATATTCAATTTAATCCCTGTCCGTCTAATCTATTGTGTGGTTTGTTGCTGTTGTTGTAACAGCTCTTTTTGTATTCTATTTTGATGTCTGACCTGGGACTCGAACCCTGGCTTTACGTCTAATAAGCCAGCACACTACCTACTAGACCACGGTGACTTCAATTCCCGACAATGTTAGCGGCCGTGATTCTTCCAATTATTGACGTCAGTAGAGAGTGATAGCTCTACCAGCGTGCACATTCGAAAATAGTGTGCTGTGCATTATCAATTACTTCACCTTCCTCGTAAAGCCAGTAAGAGGAAGCGATCTTGCCCATACTGTGCAGATATTTTATAGTAATCCATCTCTCCAAATTTCCGACCAAACCATCGCTTTATGTCCGGAATAAGTCTCACTGTCCATCTTCCTCAATCTTCATCGTTCCATGGCTATAACTACAATCCAATTGATAACGACCACAATATGGAAAATTTGGAAAACCAGATGTTTGCCGTATTGCATTAGTATTAGTAGAGTATTAATAACATGGAAGGGATAATATTAGAGTGTTCCATCTTATGGACTTTCAAATCTACCACACTTGTTTCTTAAAGCTTTTCAAGTACATATGGGAACTAATTAAATAGGAGGTGGGTGTGGGGGTGTTGTCGAGCTGTGTTACTTAATTGTTTCATAAAAATACGTTTGTAGTTCATAATTTATTTTCTTAATCTTAATAAATTTCTTATACAACGTTTTTTTGCCATGCTTTCTTAACTAAAAATTAAAAAACAATTAAAAAATTAAAATTAATAATTTTATAATAATTGTTTCCTTTAAATATTTTTATTTTTATTTGTTTATTCTTTAAAATGTTTAAATAAATAAATTTCCTTTGATTTCCTTTAACAATTTCAACAAGTGGATGAGTATAGTTAGTACTGTTTTTCTTAATTTGTACTGTTTTATTTTAAATAAATTAAATAAAATTTAATAATAATTATTTTTTAAAATCAAATTAATAAAAATAATCCTTTTTTTTATTAAAAAAAATTAAAAAATAAAACAAATAACAGGTTCAACTGTTGGTTTCGGATAGTGATGTGGAATCGTACAAGCAAATCAAACATGATTTGGATATCTTAAGGCAAAGTGTTGAAAAATCAGAATTATGGGTTTATAAATCGAAAACATCAGAGGAATTGACAACAAGTAAGTTTTTTAAAAAGTATTTGCTTCCATTAAAAATAATTCTTTGTTTCGTTTAGCAGCTGTAGGCGGAGACAGTGGTATTGATGCGGTCAACTTAAGCAACGAATATAGAGCTTCACTGTCCATCGAACAGTTGAATGAATATAAGAAGGTCAAGGAGATCTTAATACGCATGAATCAGTTCTGTGTAACACCAGGTATAATGCCTTAACCGTAATACAATTTCAAAATGCTTTATAATTCAAACAAATAATTTCTCTAGGGCCCTATCCCAAGCCACGTAAACATGAACAACGTCTATTGCGTAATGTTGGAGTGCATACCGTGGTATTGGATCTTTACAGAATCCTTATGATGAAAAGGATGATGTCCTTATGAAGGAGTTAATGTTTCTGGCCCATGAGTTTTTGCAGAATTTTTGTCTTGGCAATCAACAGAATCAAGTTTTACTCCACAATCATTTGGATTTGTTTCTAATACCAGGCGTAAGTTCATTCGAAACATTCCAAATTCCAATCTTATAATCATTTTCTCTTTTACTTTTAGTTACTCGAGGCTAAAACGGTTTGTGCCATTTTCAAAGATAACTTGGCTTTATGCAATGAGGTCACCGATAAGGTTGTACAACATTTTGTCCATTTTATTGAAATGCATGGTCGCCATGTTGTCTATTTGCAATTCCTTCAAACCATTGTAAAAGCTGAAAATCAATTCATACGCAAATGCCAGGATATGGTTATGCAAGAGCTAATCAATGCCGGCGAAGAGGTTTTAATATTCTACAATGACAAAAGCTCCTTCAATCAATTCGTTGCCATGATGCAAAAACAAAAGAACGGCCTTAGCGAGGATAGTCCTTTAAAATACCACATAGAACTGGTGAAATTGTTGGCCTGCTGTACCATGGGTAAAAATCTCTATACGGAGATAAAATGTAACAATCTTCTGTCTCTAGATGATATTGTTGCCATTATCTGTCATCCCGCTTGTATACCGGAAGTTAAGGAGGCCTATGTGGATTTCCTAAACCACTGTTATATAGACACCGAAGTGGAAATGAAAGAAATCTACTCTTCAGGCCACATGTGGAATTTGTTTGAGAAAAGTTTCCTTGTCGATATAAATCAATTGATAGCTGTGGGCGCATTGGCTGATAAGACGTTAATGAATTACGTTTTGAATGGCGTTTGTACGGTTTTGACGACGTTCTTTAGCAGTCCATTTTCGGATCAGTCCACCATTGTCCAGTCAAGACAAATGATTTTTGTACAATTACTGCAAGCCTGTTATCGATTATCACAATGCAAATGGTTAAGTCTAGCTGATCGCTTTAATGTCGAAAATTGTATACGTACTTTGGCTGAGTCGGCTAAAACCAGGAGTATTGCCATACCCTTGGATTTAGAGCAACAGGTTGTTAACATGTCCACTAAGACGGCCATGTTAACACGCCAGACTACCAAATGGCTATTGGCCTCGAAACAGCCAAAATATGAGACACAGCATTCGGCCAATTTAATGCGTTTAGATAGATCCATTATAGAAGGCTTGCAGGATATTGTATCACTATTGGAGGATCAATTGAAGCCAGTAGTGGAAGCTGAATTGTCTTTGCTGGTTGACATACTCTACAGATCCGAACTGTTATTCCCCGTAGGCACAGATGCCCGCCGTAGATGTGAATCGGGCGGCTTTATACGAAAACTTATAAAGCACACCGAAAAACTCTTAGAGGAAAAGGAAGAGAAACTCTGCGTCAAGGTCCTTAAGACCCTTAGAGAAATGATGGCAATCGATGTGAATTATGGTGAAAAGGGTGACAATTTACGCAATACCTTATTGAAGCGTTATTTCGATATAAAACCCTCAAATACTACACGCACACCCGTTGAACAGAAATCCGATTTGGCCAACATGGTTATGCCGCCTAGTCAGGAAAGTCAAAAGCATTTGAATTTGGTTACACATGGCCCGGGTGCCAAGTATTTGCAAAGAGCCGAAAAAACTCTACATGAAGTTCAAAATCATTTGGATCGTGAAGGCGCCTCCGATTTAGTAATCGAATTGGTCATCAAGTCCGTGCACTCACCATCTATATTTGTAGAGGCCATTGAGTTGGGCATAGCTTTGTTGGAGGGCGGTAATCCTATGATACAGAAAGGCATGTTTAATAAATTTCTTAGTGGCGATTTGAATCAGCACTTCTTCAAAGTGTTCTTTGACAAAATGAAGGACTCCCAGCAGGAGATAAAATCCACGGTTACCTGTCAATACCTCCGATATAGCGGCCAAGGCTCATGAAAGCAAACAGGATGTCAACTTGGAATTGGATAAGATTTCACGCAAGCATGGTGTCAAAACGAATGGTGTCGTCATAACAGATGAACTGCGCAAAGAGTTGCACAATGCCGGTTTAGCTACAGCGCGGGCCTTTAGTAATGCACGCAATTTAAATGCTGGAGAGGATTCCAACTCCTTAAACATTAATAGTCCTTTGGAGGATATTTTAGCAGAGAAGTTAGAAAAGCATAAAGACAATAAGGAGGACCGCAATAAACTCTCCAACAAGGTGTTGGTTATGCAACCCATCTTAAGATTCCTACAGCTGTTGTGCGAAAATCACAATCCCGATTTGCAAAATCTTTTGCGCAATCAAAACAATAAAACAAATTATAATTTGGTTTCCGAAACCCTTATGTTTCTGGATTGTATTTGTGGCTCTACCACAGGTGGTTTGGGACTTTTGGGCCTGTACATCAATGAAAATAATGTGGCGCTTATCAATCAGACTTTGGAAACATTAACGGAATATTGCCAGGGACCCTGTCATGAGAATCAAAACTGTATTGCTACACATGAATCGAATGGTTTGGATATTATAACCGCCCTTATATTGAATAACATTAATCCGTTGGGTGAGAATCGCATGGATTTGGTATTGGAATTGAAAAATAATGCCAGTAAATTGTTGTTGGCTATTATGGAGTCACGCGGTGACAGTGAAAATGCTGAACGTATACTGTACAATATGAATCCCAAACAATTGGTGGAAGTGGCCTGTAAGGCCTATCATCAAGAGGAAATGATCGATGATAATGATGGTGACGATGATGCGGTGGATAATGAACACGATGATGAAGATGTTTCGGTTAGTCCACGGGAAGTCGGTCATAATATCTATATATTGTGTCATCAGCTGGCACAACACAATAAGGAATTGGCAGCTCTTTTAAAAGCATCCGAAGATCCACAAGCAGGCAATTTTGATGCAAAAATGAGCCAGGCTCTCATGTACTATGCAACACATACGGCACAAATTGAAGTAAGTGAAAGGGGAAAAGGGGAAGGGATGTAAATGTTTTTTAATGGATTTTTCTTTTGTTATTCTCTTGCAGATTGTGCGGCATGATCGTACTTTGGAGCAGATTGTCTTTCCCATACCAGAAATTTGTGAATATTTGACCACCGATACGAAAATGAAAATATTTCATACCGCTGAACGTGACGATCAAGGCTCGAAAGTGGCCGATTTCTTTGATAAGGCTGAGGAAATGTTCAACGAAATGAAATGGCAAAAGAAATTAAGAGGTGAGTTAAAGAATCATTATTGGAAATTAACAAATTTTGAATTTATTTCGAAAGATAATGAAAATTTAATAAAAAAAAATCGGTTTTAAAGAAATCGAACATTCCATAAACCAAAGAGAAAAGTGTTCGAAATCGAAGGCTATAATTTATCCTAGGGTTTTAAATAATCCTCGAGATTTAATAAAAATCTAAAAACAAATTATTTGATATCGAATGCAGTGCATTCTATCTTTTTGGCAACACTGTTTTAAATAGCTCATGCACGTTTCATGTTTTGTTTCATTGTCAAACATCTTCAGTTTGGTCTATAATTTAATCATGAATCGTCTAACAAACAAACAACGCTTGCAAATCATTGAATTTTATTATCAAAATGAGTGCTGCTCTGTTAAGAAAGTTCATCACGCGCTTCTTCCATTTTGTGGTCAGTTTAATCGACCCACTGAAGCGGCTATTCGGGCTATTGTAACTAAATTTCGCACCGAATTTCCATTGTTTGACATTAAACCATCAACACGCTTACGTAGAGTTCGAAATGAAGAAAATTTCGCAACTGTATTGGCCAGTGTTAATGATGGCCATCAATTATCAATTCGTCGCCGTTTGCAGCAATTGGGCGTCTGCTACTCAACGTGGAAAATATTTCGGAAGAATTTAGGTGTGAAGCCTTTCAAAATAAAGCTGATGCAAGAATTTAAGCCGAACGACCTACCGCAACGCAGAATTTTTGATGAATCGGCTCTTGGAAAGTTGGCCAAAGATCCACATCTTTATCGAAAAATTATGTTCAGCAGCGAAGCTCATTTTTTGTCGGACTATGTTAAAGCTCATGTCTATACAGACAAGCCCGCTTCCATTGACGTATTAGAAGACAACATTGAAGCATTTATTCGTGAGATACCGGCCTAAATGTTGGAAAGAGAATGCCAAAATTGTTCAAAAGCGGATGAACCGTTTGGGACGCAGTCGCGGTTAACATTTGCATGAAATAATCTTCAAACATTAAATTATATGGACCGTGCTAGCGATTCAAATAAAGATTTCATGCATATTTCTGAATTTTATGGGTTTTTTTGAAAATATTTTCCTATAGCTCTTAATATCGAATACCGTAGTGTATCATCTGGTTTTCAATATCGAATTGATTTTCGAATATTGTCCATGGCTTGGTTAATAAATGTTTGTTTTTCTTTTAGGTCAACCATTTTTGTTTTGGGTCAGCAGCTATATGTCACTATGGAGCAATATTTTATTTAATTGTGTAGTCGTTATTAATTTAATTGTAGCATTTTTCTATCCCTTCGATAATACTGTGCCTGGTAAGTAGTGAAAATGGATGAAAAATACTTTCTTCATCGATTTAAAATTTTCTTTTTGTTTTAACAGAAATCAGTCCTCATATCTCGTTATTATTTTGGGCCATTATGATATTTTCTTTGGTTATCGTTATAACATTACCTCGTGAATCTGGCATACGTACATTAATAGGTTCAATAATATTACGTTCAATATTTTTATTGGGACCCGAATCGACTTTATGTTTATTGGGTGTGGTAACGGTAAGCACACGGCTACCTTGCATATCTATTCCAATCCTTTATGATTTTTCTGTTTTTTGTTTTTTCAGGTCACTTTAAAAAGTGTCCACATTATAAGTATAATGGGCAATAAGGGTACATTGGAGAAGCATTTCTTAAAAATTATTACCGATTTCCAGCTGTTATATCACTGCATCTATATATTCTTTTGTTTCTGTGGCCTTCTATTTCATCCATTCTTCTATTCCTTGCTGGTAAGAATTTTCTCGTGTTTTACTGTAGGAAGGAAATTTTTAAATTTTTTTCAATTTCATTTGCTTTCACCAGCTCTTCGATGTTGTTTATCGTGAAGAGACTTTGGTAAATGTTATACGTTCTGTTACCCGTAATGGCCGTTCCATTGTTTTGACTGCTGTCTTGGCCTTGATTTTGGTGTATTTGTTTTCAATTATTGGTTACATGTTCTTCCGTGATGATTTCCTAGTACCTGTGGACATTGATGAAGTAGAAAATGGTTTGTTCTTTAAGATTTTCTTAAAACATGAGTTTGAATAACCGTTTCTTATTTACATTTTACTTTAGCTGTTGAGGCTACTTTGTCGGTTAATCCCGAAAACACTTGTTCTACGCCAGATGATCTGCAAGCGAGTAAATTAGTTGTAGCCGGTGGTGATGATGTTAAGGAACGTGCCTGTGACTCTTTAGTCATGTGCATTGTAACTACACTCAATCAGGGTTTAAGAAATGGCGGTGGCATTGGTGACATATTAAGGGCGCCATCAAGCAAGGTAAGGTTTTAGGAGAAATAAAAAATTATTTTGTTTTGGCTTTATAATATTTCTTCCTTTTTTTTTGCAGGAGGGTTTATTTGCGGCCCGTGTCATTTACGATTTGCTGTTCTTCTTTATTGTCATTATTATTGTGCTGAATTTGATTTTTGGTGTCATCATTGATACCTTTGCCGATTTGAGAAGTGAAAAGCAACAAAAGGAGCTGATACTTAAGAATACCTGTTTCATATGTGGCCTCAATCGTTCGGCTTTCGATAATAAAACGGTTAGCTTTGAAGAGCACATTAAATCCTGAACATAATATGTGGCACTATTTGTATTTTATTGTGTTGGTTAAAGTGAAAGATCCCACAGAATTCACAGGGCCCGAGTCATATGTGTATGCCATGGTTAAAGCGGGTATCTTGGATTGGTTTCCACGTTTGCGTGCCATGTCTTTGGCAGCCGTTGATGCTGATGGTGAACAAATTGAGTTGCGTAGCATGCAGGCCCAGTTATTGGAAACACAAATGTTAATAACGAACCTGTCGCAACAATTGCATGAGCTAAAGGATCACATGACTGAACAACGCAAACAAAAACAACGTTTGGGCCTATTAAATACCACCGCAAGTAGTTTTCTAGCGGGTTATCAATTCCAGTAAATGAAATAAAATAAATTCTTTGAATTAAAAAAAGAAAAAGAAACACATTTGCACTCGAAATTCATACGTTTTTCTACTACTTCCTTGAAAGGAACTAATTTCTCTAAGGCAAATACAAAACTAAACTAAAATTTAACTTCTTGTGTTAAGCTCTCATTATTTGAAAACATGTTGCCAACATGGTTTCTTTCTTTATTATTAACAAATTGTGATCTTTATGAAATGAAAATAAAATAAAAAAAAAATCTTTAAAACAACAACAACAACTAAACTAACCTCATATTAAAATTTTTTATAAAATATTTTTATTTGTTTTTCTATGTTTTTTTTTTACTTTTTCTTGCAACGTTTGTACTTTAAAAATGAAGAGAAATATTTAAAAAAAAAATTGTTTTTTTATTTCCTAATATTTCTTTTATAAATAAAATTAAAAAAATTTGTTATTTTTGTTAACTGTTATTAAGCCCCACACACAACCTTTAAATATAACAAATGATTAAGTAACTGTTCTAAAACTGTTATACATTTATACTGTACTATACTAATAAGCATTTAATTATTATAATTTTACTTTGTTTTATTAAAAAAAAACTCTAAAAAAAAAAGAAAAAGAGGAAATCATTTTGTATTTGCAAAATATTTACAAATAACAATGACTAGAAAAGATAATCGTCACGTCATTATGTTTTATTAAATATTTAAATAGTAAATTAAACAACAATCAATTAATAAGAACTGCAATTGCATTATGTCTAGAAGATAAATAAAAAATAAATTAAATTTAATTTAAAAATTAAAATACTATGCAATACAAACACGTTATAAATAAAGAATAAAGCACTCTATGAAAGGAAACAGCAATAATTAAGTTGAATTTAATTAATGATTTCCAACTGAAACTATTAACATGTTTTATATGTACTTCTATTTTGTTTTGTTTAGCTTTTTTTTACCATTCCCAACTACTCTAAGGGGTGACCTTTTAAAAGCTATTTTCCTATACAAAAAAAGCAAGTTTTAAATCAATGAAGAAAATATTTTTCATCCTTTTCCACTACTTACCAGGCACAGTATTATCGAAGGGATAGAAAAATGCTACAATTAAATTAATAACGACTACACAATTAAATAAAATATTGCTCCATAGTGACATATAGCTGCTGACCCAAAACAAAAATGGTTGACCTAAGAGAAAAACAACAAAAATTTATTAATCAAGCCACAGATAAAATTCGAAAATCAATTCGATATTGAAAATCAAATGATGCATTCGATATTGAATGGTTTTCTTCATTCAACTGTACTAAATCATATCATCACTTAATAAAGGGTGTTTTTTTAAGAGCTATAGGAAAAATTTTCAAAAAAAACCCATAAAATTCAGAAATATACATGAAATCTTTATTTGAATCGCTAGTACGGTCCATATAATTTAATGTTTGAAGATTATTTCACGCAAATGTTAACCAGAACTGCGCCTCAATTGGTCCAATTTTGGCCTACTCTTTCCAACATTTCGGCCGGTATCTCACGAATAAATGCTTCAATGTTGTCTTCCAGTACGTCAATTGAAGCGGGCTTGTCTATATAGACATGAGCTTTAACACAGCCCCCACAAAATATAGTCTAAAGGCATTAATTCGCACGATCTAGACCACCAATTGACCGGTCCCGAACGTGAAATAAAATCTTCACCGAACTCACCTCTCAATAAATCCATTGTTACGCGTGCTGTGTGGCATGTGTCACCATATTGTTGAAAACACATGCCATACAAGTCAAGATCTTGCATTTTGGGCAAAAAAAAAACTTGCATATCATCTCACGGTAGCGCTCACCATTTACAGTTACGTTACGATTCACAGCATCTTTGAAGAAGTACTGTGTTAGAGTACTTGAAGATGCATGGAAACATAATTCTTTGGCTGACATCGTGTAAATACGGCAGTTACTTATTAGTACACAAAGACTAGTGCCGCATATGTTCGACATTCTTTTAGTTTTTCACTTGCATTTTCGCTAACGAGTGCGGTCAGTCACACTGCCGCTAAAAGTTGCAAAGTTTGGTACAGGTGCGCCGTAACGGAAGGGTTAATATGGGAAAAAATGTAACTCAAGCACTTTGATTGTTTACCGAAGCTTATCCTGAATGTGTTCCCATAATTTCAATGACAGCTTCAACACGAAAGTCTAAGGCTTTCCATGTCAGTTAAAAACCTATGAAGTTGGTAGTAAAAGGATATATCAGCGGTTAGGATAATGGGAGAAAGGTCAAATTGTAGTGCGACAAATGGGTGGCAGATAGCTTTTTTTTTATAATAACTAACACTCAGGGGATTGCCCCTACTCATGCAGTGCATTGTGAAGGTTTAGGATAATAGGTTATAGGAAGGTGGAAAGAGGGAGTAGTGTTTGTGGACATTCGATTTAAACTTACCAATATCGTAATAGGCGGGAAAAATCTTCGCAGGAAAATCATTCCACAAGCGAGCAGTGCGGGCAAAAAATGAATTCTCCCTGTAATGCATTGTGCGGTTCACTAGACAATCAACCATAAAAGTATGTGCTCTGCGAGAAGCTCGAGTACCACGTAAAAATATGTGATTATGAGCTTTGTGCTTAACAATCTCCAGGACAATGTAATGTCCAGTAATGTCCACGAAGGTTATAGCAATTTGTAGCTTACATTACATTAGAAAAGAATAGTACGCGGATATGACAACAAGCGAGGATATTAGGCCTCAGAGTGATATACACGGTATCATAAGTAATTTTGCGAATAAATCTCAGCTGGAAGTTTACAAAAAAAAAAAAAATATATATAGTTGTGCTCAATGCAATTTGGATTGGATGTATAAAGAATAACACAACCCTGCAAATTTGAATTTTTTTTGTGCAAATAAGATGGCTCCAGGAGTTTCCGGAGGCATTTTGCGCGCTGAACACGAATCTTCATTCAGATTTAAAAAATTCAAAATAGCGGTTTAAGGGTGCATGCAATCAATTTGGCTTTGGGCGCATTTTAAAGACCAAAGATCAGTTGTCAATTTCTGAAAAACAGCGTTGGTTCTAGCACGTCAGTGTTCACCTCTACAATTTTTTAAAAATGCCCAAAAACGTTATTTTTAGAGGTTTCAACCCCCTTTTTCTCGAAAACCTGACGTGGTAGTGCCGTGAAAGTTTTTGAGTCAGATTCGTGTTCAGCGCGCAAAATGCCTCCGGAAACACCTGGAGCCATTTTATTTGCAAAACCCATTTAGGGTTGTGTAATCATAGAGAAATTTACAATAATAAACGGGCAGATGAGCCTTTGAGAAGGGAAACGCACGTCTCTAGATAGGATCAAAATATTTCGTAAGACAAGAAAAAAAGGAAGGATAGAGATTTTACTTAAGGTAAACAGTTTCCAGTCGTCCAGTATAGTCGCCGTGGTCTATTGGGTAGTGTGTTGGCTTATTAGACAAAAGGCCCGGGTTCGAATCCCAGGTCAGACATCAAAACGAAAAAATATTTCTTCAGCGACTTCCTGTCAGCAGAGGCAGCAGCAAAGACTCTGAGAGTAAAAATTGCCAGGAAAAGCTTCTCAAAAATCAGTCGTTCGGAGTCGACTTTAAACTGTAGGTCCCACCACTCATGTATAAAATTAACGCACACAACATAAGTGGTGTGAGAAGCTAGGTCGTAATCGAGATTCCAGACACTTTAAACTGTAATTAGAAGCAGTTTGAATCGTGCATCAAATTATACAGGAGCAGCCTAAGGATAAAAACCGGGCAATGTAGAGCCAAAGAACTCTTTTTCTGAATAGGGAACGCATTAAGCCCAATATATAGGATTTTGTGATGAGGAAAATGAATTGTAAGATTCGTAAATGGGCTGCTTTAAAGCATCTCAGAAGGAAACACGCGGGTGTATATCAACTACTACGGGTTATGCTTACTAACACTGAACAATACCCTCAAGTTTATCATGCAAACAGGATTTGTAGAGGCATTATGGGGATTTCCTCTTTTACAGACTGAAAGACAGTACAAAAGCCCGCATCTCTACGCGCCTATCCTGTACTTTGTTTTATTACCATACACTGTGTATAGTTTAGTTGGTTCCATTAAGCAGACTCTATTTTGTTTTTTTTTTGTTTTTCTAGTAACACTTCTAATGTGATTTGATTTACAAAATTGTTTTTATGATTTTTAATCGAAAACACTTAAGAAAACAATTCATCTTAAATCATAACAATTGAGCCACGTCCGCTTATCAATCAAGTGTAACGTACTTTTGTTGGCATATTTTGTGGCAAGAGCATTGCAAAGGCAGCATCTTAGTTTGAATTCCTGATTGTTTAGAGCGGTGGGGGTAAAAGAGCAATTACAACCCCATCAAATTGAAATTGCAAGTACGTGACGTGATCGATTTTCTAAAAAACCTTTCCATAGGTAAGGCAGCAATAAATACCAACGATAGGCAGGCAATAACAATAATAAAATAAAATAAAAATATTTGGAAGGGATTTGTTTTGTTTTTTTCAATTAAATGGAGTGTAAGTAAGTGTAAGTAAAAGACTTTTACTTGATTGATCTTTGAAAAGATTTTGTATAAAAAGCATTGGAATGACCAGTAGTTGTCATCAGTAGCAAGAAACCAACAGTTTCAGTACAAAGCAGCAGCAGCAGTTGATTTAGATTCCTTCAACGAAAACCTTTACTTAAGTACAGCAATGGCAAAATCGATGGTAAGTGATGGTGGAGGAAATGAAATTTTAAAATCATTGGAATTCAACAATTTCAACATAATTTCAGAGCATTTTGGTTGTAACCCTTTTGATGGCTTTATTATGGGCTGTTCAAGGCACCCCTGAACAAGCTAGCAAACCCATAAAAGAACAAGATCTTATTGAGTCCACAAAAACTGTGCCTAAACGTAGTATAGAAGCATTCCTAGGCGATGGTGGTGGCATAAGTGCAGCTCCTTGGTCTGGTAGTGGTTTAAAATTAAATGGTTTTTCCGGCGGCTGGAATCCCTGGAATTCACAGTAAATGTTTTTCCTTTCCTTAACTTAAAATATCAAAATTAAATGGATTTTCTCTTTCACAGTTCTGCACGCTTAGTATCTGGTCCTACGCCCACTGAAGTGGCCAATGCTATTGCCGCTGCTAAACAGGCTTCCGCTAATGTTCTTATAGCCCAACAACAAATGCAAGCCGCCAAAGAGAATGTACTCAACCAACAACGCCTTGCTATGGAAAAAGAAGCTTCCGCAACCTTATTGACACAAAAATCTGAAGCAGCTGCTGCTATCCAACGTTCCGAAGCAGCTGCTGCAGCTCAGGCTGTATTATTGGCTCAACAACGTCTGGCCGCTGCCAAGGCCGCAGTTGCTCATCAACAGCGTATTGCTTCGGCTAAAGAGGCTGAAGCGGCCAATGCTTTACAACGTTCTGCTCATGCTGCTGCTGCTGAAATTCAGAAAACTGAATACGAAGCTGCCAAATTGGGACAATTGGCTCGTAATAATAATGCTGGTGCAGCTCATCATTTGACCTTTACGAAGGATGCTGCTTTTGGTGCCATAACCGCTGGCACTAATCATGTACCGAATCTAGAGTCTTTGGGTCCTTGGTCTTCTAGCGCTTCTACAGGTACAGCTAGCAAATCGGCTGCACCTTCGGCTTGGTTTAAATAATGGAATTCGTATACCTTCACATAATCAGTTTTAGTTTAATCATATTTTTAATAGATTTTAAATAAAATGCAATTTGAAAAAAAAAAATCCCAACTAAAATATGTAAGAATACCCCTGAAGGTAAAAAGGGAGGCCATGTTTCTATTGTGGAAAGCCTAATAGGCACTGCAGTGGGTAATACATTCCCTGCCAAGACTCTAAATACGCTGCAGCAGCTATTTTCACCTAATCATATTGGGTTTGTCGGCAAACATTCAGGGTGATTATTATTTAAAATTAAAAACAAAAGCTGCAAACAAACAAAATAATGGACTTGTTAACATTGTCAATGAATAATTAAAAAAAGTAGCAACAAAAACAGTGAACTTGTTTACAAGATCGATGGTATAAAAAAATATAAGGGATAAAGATGTAAACAGTCAACAACAAAGTGCAGCGGACAAAGATGTAAACAAGCAAAAACAATGTGCAGCATAAGATAACAATAGCGGATAGAAAAATACACAAGCAACAACCATTCTACCTGGACGAATGTAAACAAGATACACAAACAACAATAATGAACATAAGTTGTTTATATTTGTAAATATTTTCCGAAGACCGTCATTCTCCTTCGAGAGTAAGTTAGGTTAGGTTAGAGGACGTGCACCTTTCGGTCAAGACAAGCACAGTACCCGGAGGTCGAAATTGACCCATTGTATATTGTCCCTAGGGGAGGAAGGAAATAGAGGATATAGGAATGTAGGTAAGGGGAGGGAGAATGGGAGAACGGAGGAACTACACATAAAGAAACAGACATAAAACAAAAGAGGGTGAGAGTGCGACTACACTTATGAAGCCCTAGCACCTCTCAACCAGCCCAAGCTGCTAATGAATCTGTGGAGAGCCTTGAAGTCGGCTCTCGACACAGAACTCAAGCTCTCAAAGAAGGCCCTACCAAGTGTCCTTAACCTCAACCTACCAAGGGCTGGGCAGTTGCAGAGGAGATGTTCGACAGTCTCTAACTCCTAATCATCGCAATATACACTGCAATAGTCCGGCTGGGATCTGTTCCAGATCCCCGTCAGCGACCTAATCTCTCAGTGCCCCGTGGTAAAACTGACAACCAACCTTAAGCTGGCCTTAACCAAGCCCAGCAGCCACTCTGTCCTCTTGCTGTCCACAGCAGGCCATAGACGCCTAGAAACAGAACAACCCGATCCGTTCCCCCAACGCCTCTGCTCTTCCCTCCAGACCCATCCATCGATGAGGCCATAGAGGTGGCAGACTGGGGACAAAAAAAAAAGTATTTATTACAGACAGAGCAGGCAAGGATGTTTCAGTCAGAATTTAGTCAGTCGTATGAGAAGACGCCACGTAGGATTCAGTAAGAATTCGGTCAGACACGTTGTGTGTGAAGAGAATATTGTGGTGTTGCTTACAAAAAACGAACAGTTGTTATCGTGTACGCGGAAGAGTATGAAAGAAGAAATAGCAATTAAAGTAAATTGTTATTGTGTAAATCAATTTCTAAAGGTGGCACACGGAATTGTTCGAACAATAAAGAATTGATCTACAATTAAATACAAATTTATTTTTATTTTATTTACAATCTACGAACTCATATTTTTAACGTTTTTAAAACAATATTTAACAATTTGGTTTCTACTGCGATGTATTCTTGGGTCGATACTATACGTTCTTTATAAGTTAACTTCTGAATATGCATTGACGTTAATATTTTCGAAAGGTGTGTTATCAACTGCGTGTGTCCTGTAAAATCTTATTTTTAAACTGGAACTATGATTAAATTAATGCAGGATAAGGATAAATCAGCACGATCTCTAGCTAATTCTTTGATTTATGTTCAACTAAGATTCTCGTTCATAGACTTAGTGGGTGTCTTGCTTAACACAGTGAGTGCCAGGGCAAATTTCAGAAAACTGGCCAAAAAAAGACCATTTGATTTAGTTTGGATTTAGTAAGTACGAGATAACTCGTAGATTGCGTTCCCATCTAGGGTGACAACGAGTTGTCTCGTAGCTGGCAGCTAACTGTGTTAAATAAGCGCACGTTTAAGAAAATATTAAAAAGCGATTGCACTTATGAAAAGATGTGATTGGAAAATATTAAAATTCATAAATACTCACAGTTTAAATGATGAAAATTGTTGGCGGATCCATTATAGTCACGCGTGACTTCTCTTGCTTTTGTAGTTGATAGTAGAGGTAATATTTTTTTTAGGTTTTTGAAGAAATTAAACTAAGTATTGTTCTTTTTGTTTTCATAATATTTATAAATTTTATTATTTTTAAATGGATTTTTTTTATTATTATTATTATCTAACATATTGAATTTATTATTTACTTTGATCTTGGGGGAGAGGGGATTTTTATTCTACACTTTATAAATTTTTCGTTTTTTTTTTTATTCAATTATCAATTCAATTATAAATCAATCACTTAATTTTGTTACAATCAATAATAATCACCATAAAAATCAATTTTAGAAGTAAATTTTCTTATTTTTTTTTATTAATTTTTCTTTATAAAACTAAATGAACATTCGAAAAAATAATATAAAAATATTTTCTTATTTTTTAATTTTAGCATTTAATTTTAGGTATTTCGAATAAAATTAATACGTTTGTAATTATGGGATGTGGTTGTTGGTTATTGGAACGAATATATCATAAATACCGCAAATGATTGGATTGAGGGTTAGTACAGGTTTTGGATTTGATTTTAATATTCTGTTTAACAGCAGTTGAGTTTTAATGATTTAATTAGGAATGGTGAGTGAATGAACGAATGAGAAATAATTTTACCAGTTAACATCTTTATATCCTTCTTTGCCAACCCTTAAGTTCGATTGCCATTTATAAATAGCAATTTAAATAATTAAATGGCTTTGAAAAGGCCACGAAAAACAAATTTGTGGCATAAAGTCGAGTATACTCGTCATAAAGATAAAAAAGCACTACAGTGAAACCTGATGGTAGTAACAATAAAAATACAACCTATTCAGCCACAGTTATCCTTGACTTTGATGAATATATGCCACTCAATCAAGATAAGGTCATAATTTAGTTTGAAGCCAGGGTGATAGATTATCGTGTGATTTGTTAATTATTAGAAAAGGTTTGCGAGATGTATCAATTAATAATGTAGGACCCAGGGCACATGCCCTAATCATATATGTTGATGATGTTAATATTATCGGTCGAACAATAATTGCTGAAATTTCATAAATATTCCAAAATTCCAAAAATGATATCCTAATACTACAGTCCACTTAGTTCATTAAAACGTTGACTGCCGATGTTGGCTCCCTAGAAGAGAACGCAATCTACGAGTTATCTCGTACTGACTAATGTACAAAAATTATGATGTCGTTTTATTTTTTGGCCAGTTTTCTGAAAACTGCCCCGGCAGTCAACGTGTTAGTTTCTACTTTTAGGCTAAGAATTCCGCTGGCAATGGGTCTTGAGAATGCTAACCAACAGTACAGTTACTTAAAATTTGAATATGAAATAATTTTTAAAACATTAAAACTCAGCCGCTTTAAAAATTTTGCAATTTATTGATAATGAAAACGATTTGTAAGCCAAAGAAAGATGATAGCGAATAACAAAACAAGTGAATAAAGTTACTGTCAGACTATGCAAATAATATTTTGTTATCTTAAAGACTCCTAAGGTCTTAGCTGCCAGCCATTTCAAATATAAAATATTACGTGACGCCATTGCGTCGGTCTGATGTAAATCTGATGGATTCTATAACAAAATTTGGAGCACAAGATGCTATCAATAACATAGGTTCGCTTTTCAAAGGCGGATTTGTGGATAGATAGGACAGGGAGAAGAAACAGAAAAATTAGGAGAATGGATCGGTTTGTTAGGATCTAAGAGTTTAAGACTTTTTATAGACAGGGTTTGATGTTTGATTTATGTAAATCCAACGTAAGATGGACTACTGGGTTTCTACAGGCCAGTACGAGACCAGATCGCTTAAATGGATCTAGAATAGAGCTCGCCAGATTGGTTGTGAGTTTAAAACGCTTCCAAGACGAGTATACTCGTCGTTGGGAATAGAAGGGCGGCAGGGCTGTATATTCTTTTTCGTATTTGCTTACGTTTTAGTAGACAAACAAATAATAAATCACGCAGATGGATAAAATAAAGAAAACGGTATAAAACAAGATACATTGCGAACATTGGCAACACTTAGAAGAAATTCCCTATTGTCGATTTGCAAAAAAAAGAAATTACTAATTCAAAAGCCTACATGTTATTTTATATTTAAAGTAGGACGAGTATACTCGCCTTGGCACTACAAAATACTCTGTCGAAGACGAGTATACTCGTCTTGGTAGTGCGAAATACCCTGTTAAAGACGAGTATACTCGTCTTTCCAATGCGGAATATCCTGTTAAAGACGAGTATACTCGTCTTGGCAGTGCGGAATATCCTGTTAAAGACGAGTATACTCGTCTTGGCAGTGCGGAATAACCTGTCAAAGACGAGTATACTCGTCTTGGCACTGCAAAATACCCTGTCAAAGGCTGACGTTATTTTTCATCAAATATTTGCTTGGTCTGACTGTAACTTGCAAAACACTTGCCATAATTATTATTTCTTTATTAATTTTTTTAATTGATTAGAAATAATTTTATTTTTTGTTTAATTTTCCTTGTTTAAAGATAAATTATTATTAATTTGATTATGGTTTAATAATTTTTATATTTTTTTATTTTTTATTTTGTTTTGTTGAAAGAAATTTGTATCTTAAGGTGTTGTGGGCGGGGTAGTTGGCTTGGTTTTTCTTTTTTAAACTTTAATGATTAATTAATTTTATAAATTTTTTTTCTTTTATTTTGTATGTATGTATGTATGAATATATTTTATTTATTTATTTATTTTTTTTTTAATTTATTTTTGTATCTAAATGTATGAATTTTTTGTTTGTTTATTTGTTTCTTTGTTTGTATAAATAATGTGATTGATTAGATTTGAAGTTATTTTTATTATTTAATGATTTTATTAATTATGTATGTATATTTGTAGTATTATAGTATTAGTTATTTATTATCTTTAATATAGTTTTGTTTTTTATTTATTTTTTTTAGAATATTTTTATTTAATTTTCTTTTTTTTATATTTCTTTATGTATTAAACAATTTATTTGATTTGCGTTTAACTACTTAACAATAAATTAATTTCCATTTTTTCGTTTTTTTTTTTTTTAAATTAATTTTCTTTTGTTACTTTAAAAATATTCATTTATTTGGTTGTTGTTTTTTTTTTTTTTTTTAATTTAGAATATGGTTTTTATTTTTAATTTTAATTCTTTTGTTTTGTTTTTTTTTTTTTTTTTGGTTTAATTTTAAAATAATTTTGAAAATTTCAAAGAAACGTATTCAAACGAAAAAATACATCTCCAACTCCTTTTTATAATAAAAAAAAAATAAAAACGAACATGTACTGTAATTGACAATATTTATGAAACATTTATTAACAATTCTTTGCTGGAATATTTAATTGAAATATTTTTCTTAGAGAAAATTTTCAAAAATTAGTTTCCTTTAACACGTTGACTGCTAACTACGAGATAACTCGTAGATTGCGAGTTTTCTCGTTCTCACTAAACCTAAACTAAATCAAATGGTCGTTTTTAACAAGTTTTCTCAATATTACCGTGGCAGTCAAGGTGTTAATCAAAATTCTTCTTAAAGGTTACGAAAGTGGTGTGAAAACATATACCGAAGAACTCAAGCCAGTGATGAGATAGCTGAAACCACCAATAGACTTCTTCCTAAGCAGTAGTGCATGGGGTTGTACCCCAAACTGTATGCTGGCAAGACCCTTATGGCTAAAACTCAATTTTAAAGATACATAACTAATCACAAGTATAAGTAGGAGGCAGATGACAGGTTTTATTATCAAATAATGTAAGTAAGATCCGAATGCAAACGTTCAAAAATAGAAAATTTTACAACTGATTCGATTCATGTATCTGCGTTAACACATTCACTGCCAAGCGTAAATTATATAAGGTCGTTCCCATTACCATTTATATTTTGAGCGTTATTGTTTGCCAAAACCCTGTTATTATAATCATTTACAAGCAGAAAACCAAAGACGAGTATAATCGTCCCGATATTATTTTTCGTATTTGCGTACGTTCTAGTAAATGAAAATATGAAATAAAACGAGACGCATTAAGAAAATAGGCAACACTTAGAAACACTTCCCTATTGTCGATTGGCAAAAAAAAAATTGCTAATTCAAAAGCCTGCATGTTATAATATATTAAAAGCAGAACGAGTATACTCGTCTTGACTGAACGGGATACCCTGTTAAAGGCTAGTGCATTCGTCCTTGGCAATGAATGTGTTAAGGAGAACAAATCCCTTAGTTACATTTTATTGCATTTGTTTAGTGATCAGAGACTTATTAGTCATCGGCAAAGTACATACGAATGTAGGCTAAGTTAACAGAAGAGTAAGAGAGGAGGCTTTTCTTGCTTCATCACTTTCCCATATTTATAATTAATGAACAGCTTTCTCAACGTCTAAGTTGGATTGCGCCCCAATAACACATGAACAGCAATTAACAATTCGAAACCGAAACAGCAAAATTTATACATTTGTTCTTGTGTTTCAAATATGGAGCATTGGTCCATTACATTTGTTATCCATTCAGATCTATCATAAAATATTATTTTTATTTCATACTAGATCTTCTTTGTTCAGTGGCCTCCTTCAAGTGTTAGCGGGACATTTTATACTTCTGCTACCTAGCAGATAACCGTTCAATAGATGTCCATATGTATGCCATCGGTTTATTTTAGGAAGTGTGCATTCTTTTTAGTTCGAGTTGGGCCCTAAAATGATTAATGACTCTTCATGATTATGACTATATTGGCTATTATGTTCGCCCTAAAGATGTTTAAAATTCTTCTTAGATACCATTCGGCAAATATTTGTGGTGTATTTTTTTTTTTACCAGCACTCAGGGAATGGCCCCTACTCATGCAGTGCATTATGCAGGTTTTAGGAAAGGTGGAAAGAGAGAGGGAAGATGCGAAAGGTAAGGAAACGAGTTGTTGCTGGGGACTATAAAATGGCCAGTGCTATACCTTCATCATTTGACAAACTACAGCCCGCAGTTTCTCACAACACTTATGTTGTGTGTGGGACTTACAGTTTAAAGTCGACTTCGAACAACAGATTTTTGAGAAATAAGAAGAGAAAGAGAAGAAATCACCGAAAAAATACTTTTTGTATTTTTTTATTTTTGATGTCTGGCCTGGGACTCGAACCCTGGCTTTTACGTCTAATAAGCCAGCACACTACCTACTAGGCCACGGCAACCACAAGAGACTCTCGTGACTCGTACTATAGGGTTAACGTTAATATTTATAGATTTATGGGGCAGTTTCCGTGTTCACCCTGAGTTTAGAATACCAAAGGTACGCTGGACAAACTTACTGGGGTATATGATATTGGCATTTGATTTCTCGCTTTTGCCATAATACTGCTGAGATAGCGGAAGGTATCGACTTCTACAAACATGCCACCACTCCTCTTCTGATTATTGCCTTAAGTGATCTCAGAATAAACAATTCGAAAGCCAATACTAAATCAATTGCTATGTTCCTACCTGGTTTGAAAATACTCATACCGGATAGGGCACAATGGAATGGTGGGGTACTCCAGGGGCAGAGTGGTATACCCATCTTCACAGATGGGTCTAAGTTAGGTGGATGTACAGGTGCTGGGGTTTTCTGTAGGGAACTCGGTCTTGAACTCCACTTCAGGTTGAATAATGACTGCAGCGTTTTTCAGGCGGAGATTTTCGCAATATTGAAGGCTATTGAGGCCATAGCTGGCGGCCCATATTCGGATTCGGAGTCTTACATGATCTTCGTTGACAGTCAGGCTGCCCTTAGGGCCATTGCGTCGGTCTGGTGCAAATCACGGTTCGTTCGCGAGTGCAAAGAGTCGTTGAGGAGTTTTGGACCAGACCGTATCCGTCTATGCTGGGTTCCGGGTCACAGCGGAATACTGGGCAATGAGACGGCGGATGCCCTCGCTAGGTTAGGTTCGCTTTCAGGTGGCGATTTGACAGTTGGTCCTGACCCCCCAGTCTGTCACCTCTATGGCCTCGTCGATGAATGGGTCAGAAAGGAAAAGCACAGACGTTGGGGAAACGGATCGGGTTGATCTGTTACTAAGCTGCTGTGGACAGCAAGATTTGGTTGTCGGTTTTATCACGGAGCACTGCGAGATTAGGTCATTGACGGGGATCTGGAACAGATCCCAGCCGGACTATTGCAAATTATGTTGCGATGAGGAGGAGTTAGACACTGTCGAACATCTCCTCTGCAACTGCCCAGCCCTTGGTAGGTTGAGGTTAAGGACCCTTGGCAGGGCCTTCTTTGAGAGCATGAGTTCTGTGTCGAGAGCCGATATCAATGCTCTCCACAGATTCATTAGCAGCTTGGGCTGGTTGAGAGGTGCTAGGGCTTCATAAGTGTAGTCGCACACTCACCCTTTTTTGTTTTCTGTCTGTTTCTTTATGTGTAGTTCCTCCGTTTCTTATTCTCCCTCCCCTTGCTTGTCTTGACCGACAGGTGCACGTCCTCTAACCTAACCTAACCTACTAAATCAATTTTAAGGCCTTATACATTAAAAATGTTTTATACATCAAAGGACTATACATGAATTGCCGTCCTACAAGGAATTTAAAGATTTTAAAAATGTTTCATATTAAAATTTCAGTACTTGAGTTGAAGTTATCGTTGAAAAAACGTCAATTCATTTTATATAATACAACAATAAAAAAAAGTCAAATAAAATAAATCATTTAAAACAGATTATTATTGCATTCAATTGTTATTAAAAAGAAAGAGAAAATTGGTGTAAAATAATAAACATTATAATTATAAATATCGTAATATGTATATATAAATAAATCGGGTGTAAATGAGATAAAAATCAAAAATAGAAATAATAAAAAAAAAATAATCTCAGTGCGTGCAATTAGTATTGTAAATATAAAGAGAAAAATATTCAACATAATAAATATTATAGAAATAATACTTAAATTAATAATAATAAGAAGGTTTAATTAATTAATTAATTATTAAAAAAAACCTTTAAATATGTTTATAAAAATAAAAAACAAACTCTAAACTATTTATACAATAAAAATCAATTCATTTTTCTTCATCTTCATTAACTCTTTAAACATAATGGCAGCAGTTTGAACGGAAAATGGGAAAACAAAGTCAAGAAAATTTTCTTGTAAAAGCTAAAGTCATGGTCCCTGAATTGTTGAAAATTATAAAATGATCAGATCAATTGAGATTTTGATTTTTGATTTTGATAAATGAAAATGTTTTTTTTTTTTTTATTGAATTATTTTCTAAAAATGGAGAATTGTTGAGCCAACAACACTTACGTATTATAGAACGAGAGTTATTGATGTATTGCTTAGATAGCCGAAAAAAGTTTACCCATTGCAGGAATAGTCTACTAGCAAATTGAAACTAGGAGATAAAAAACGATAGCGATGGACAGTTGTAAATGGTTCTAGATATTTAAAACGTTTTTATGAAGACGTTTCAGTTGCTTATTCACTGAAAAGAAATTTAAAGCATTTTTCTGAAGACATTCCAGTTCCACATTCAAAAGAAAGTACATACTAAAGATGACTATTTGAAGTCTGAATAGCTAAGCAGGCAAAACTAATGATCACAGCGCAATATTTGTTTAAAAATCGATCTTACAAAGAAAGGAAAATTCTTAATAGAAAGAACCGCATTGAAAGAAGAAGCAGGAAGTGTCAAAGGCATGCGAATGTTACAACAAGAATTAAAGTTGTATGGAATAGCCTAGGTAGGCGAAAAATGTTTACCCCTCGCAGATATAATCTGCTAGCAAATTGAAACTAGGAGATAAAAACGTTAGCTGTGGACAGAAGAAAATGGAGTAGATATACTAGGGTTCTAGACACTTTATAGGAACAATGGAAAACAAAACCTTTCGTTTAGATAACTTGCATCTTCAAAAGCAAGTACCAAAGATGGCTATTTCAAATCTAAACAAATAAGCGGGCAACTAACAGCAAGTCTCAAAGGCTTACGTACTATAGAACGAGAATTACTGTTGCATGGTATTGTTTAGGTAGCCGAAAAAGGATTATTCATTGCAGGAATAGTGTGCTAGCAAATGAAACTAGAAAGAGATTAAAAACGATAGCGATGGACAGATGTAAACGGTTCTAGATACCTTATAAGGACAATGGAAAACACAACTTTTCGCTTAGATGTCTTGAAAAAGTTTGGTGGTGAATGACTTCTACATATACTCGTTAATCTTTTGCATACTCTAGAAGTCGTGCTCCGACAAATTAAAGCAGAACAGGTTCAGAGCATTAAAGATGGACAAAAGGTATACTATGATCCTAGTCTTCTTATAAAAACAACACAGCCTTTGGTCTAAATATTTTGCAAAAGTACATTCTTGTTAAACTTCCACTACACAAAAATAGTGCATTGAAGCAATGGACAGAAGTAAATGATCCAGTCTTCTTACAAAAACAACACAGCCTTTGGTCTAGATATCTTGCAAAATTATATTCTTGTTAAGCTTCCACTTTCCAAAAATAGTGCGTTGAAGCGATGGACAGAAGTAAATGGAGCAAATATACTGTGGTCCTAGTCTTCTTACAAAAACAACACAGCCTTCGGTCTAGATATCTTGTGATAATTATATTTTTGTTAAGCTTCCACTATCCAAAAATAGTGTCTTAAAGCGATGGACAGAAGTAAATAGTTCTAGTAATCTCATAAAAACAACGTAACTTTTTGTCTGGATATCTTCCAAAACTATATTCTTAATAAGCTTTCACTTCCCAAAAAATAGTGCGTTGAAGAGATGGGCAGAAGTAAATGAAGCAGATATACTGTAATCCTAGACTTCTTATAAAAACAACACAGACTTTGGTCTAGATATCTTGCAAAAGTATATTCTTGTTAAGGTTTCACTTCCCAAAAATAGTGCGTTGAAGCGATGGAGCCTTCATACAAAAACCACCCAGCATTTGGTGTAGATATCTTGTAAAATTATATTTTTGTTAAGCTTCCACTATCTAAAAATAGTGTCCTAAAGCGATGGACAGAAGTAAATGAAGCAGATATACTGTAATCCTAGACTTCTTATAAAAACAACACAGCCTTTCGTCTAGATATTTTGAAAAAACGTAGTGAAATACCTTCTACATAAAACAAAATACCTTCTACATAAAAAAAAAATTAAAAGCTTAATACCACCCGCTTCCTATTTTCCTAATTCCAACACAATAAACTACAGGAGTAGGGGCCCTGCAATTAATAGCAACAACGACGATAGCTTCTACTGGATTGACCATTCTTGTTCGAAATAAATTCGACTAGTTCAATGGTGTGTATCCAATTGTCATGGAAACGACAACAGGTTTATAGTTGCCCAGCAAGTTTCTCTTTCTGTTTAAAGAACTTTTCATTAACAATTACAGCCACCATTATGTTTTCAAAGCAAATGAGTTTTTCTATTTTTTTTTTACTTAAAAAATATTTTTTAAAAGAGGTTTTTTAATGTTCTTTGCTGGCATTATGTTTTGTATGAACGACTAGATTTAAAAAAAAAATATTTACGTTATTGTAGAATATGTTTAAAATAGAAATCTAAAAAGGAAAACAACAATATCAAAATGGATATTTGTATCTTAAAGAGATTTTTTCGAAAGTTTCATAAGGAAAGCCAATATAATGGAATATAAATAAGGAATATAAAGAGAGAGAGAGAGAAAGAACGAAAATAGAGAGCATTTCAAATACATTGTATAGTATAGTATGGTATGGTATGATTGGTATATAATAATACATAATAATAATAATAATTTATAAATGGAAATACAGTCAAACTTCTATAAATTGAATCTTCATTATCCCGAAAAAAAACTTCAACTTATAGAAACTCCAAGTTAAAGAAGCAGAAAATTCAAATAACAGAAGTTCAAATTATAGAAGTTTGCCTGTATCTATATATACAGTGGCTCCTACATTATTTTAACCAGGACCTTTAAAAAAAATGTTTGAATAAAAATTTAGAGAAAATGTTTAAAAATTAAACAATAAAAGTTTTATTCAGTCTCAAATTTAAATAGGCAATTTGTGATCAAAACGTCCGCCAATAATAGATTTCGAACAAGTATGATCTTATAGCAAGCGGCTCTGAAAAAGGAATGGGCAAAAATAACTCTCCAAACCACTAGGAAGGAAGTGGAATCAATGCAAAAAAAAAGGTAAAAGCTGTAAATAAGCAAATAGGAGGCCATATTAAATTTTTAAATTAAAGCTACAGTCGAACTTCTATAAATTGAATCATCATTATCCAGAAGAAAACTTCAACTTATGGAAACTTCAACCTTGGGAAGTAAATTTACAAATGATCTAGATGCTGTTGCCACGAGATGTGTTTCAACTTATAGAAATTTCAAGTAATAGAAGTTCAAATTATAGAAGTTTGACTGTATTAGTTAATTAATCATTTAATTGTTTGTTGTTATACATAGTAAATGGTTGAAATAAGCTGTAACGAATTGGGTTTCTCTATTTTTGGTTTTATAAGTTTGTAAATTTAAATTTGAGACTGAATAAAACCTTTTTTTTCTTAATTTTTAAACATATTCTATAAACTCTTATTTAAATTTTTTTAATATCTTGTTTCGTTTCGAAATTATAAGAGTTTAATTCGTTTTTAGACGTACTAATTGAAATAAACTGGGGTCCACTGTATATACTATATATATGGTTGCAAGTGTACTTAGCTCTACATATATGTACACAAGTATATGTGTGTGTATATGAGCATATATAATATATATGTATAGGTAATTTTAAAGTAGTTTGTTTGATTTGTTTAATTAGGGTTTCTTTTCGAATTTTTCTTTGAGATTAAATGACGTTTTTTTCTTTAATTTGTTCATTTTGAGAGTGTGTTTTGTAACACATAAAAAGTGTTGTTTTTTGTTTTAAGATGCTTATAAAATATTTTGTTTTTATGTTCATATTAATATCTAATAAAAAGTTATAATGAAAAAGCAATTTACCATTGTATAACACATTGTTTTCTTAGAGAGAGAGTGTATTTTTGTTGTCTGTATAGTAAGTAGTATAGTGTTGTAGAGAGATACGAGTTTTGAAAATGACTGGCTTTTTTTTGTTTTAAACAGTTGTTCCATATGGATTGAAAACAGCTCTTGAACTATCTGTATCCAAAGAGATATCCTCTGGACTGGCTAAATCAACCCGTACATTCGAATTGGTACGTCTACGGGCAGTTTGTGCAGCACCCCAATTACTAAGTGTCCAATGGAAACCAGAACTGGGTGGTTGTTCTTCTGATACTTTAACTTGAGTGCATACCTTCAAAATAAACAAAAGCAAAAAAAAAAAGTTATTAGAAATCATTTTATTTTAAATAAAATTAAAATATACATCGGATCCGCCATTTAACGTTGTTTTTTTTTCAACTAGTGCTTATTTCGTGAACGGTAACAGTTAGCTTATGTCTGATTTTACAGATAATTAGTTTTATCCTTCCACTGAACGATTATGGTTGTGTATACGCCAATGTGTATAACCCAATTGAGCATTCAATGCATTTTCGATTCGCTAAGTGGGCCAGCGATCGAGTTACAGAAGATGCCAACTCTAGCAAAGAAGAAGAAATCGCCGAAGGAATGCTTTTTGTATTTTATTTCGATATCTGGTCTGGCTTTACGTCTAATAAGACAACACACTATCTACTAGACTACCTATTAGATACACAGTACTTCTAGGAAACAAGGATGGTAACCCTATCAATCTAGAACTTGACGCAGTGAACCAGAGTCAACTGTTTGACAAAAAAAGATTTGATTATTAAAGTTGAAACAAGAAAAAGAAAGATTTTCACAATAAAATTAATCAAGTCAGTATCTCTTTGCTACTGTTGAATGAAATCATGATCGAATTACACCATCACGGTTACAAACACATTATTTCCTATTTCCGAACTTTATATAAAAGATTTGACACCAAAACTGTAAAGGTAGATTACACGGCTTGCGTTAATGACTATTTTAAGATGCTAGAATTTAAAGTTTCTCAAAGAAAAAGAATCGGAAAAAAAATCTTTTTTTTTATAATTTTCTATCGGGTCCGCCATCTAACGTTCTTTTTTCAACCAGTGCTTATTTCGTGAATGGTAACACTTAGCTTATATCGGATTTGACAGCTAATTAGTTTTATCCTTCTGCTGAACGAATTTGGTTATGTAGATGCGTTTTCGCTTCGCTAAGTGGGCCTGCGATTGACTTACAGAAGATGCCTATTTTGGCAAAAAAAAAAAATCATCTTTTCAGATGAAGCTCATTTTGATCTTGGCGGATGTGTAAAAAAGCAAAATTGTTGCATTTGGAGCACAGAAAACCCGCACGCATACATTGAAAAGCCGACGCACCCAAAACAAGTCACTGCTTGGTGCGGATTTTGGACCAGAGTCGTAATTGGGCCATTTTTCTTTGAAAATGAGCAAGAAGTGACCGTTACAGTCAATGGCCACCGTGATCAAGCCATGTTGAATGAATTTTTGTTCACAAAAACTGAAGAGGAGGATATTGGCAACATTTAGTTTCAACAGAACGGTGCTACATGCCACACAGCCGAAGCTACACTCGATATTTTGCGCCCTATTTTTGAAGATCGCATTATCAACCGCAGAGCTGATGTCGTTTGGCCATCTCGGAGCTGCGATTTAACACCGTTTGACTATTATTTGTGGGGTGCCGTCAAAGATAAGTGTTACGCCGACAAGCCAGAGACAATGGACGCTTTAAAGGACAATATTCGTGAAGCCATTGGTGAAATACAGCTACACACAATCGATAATGTGCTTAAAAATTGGACTGATCGTGTAGGCTACTGCTTGGTCAGCCGAGGCAGCCATTTGAATGAAATTATTTTCCATTATTAACCCAATCCTTCCGGTTCAAAAAAAAAAAGAAATTTGAGAAAATATTCCGTAGTTTTTTTTCATAAAGCATTTTCAAAAGTTATTTGGCGGACTCTTTGGATGAATCAAATAATTTTGTTTGTAAAAAAAAAATTGCTCCTTCTGGGATTTTCCACACTTGTTAGACAATAGGGAAGAAGGCCTCTATAGAGAGGCATGGTATTCACTGCCAAATGGCAATAAGCTATGAAAACAAAGCCGTACTTTTATTACTTAAACCCGGAACATTATTCTGACTATGGAAATAATAGATTTATTTCTGCCACACAACTTTGTTATGCTATACTCTACCTCTCTATTTACACAAGGCAATGTTTCGGTGTTGTTGCCATTTCCTAGGCCAGATCCTGAGCCAGTTGGAGAACCAGATTCTCTTGTACTGCCCAAACTACTGCTGGATGCCAGCGAATCATTACTGGATTCTGTTACCGCGCCACGATAACGTGAAACTGGTTGAGCTACAGCCTAGAAATAAATAAATGAAAACATTTTTTTTTTGGTTTAATATTCCAAAACATATGTAAAGAAACGTAAAAATGAAGTGAAATTTACCATTGCATCGCCACTTTGGCAATCTTCAATTGATTTTAAAATTTCCCACACCAATTCCGAATCGAGTGGTATAGGATGTTCAGCATCACGATTATAAATATTAATCGCTATATGTACAGGATGTGGTACCGGTAAGGGTATTAATAACTTTTCCGATAAACTTTTATCATCGGTTTTCTTTTTCCATGGACGCCAGGGTTTTTGTAAGTCAGGCGTTTTTGTTTGCTGGGCAGCACGATGGGCACGAACGCGAGGTGTGGTTAAACCAACAGAGATATCCCTAAAAAAAAAAACAAAAACAAAATTAAATTAATTGCTATTGTAAATAATGAATAAAGTTACCGTTTTTCTGGTTTCCTAAAGGTTAATGTTATTCGAGATCTAGGATTAAAGGCGGTCACTTCCAAGAATGGCAAATGCACTTGTACATTACCACGTGGTGCATAAACATTACCAAGTAGATCTAAACCTTTTGAGCCAATAACATCAGTGGCATTTTGTACCATTTCAGTGTAACGATTTAAATCCAATGTGGGATGTGGTTCTAGTTTAAAATGCGTATCGTTTTCCATGAGAGGCGTTAGAAAATCTAAACTAAAGACTTCGGTATAAATAAGGCCAGCTAAACCAGGCCAATCATTAACCGTTAAACCCTAAAATGAACAAATGTAACATTTAAACATGGAACTATGGAACTATCTTTCAAATTTATTACCTTATTATCCCAAAATTCATCTTCACTTATGGATAAACGGGCTATAATATGAGACGGATAGTATTTCTCCAAAATATGGGCGGCAAGTTGTATGGCAATCTGTTGGGAAACATTTAACAAACAAAAAACCATCTATCTACCGTACAATGTAATACTTTAAAACTCTAACAATACACACCTTTAGCTCTTTGGTGCTTAGTTTTATTCTCGATTTAACTTGGGTCGTTAAGGCTGTTTGCAGTTCACGTCTTCTTTTCTCCAATTTCTCATGCAGTGTGGTCATTAAATCTTGAGCTTCACGATCCAATGACAAATAGGGTCCAGTTTTTGATAGTTGTGCTGAAAAAGGTCCAAAACAGGCTTCTACAAATTGAGAGAAATCCTTTTGCGGTTGTAATATAATACGCTCCATGGCATGTTGATACGCTTGCAATTCATCCAATTCCATTTTGGCTTCAAAAGCGGCCAATGCTTGTTCAGGGCGTATTATAAAATAGTAATCAAGAGCCAAGCCAGGCCCAGCTATACGTTTAACAGCCAAACTATCAGAAGCCGGCACCCGGCCACATTTCTTAATGAACAAATGAAAGGTGAGGGAGTCCCACAGCAAACGCAATGAGTAGCGCACTACACCAACTGCAAAAGTAATTGTTTAGTTAAATGAAATTGAAATTAGTTTCTTTTTTTCTTTTTTTTAGTAAACTTACCAATTAAAATTAAACCTGATACCACAGGACATAGAATACTGGCCACTATTAAAGCCGCTATTGGCTGTACACAACCCTGTATTAAGATGTTCCATATTAAAGCCTCTAATAGAATACAATAACGATTGCGAGAGTTATCCGGTGAGTCCAGATCATATATCAGGATCATATAAACATGCAATAGAATGGTAAACACTGGTATCCATAAAGGAGCTGTTAAGGCCAATATAATGCTAAGCAAACTACAGGCCAAACAGAGAAGTGGAAAGGCAAATAAGATAACAACAGTGCCGAGAAAACCTTTAACAAAATAATTCCAAATTCGATTTAAATTACGCGTAAAGCCTTTGCCAATGAAACCTGAAAAACCACAATGAAAATGAATTAAAAGTGAAATTATTGAAAAAAAACTCCCTAACCTGTATCGGGTTCCGTTTCAAAATGCGTTCTTGATTTTGATATGTGACGCCATAGCTCTATTAAACGGGAGGCCATAGTCTGTGTTATGCTTGTCTTGCGCGGAAAAAGAGTACCATTGATTTGTGACAACTCTAGGTCTGGCATGAAAGGCTTAACACAGAACAGCGCTCTTAAACTCACGGGACTACACCAGGGTACTAATATGCCCAGCAGGAACATCATGTTCCAAGTCCAACACCAAGTACGTTGGATTAAATTCAAAAGACGCCAAAAAGGCCAGCGTGTACTTGTAGTGCGTACAATTTCCTTTTCTACTAAAAATACCGGTTGACTAGGATCCGATCGGGGTGTACAATCGAGGTAGCCTGCTGACTTATAACTGTGGGTATTACATCTGACTGGCCCTGGAAATTACGACGTATAATCCAAGACGTAGGCGACCAAATGCGACAGGCCCATTGAAAACTTCTTGTGGGAGCCTTAGCATTCTTTAGCTCTTTCAATAATACCGGTTCGCGCTCTTTCATAAAGGCCAAATCACGACCCAAAAAATAGGCAGTTTGATGTAGATTATGTTTCGAGCACATTTTCAATGCCTCTTCATGGGCCGACCAGGCATTTTTCGACATCTTACTCTCCTCTGCATGGCGTAGTTTCGAACGTAACCAGGGTGCTACTCTCGACAAAACAGAATGATCATTCGAAAGACATTTTTCATGATCTTCACGTGAACGTTTAATATCTCTTTGTACTTTATCTACAGCCTTATACATAATGACCACAGACTGAGCTTGTTGCACTAACAATTCGGGTATGCCTGTGCCCAATTCAGATAATTTGGGATTCGATAAAATGCTGGTATAAACTCTTTGCAGATACTCTTTCATTACAGCCTCATTAACCTCGTCTTCGATTTCTTTGTCGGTTAGTTTTTTGGCTCTTAACTCGGCAATTAAACGTTCTCTAAAGTGTAGAAACCAGCCGCGTGTCTCTCTCTCCAATATACCGATTAAAATGGGCAAAGCTTTACGCATAACATCGCGGCAAAATAAACGCAAATCGATTTCTTGGCCTTTGGGCGTTAAGAACAGATATGGCACAGGCTGGGATACTTCACAGCTATTGAAATCGAATTTCTCCATAGTGGCACGACGTAACATTTTACGCACATAAGAACACAAGCTATCCAGGCAATCTTCGAATTCTGGCTGTAAAATGCAAAACAAATTTTTTTTAATTTTTTTTGGCGGAGGTTTCGTGGTGGTGGTTTAAGAAATAAAAACAAAAAATATTACTTACCCGGCAAACAAGTTCCGCTATAAGAAAGCGACATCTTTCTTCTTTAATTTTATAATCCAAATTGTGGGCCAACAAAGCGGGTACGCCAATAAACATATCCACCACCTTGACCAAGCCATGCAGCAGAGCATGTATGGCATGATAAACCGAAAAGAAATGGGAAAATATGCGACCACGTGCAGTGACCACAAGAAAACGTGCAGCCAATGCTAAATCACTTAAAAACGAATCGTGAGCTCGTAGTGTGCCTTTCTGCAAAAGCTGCGATAAACGCCACTTATGTACTTGGCCAGGAAAATGTAAACTGGGCACATTAAATTCTCTGTCAAATAGAAAATCGATAATGAAAAAAGAAATCGATAATTAGTAAACGATAATAGGAAGAAAACACGAAACGAAACGAATAATAAAAATAATTTACATATGCATGCACACAAAAATATAATGGATTTTCTAAGCTATTTTGAATACGTTTTTCTAAAAATTATTATTAAGCCAGCATAATATTTGTAAAGGGGGCGGGGAGGGGGGCGGTTGGTGATTAAAAGCAATCAAACAATAAAAAAACCAAATAAAAAAGAAAGAAAGAAAATAAAATAAAATAGAAAAACAAATAAAAAATTAAAAAATATTTAGTATGTTGAAATGGTTGTTAGCGTTAATAATGAGAAGAAGATAGTGATAGGAACTGGAATTGGAATAGAAGTTTTCGAAAAGGAAAATAAAAATAAATTAAAAGTTGTATCTTAAAATAAACGTAAAAAGGGTAAATAAACATTGACGTTTTTCTTTTTTTTGAATTCTATTTTTAATAACCGCTAATAATTTCGATAAATATCGAATGCCGCCATTTGCTTTTAAATAATAAAATTATTTTATTAATGTACTGCTAATGTATGGTGGTGGTGTCAGGCAGATATTTAATTATTTTAAAAACATGCAAACAATTTAATTTTAAATGATTTAATGATTTAAATTAAAAATAATGCAGGTATCCCTCCTGCAACAAAATTTCACTGTAACACGATTAAAAAAATTTTCGAAAACATCTTATAATATGGTACTTCTACAACACTATTTTCTTTTTAACACATTCGCTACCAAGGACGAGTATACTCGTCTTTGACAACACTTAAAGAGGGACGAGTATACTCGTGTTTGACAACACTTAAAGTAGGACGAGTATACTCGTCTTTGACAACACTTAAATAGGGACGAGTATACTCGTCATTGACAACACTTAAAGAGGGACGAGTATACTCGTGTTTGACAACACTGAAAGTAGGACGAGTATACTCGTCTTTGACAACACTTAAAGTAGGACGAGTATACTCGTCTTTGACAACACTTAAAGTAGGACGAGTATACTCGTCTTTGACAACACTTAAAGAGGGACGAGTATACTCATCTTTGACACCACTTAAAGTAGGACGAGTATACTCATCTTAGCAGTACGGAATACCCTCTCAAATACGAGTATACTCGTCCTATTTTAAATATATTATAACATGTAGGCTGACTTTTGAATTTGCAAATTTTTTCGTTTGTTTTTTTATGTATTTACGTAGATTTTTATTTATTTTGTTATTTTTAGTAGAAATAAAGTTTCTTCTGTGGTATTAAAATATTTTTTTTGGAACTTAACCCTTGCTTTTGTACCAGTTTCTAGTATTCTACAGCACGGTTTCACATAACACGTCATATTATAGAAACCTATAGAGCGTATTGTAGTAGGGATACCGGTACACATTTGTAATCTCGCTTTAGAACTCCTTAAAGTAACGTAATTTGTTTCATATTTTAACCAATCATGTAGATATGCAGTCTGTATTCTTCTGATTTCATTACTAGCCATGAAGGATAAGCTAATTTTAAATCAATCAATCAATCTGTTTTCAAAATTCTGTGAATTGAATTTTTTTTTATTAAACCTGCACTCAGGGGCTGACCCCTACTCATGCAGTGCATTGTGCAGGCTTAGGAAAGGTGGAAAGTGAGAAGATGCGAACGGTAAGGAAACGAGTTGCTGCTGGTGACTATAAAATGGCCAGTGCTATACCTTCACCATTAGACAATCGTCCTACAGCAATCGTCCTCAAGAAGCCCGCAGTTTCTCATACCACTTATGTTGTGTGTGTGTTAATTTTATGCAAAAGTCGACTACAGTTTAAAGTCGACTCCGAACGACAGATTTTTAAGAAACAAGAAGAGAAAGAGAAGAAATCGCCGAAAAATACTTTTTTTGTATTTTTTTTATTTTGATGTCTGGCCAGGGACTCGAACACTGGCTTTACGTCTAATAAGCCAACACACTACCTACTAGACTAAGGCGAATGAAATAATTCTTGCCACACAAGCCACTGAGCTCGCTAAAGCAGACCCCCTTTTGAAGTTTAGGGCCTCCATAAAGTTTCTCCATTATTGTTTTTAATCTCATAAAGGTTGATTTCCCTAGCTTTCATAGCTAACAGTAGGCATCTTGCATCTTAGACACTACTGCTCGAATACCACAAGCAACACTGCTGAGTAGTCAGATCACAATATCAAGCATTGAGGAAGGAGTTAACATTTTCATTGCCGATATTAAAATAACTGCTAGAACAAGCTATATTGGTTTGGCATCAAAGAAATCAGATCGACAAAATAGGCAAAATTATGAAGCGCCCTTCTTCTCCTAAGATAGTTTATAAACGTAGTTTTGTCCAAGGATTTCAATAACAACTAAGACGATTTCTGCTCGAAAAAATCGGATATTGACCATGTTAGTAACTTCAAGATAATAATGAATCAATCAGTCAACTTTCATCGACTTCAAGATGGTGTTCGACACGATACATCATTGAACAGCAAGCTGGAACGCATTTTAATATCGAAGGAGAATATCCAAAAAATTCTTGATAATTAACAACGTTTACGATAAAGTTAATTTTATAATTTTCCCAAAATACCGTAGACTTAGACCATATTAGAGATCGTTATGTTGGTAACCAGTATCCTGACAGCCGCCACAAATATACATACATATTTACATACATAATATAATTGGTCATTACAACCCTTCAGTCAGGATTACGACCTAGCTTCTCACACCGCTTATGTTGTGTGCGTTAATTTTATCTATAAGTCACGCAACCTACTACAATTTAAAGTCGACTCCGAACGACAAATTTTTGAGAAACTTTTCAGAGTTTTTGTCAGAAATCTGCTGAGAGAAAGTCGCCAAGGAAATATTTACATATTTCCGCTTTAATGTCTGACGTGGGGTTTTGATTTAGGGCCTTCAGCCCTAATAAGCCAACACGTTACCTACTAGACTAAGGCGTCTTCGGCTAAAAATATTGTCATCCTTTATAATCATTACCTTAAGCCCTCATGGCTTAAACTTACGCTGAAAAAACTATAATGATTCGGTATCCTTATCGACTGAGTTACCTGCCGACTTCATAAGCATAATTTTACCCACAGTTCCATCCAATTTCAATCCATCAATGAAGATTTTTATGAAGTGATTCCAGAGGTGCGTCATGGATGATCGAACTTCTTCAAGCAGTTGGAATTAATTGTCAAGTAGCCGGCCATGTCATTGTCCAGACCCCCATAGAGACTTAGTAGTAGTTGCTGATGATCCCTAACGTAGTGATTGTAGCGAGACGATTTAAAAAATTAACTCCAGCGCGCCGACTATTTATATCCATATTATGAAGTTGAAGAGCGCCCCGGTAGTCTAGTGGGTAGTGTGCTAGACTATTAGCGTGAGGGTCGTGGGTTCGATTCCCACCAGAGGCTCTGGTCTGTGACACTACACCGAGCATATGGTCGAAGTTACTCAGCTCGTATAGAATTAGAATATAATTTGTAATTGTATTGTAATTAACAAATAAATAAATATGAAGTTGAAGTTATTCTGATAGTAGTTGCTGCTGTTCCCTAACGTAGTAATTGTAGCGAGACGATTTAAAAAATTACCTCTAGCACGCCGATTATTCTGTTAAGGCATGTTCAACATACTAGGCATCCGCAAGTGTTATCGAATTTTTTTTTTCAAATTTCGTTTTGTTCGAGACGTTCGAGCTGGGCGTTTAAACTTTGGGCTCTCATCTAATACGCCGCTACCCACTAAATTACGACGACTTCTCTTGCTGATGAGGCAAGGCAATATTTTTTAGTGTGATGTCAGTTAGATGAGTACAACCGTTATTCTTAATGAAAACGTTGTTTAAAATTTACAAAAACACATTATTTATACAGTAAGACCCCGCTTAACGCGATATGTTCGAATAAGTTCCAGCGCTAAACGAAATCGCGTTAAACGAGACAGCTTAACACGACGACGGAATCTTTATTCTGGACAGACTAACAAAAGATACACTAGAGATGTACACAAGATATACAAAATTGCGCACTATTGCATTTTTCTCAAGACCGAATATTGATTGTAGCTGAAAATGTAAATAAGTGTGAAGCAAAGATTGAGTACAAAAAAAAAACAACTGCACTCGTAAACCATTGTACAACAGTATGAAAATATTGTACTCTTCATAGAGTCACAATATGCATTTCTTTTTTTGCTCTCGGCAACCGAACATCTTCGTCGACGCCAGCATTGCCAGCAACTTTTTTAAACTTTTTATTTCCTGTTTTTACATTACTACTTTTTTTACACTACTGATATTCATATGGCAATGCTGTAAGTGTAGCTTCAGTAGTAAAATATGCTCTTTTAACACAAAGCATAGTTCCGTTACTTCACAGGCAAACGAGTGCTGTTGTATACATTGAATAAATCGGAAATACACATTTCAGTGCACTCGTAAAATCAAGAGTAACAGCGTCAAAGCGTTGCAAGCATTTCATACCTTCTTCGCATTCTACGCTTCAAGTTACATGCAACGCTTCAAGTTACATGCAACGCTTCAAGTTACATGCAACGCTTCAAGTTACATGCAACGCTTTTTACGCGCCAATGTTTATTTTGATTAGTTGTTAACAACATAAAAATTGAATTGAAATTAATTAATTTTAATTAAATTTAATTGAGTTTGTGAGTATAATATTTTGTGTCACAAGTCTGCACAATAATAAGCTCCAAAAGAACCGAAAACGATTTTGGGTGCGTCCTTTGTACTTAGAACGAAATGTATCCGGTTTTTTGCCGAAACTTTCCTAAAATTAAAACAAACCAAAACAAAACAACTTGTCAAAATCAGCTTTTTTGTACGCGCGCCGCTTGTAATGCTTACAAAAGTAGAAAGTAGATTTACTTTACGCGTTCTATGCGTTAAGGCATCCTACGCTTTTGTGTGTGTAACTTGCACCAAATAAATACATTAATTCTACTTTTTTGACAACCGCGTAGAATGCGAAAACGCGTAGAACGCGTGGTGTGGACCTCCAGCTTAACGCGTAATACTGAAACAGCGTTAAACGGGGTCTTAGGTTAGGTTAGGTTAGGTTAGAGGACGTGCACCTGTCGGTCAAGACAAGCACAGTACCCGGCGGTCGAAATTGACCCATTGTACATTGTCCTTAGGGGAGGAAGGAAAAGGAGGATATATGAAAGTAGGGAAGGAGAGGGAGAATGGGAAACGGAGGAATGAAAAACAACAGACACAAAACAACAGAGGTTGAGAGTGCGACTATACTTATGAAGCCCTAGCACCTCTGAACCAGCCCAAGCTGCTATTGAATCTTTGGAGAGCCTTCATGTCGGCTCTCGACACAAAACTTAAGTTCTCAAAGAAGGCCCTGCCAAAGGTCCTCAACCTACCAAGAGCTGGGCAGTTGCAGAGGAGATGTTCGACAGTCTCCAAAAGCGGGGTCTTACTGTACTCTTAATAGTATGAGACGACATAAGCAATTAATCAGCATTAATGGACATTAATTTGATATTTTTTTTTACAACATATACATACGTACACAACGAATTTTACAACATTTAAAACAGAGTAGTACATACATATGTACACACACATATACAAATTCTTTAAAAATAAATAAACAATAAAACAAAAACATGAAATAATTTTAATTCTTGAATTACAAAATTCAAAATGAAAGAGAAATATTGAAAAACATTTAAATTGAATAAAAAATTAGAAAATATTACATGAAAGTAATAAAAAAAACAAACAAAAAAAAATTACATATGAAATACGTTAAACGTTAATTATTATTTAATTAGAGTTAAAGATTGTTTAAAGAAAAAACAAAAAAAAAAACGAAAGTAAAATTGAAATTATTTATTTAGTTTATAAAAAAAAGAGTTTAGTTTAGTAATTGAGAGAGAGAGAGAGAGAGAGAGAGAGAATGTATTTACCCATTTTTACGTATGGTTTCCAATTGTTCCAAAGTTAATTTCTTGGGTTTTCCATATTTATCCTTTTGCAAGCTTTAAAGTTTTTTTTTTATTTTTTATTTTATTTTTTATGTTACGATTAACGATTGTTTGTTTGTTTTTTATTTTTTTGAATTTGTTTTTAAGGTGAATAATTTATTATAATGCATTAAAATATATAAAATATATGTAAAAGAAACATTTGATTTGATTTGAATTGGTTTGAATTGTTTTTTGTGAAATTGTTAATACATATTGCCAAAAAAAATAGAAGAATAATAATAATAAGTTATAAATGATTTTTTTTTTTTCTTATAAACAATAGTTTTCTTTATAAAAAAAAAGAAAAACTTAATAAATTAATAAAGTTTTGCTTAAAAAAAAATTAACAATTTGTGATAAAAAATTGAAAAAAAAAAAACAAATCAGAAATTAATTCCATTTCGCTCCGCTTTTTGATTTTTTCAACAGTAAATACCTATCTTCCTTTTTTAAAAAAATATTTATGTATGCAGAGGTAAAATTTAAAAAAAAAAATTGGGTTTTGGTACTAAGTCTCAACTTTAGGAAAATAAAAAATAAAACTTCCGCTCCGTGCTAGGGTTAAATTTCTTCAAACCATACTTTTTTGCATACTTTTTAAATTAATTTTTGGCCATGAAAAGCTTCTCAAAAATCAGTCGTACGGAATTCGACGTTTAAACTATAATTAAAAGCACACAATTAAAATTAAAAAATTTATAAAAAAAATTAAAGCACACAACACGGGTGGTGTGATAAGATAGACCTCCGGGTACTGTGCTTATAACAGTTGTCAAGTAACCTAACCTGAACTAAATTAATTTTTAAAAATAATAAACAAAATAAAATTTATAAAATAATTCTAAAAAAGATCTACCAATATACGTAACCCATTTATCTAATACACTAGAGCCCCGGCTTGAGTCGTTAATGGGGACCGAAGAATTGGGACGCAAATCGAAACAACTTTTCCTATACAAATGTATTGAAATTTAATTTATTGGAACTAAGAATGCCAAATAAAGCAAAAAACTTAATATTTCAGTTAAAAAAGAAGTATAAAAATATTTTTCGATATTTTATTTAGTTCAGTAAATGTATTTTTAATTATTATAGAAAAAAATTCTAAATCAATGCTGCAAGAAAAAAATTAAACCTATGTAGCGTCGCAAATCGAAATTTAAATGACGCAAGTTGAGATCCAAATGAGTCAAATCGGTGCCGAAACGATGAAATTTAATCGACGCAAGTTGAAATTGCAACAACGCAAGCTGATTTTTGTAAATTTTTAAAAAGCGACGCAAATCGAAACGATGCAGGTCGGATCGACACAAGTCGGGCCTCTAGTGTATATAAAATTCTCGTGTCACGGTGTTAGTAGTTAAAGTCCTCCGAAATGGATCGACCGCTTTGTGTGCATATCGTGTAGGTCTGAGAACCGAATAACATCTATTTTTCATATCCATAAATGTTAAGAGGGCGTGGCAAATCGTTAAAATTGAATAGACGAATAAAATTTGGAAGCTATGTTCGGAGAATCGATATCGGCAATCCCACAAACAATTGGGCGTAACAACCCTCCCCCTTCAAGTATTACCTATAACTCTTAAACTACTGAACCGTTTTCAATCATTCTTCTAGTAGGTAGTATGTAGGCTTATTAGGCGTAAAGCCAGGGTTCGAGTCCCAGGCCAGATATCAAAATAAAATACAAAAAGTATTTCTTCGGCGATTTCTTCTCAGCAGATTTCTGGCAAAAACTTTCGAGAGTAAATAAAATGCCGTGAAAAGTTTCTCAAAAAATCTGTCGTTCGGAGTCGACTTTAAACTGTAGGTCCCGTCACTTATAGATAAAATTAACACAAACAACATATGTAGTGTGGGAAACTAGGCCAATAATCCTGACTGAGGAGTTGTAATGACCACTTATGTATGTCTTTTGTTCGAAAGCTTATCAGGTTTAGATGTTTTCAAAAAAAAAAAAAAATTCGATATTGCAAAAAGTAGGCGTGGCAATATTTTCAAATTGAATATTTAGGGATATAGTGATCGTAGAGGAATGCAATTTGGTGGGTAAGTTCGTAAAGTCGATATCAACAAACTCACCAAAAATGGGCGTGGCGATCCTCTTCCATAAGTCGGCTAATTCGATGGTTTATAACTACATATGTACATATATAACATGTATGTCTTTTAGTTTTCGTTTTGGAGAGATTAAAACTACATCTTCATTAGCCCTTTATGTGTTATCCTAATATATATTATAAATCTTTCTGTAAGTCTGTTTTATTGTTTGTTTGTTAGCCTGAACGCTTGGACCGATTTTCTTGAAATTCAGGATATAGATCGGGCTTTTGTCCGTGGAGATTATAGACTATAATTCTTTTCAAAATTTTGACCTAAAGCGGAGAAAAAATGGGGAAAAAATGGTAATAGGTAATTTTTAGCTTAGTTAAGTTTCCCAAATGTTTGTTGTTTTGTTCGTTACCCAATCACGCCTGAACCGATTTTCTTGAAATTTGGGATATAGATCGAACTTTTGTCGGTGCAGGTTATAGGCTATAAATCTTTTCAAAATTTTGGTCAAAAGGGGAAAAAAATGGGAGAAATTGGGAAAAAATGGTAATAGGTTATTTTTTACGATTTAGCTTAGTTAAGTTTCCCAAATAGATATTGGCGGTGTTCCGTTTATAAAGTTGGACCAAAAGGGGACCAAAAAGGGGGAAAGGGGCGAAAAACGGGAAAATTTTAGGCTATAAATCTTTTAAAAATTTTGAACCAAAGGGAAAAAATGGGACAAAGGGAGAAAAAAGGGCAAAAATTAGTACTTTATGCATTTTATTTGTTTTAAAGATATTTTTTTACGACTTAGCTTGGTTAAGTTTCCCAAAAAGCTATTGGAAAGGGGACCAAAAAGGGGAAAGGGGCGAAAAACGGGCAATTTGCATGCATTTATATTTAGGACTTAGAGTATTAAAAAAAACTGGGTTGTTTGATAAACTGGTTTCCGTATAATTTGAAAAATTGCATTTTTTAAGAAGCCGGTTTCGAAACCGAATTTTTATTTATTGTTAATTTTATTACCCGCGCAACGCCGGGTACAGTCTGCTAGTAATAAATACATAATGTGACCAGTTTTGGGCACTAAAAAAAAATCACTTTTGGGCGGGACGAAGTAAATATGATTTACATACACTTGCATGCCTTCACATTCATATGTGTAAACTTATCTGTTCGAAATTTCGTACGCTAGCGTTTATCCTATAGTTACTGACTGATGATCAAAATTCTTGGTATTATATGTAAAATGTAGGTAACAAACTACCAATAGGCGACTATGATTATACATTTGAGGTCAACATGACAACAACTTTTGATCCAGTCTTGCCTTTGCATAAAGTACAACGTTGGAAAAAAAGCATCGACATCCAGAAAGAACCCGGTACATCACGTATGGGCAGCCAGCCATCTTACACAATTATAACAAGGCCATGGGTGTGGAGATTTACAAGACAATGCAATCCAGAGCTACCGAATTAATATTCGTGGAAAAAATGGTATTGGCCTTTGTCGTGTACTACTTTCAATTCAACAGTTGTGAATGTTTGGAAATTGCGTTACTTGATTGCAAAACATAAAGTTGAAAAGTCTTTTGTGTCAAAAAGAATTCAAAATCTCGGTGACAGAAGCTCTTCATTTGACTAAAAGGAAAGAAACTACCGATTATGATGTCGACGATAAGGAATATGAACCTCCAAATCTTCCAAAAATCAAGCAAAACACGTTGAAATCTAGAGGGAAAACATCGTCGTAAGCCCATAATATATATGCGAGAGAAATTTATTATTCATCTGCATATAAAATATTTCAAACTAAAACAACATAGATTTAACTAGGAATAATTTTTCTTGAAATTTAATAACTTTTGTGCCTTTTTGATTTAAAAATAATAAAATATGGAAATCAATAAAACAGCTAATAAATTCAAAAGTTTCACTTGCATATAAAGCAGATATATAGGATTTAATGCTAGTGTTCGAAATTTCGAACAATGTTTTCTGGAAAAACGAAAAGTGGGAAAACATTTTTTGAGTTGATTTTTGACATCAGTAGGTCCCCCCATATTTTTCTTCTTAAACCAAAAAATAAAATTTAATCTCGAAATTTCGAACAATATTTTCTGGGAAAACGAAAAGTGGGAAAAATTTTTTGAGTTGATTTTTGACATCAGTAGGCCCGGCCCTATTTTTCTTCTTAAACCAAAAAATAATATTTAATATCGAAGCGAAATGGTATTGGCCTTTATATTAAACATGCAAACAATACAAGATTTATAGTGTGAAGGTTAACAATGAGATGAACAAATAGAAAGAATAAGAAAAAATAATTAAAAAAAAAAAACAATAAAATTAAGCAATTTGTTAAACGCAAATATACATGAAAACAATAAAACAGAAATAGAAACAGAAACTGAAGGAATAAAAAAAGATGCTTCTTGTGTTCGAAAAAAAAAGAGAAAAAGAGAAAAAGAATCTTTCTCACACTTAATTGAAAATGTAATTAAAAATAATAATTAAATATGATTTGAGTTGCTTTGGAGATTTTGTTGTTATTTATTTTAGCACAAAGAAAATACTTTCAAAGAAAAGAAAACAAATTCGAAAATTAGAAAAATAAAGAAATAAAAACAAAAACAAAAATACAATGGCAAAATAATATTAATTAAGAAAATCAAATACTATTATTATTATTTAAAAGTTAAAAATATAAAACAAAAACGAAAAGAAAAGATATTTCCTTTACTTACCCATTTTCACGTAAAGATTTCAATTGTGAATTGGTAAGACGTCGTGGATCCCCAGTGCCATCGGAGGCCACAGCATCAAGTTCATCAAAAGGTGGTGCAATAAATAGATCCCTTAAATTAATTGGTCTAGGCTTGCGATTACCCACCGTATTTGAGCCATTATTACCCGGACCACTTAAAGTCAAAGCAGCTGCCGACAAAGGTTGTGGTAGAACTAGTATAGCACAACAGAATAAGATAAGATTTCTTTTAATTCTAATCTTTAATTATCTATTAAAACAACATTAAATACTAACCTATAGGAAATGTTTTCCAATGATATAGAAATTGCTCGGCCACCGTTTTTATTTGCTGTACCAGCTGTTCAACTTCAGTTGGTGCCCCTACCAGATTTACAGTGAATTGTACGGGTTCACGTTCTGGTCCAGCCAGTGTTAATGGACGCAATTGGTGAGCCGATGAGCTGGTGGTTAAAGGCATATTTCTCTTTACTCTCTCTTTTTTTACTTTTCTTAATCGTTTCTTATTTTGTTCACTTTATTTTATTTTCTTTCTTTTGTTGTGTTTAAATCACAACAACAAGTAAATCGTTATTTAAACCAATTCATATGTAGGCAGCCATCGTTTCTTTAGATTTTCTTTAAAGCGAAGAAAAAAAGATTTGATTTCTAAAATCTGAAAGAAAAAAAGAAAGAAAATTTAAAAAAATTTCAATTTACACTGTAATGATATGACAAAAACTGAAATTTGTATTAAAAATTTTGCATTTAGAGTTTTAAAGCAGATTTATATCCCGCATAGCAACAGTATGGCATGTTAAAAATCACATACAAGAATAGTAAACTGTCCTCAATTTCTTAATTAGGAATGCCAGCACTAAGTGCTACTTACTTACTTCCTTACATCCTTCCAAGCGCCTCTGCTTCTTGTGCACCAACGCCAATTGGTTACACCAATCGATGACAGGGTTTCCTCTATTTGGCCGGATACAAAGTCGTCCTCTTCGCCGACTTCCGCAGATCCCCGCAACACATACCCGTCTCGCCGGAAGATCCCCCTCCGAACGACATGGCCGAGCCAGCGTAGTCGCCGGCTATTAATACGCTGCACAACGCCTATGTCGTTGAGGAGCTCATACAACTCACTATTGGATCAGATGCGGAAATCATTGTCAACCCTTACCGAAGATCTTATGTAGGACTTGGCTTCTGCTCTCGAATGCTTTCAAGGCTGCTTGGGTAACTGTCTTTGCGCCATAAAGAAGAACGGAGAGGATGAGCGTCTTGTAGAGTATTAGTTTTGTGTTACGGGAGATGTCTGTTACTCAATTGCCTATTAGGACCTTAGTAACACCTGTTGACAAGAATAATCCTGGTGTCCAGACTGACAACATTTTTGGTGGTAACGGCGGAGCCAAGATAAATAAATTCTTTGACCGCACGTTTCTACAAGGCGCTCATCCTACGCGTGCTTCTTCATGGCGCAGAGACATGGACCCTCTTAAGCACTGATGAAGCAGCCTTGAGAGTATTCGAGAGAAAAGTCCTACGTAAGATCTTCGGTCCAGAGCGAGTTGGCATTGATTTCCGCATCCACAACAGTGAACTGTATGAGCTCCTCAACGACATAGACGTTGTGCAGCGTATTAATATCCCGCGGTTGCGCTGGCTCGGCCATGTCGTTCGTATGGAAGAGGATGCATCGGCGAGACGAGTATTTGATGCGGGGATCTACTGAAGTCGTCGAAGGACCAAATCGAGGAAACCCTGTCATCGATTGGTGTGCCCAACTGTCGTAGGCGCCAAGAAGCAGAGGTGTCTGGATGGATGTGTTGCGGCCGGCCGAAATAGGTTGTTATGGCCAATTAAGTAAACAAGTAACTTCCAGATATCCGATATCACCAACTGGTGAAGCTGCCTAAAGGAATCAATTGCTGCTGAGAAGAAGAATTTTTAAACGTTTAGTGAAGAAATATAACTCGGAAGAGGATTTTTAATCTCATCTTTATTGCCCATTTGAGCCTGTCCTGCCAAGTTAGGTTAGGTTAGATCGGAGTGGTGGCTCTGATATCACAAAGCTCACTTGAGCACGCATAGCCGCCCGTTGTGATACCACGGATGAACGCAATCCCTGTACTAACCAAATTCCACCAAAATCAGGGAATAAGGAAGAAGTTGGTCAACGAAAGAACTGCACAACAAAAACACAACTACCCTGCACTGGAAAACCAGACAGAAAGGTTGATAAATAAACATGAAAAGGAATTGGTAGCCAACCTACATATATCTACACCTAGCAAGAGACGGGCACTAACAAAGAAAGTGGATAACAGTCTACTCTTCCTCAGCGGATCTGCTGCGTCCACAGCAGAAGTCGTTAAAACGGAGCCTCTTTCTTTCCGCATGTCTACCCATGACGCAATGACCCAAAAACACTGTCACTGTAGTCGAAATGACGTTATGAACAAAACCATGTAATTGGTTGGTGCGCCTTCTATCCCATCAAGAGCCAGCTGAGTCCTGCGATGTAGCAGGACTCCTCATTGCCCCAGGGCAGGTTGGCGTCCCGAAAGAATTTCCGCGCAATGTCCAACTTGAACGAGGCAAGTGGCATGGCATACCCATTTCAATAGAAGAGGATTCCGGAAGGAGCACACCAGCTTTGTCGAGTTCGTTGGCCCTACAGTTTCCAGGAAATTCACTGTACCCGGGGATCCACACCAGTAAGACACTGGTTAACCGCCCTCAAAGAAGGTCGAAACAGCGGCGACATTCCCTAACGATCCTAGAGTTATTCACGAAGCTGGATAGAGATGTTATCTTGGCCTGACTGTCATAAAAGACCCAGACGCGAGTGAAAGAAGCATCGTTGACGAGGTTTCATTGAGAGGCCCGGTAAATTGCCATCACCTCCGCCTGGAACATGCTGCAGTAGTCCTGCCAGGTGGAAGGCTCGACAAATTGTCTGCAAAACTGAGAAACGTAATTTTTAGAATTCTGCTACTAAGTTGCCTAAGCGAAAGGAGACTTTGACGTTTTCTGTTTTAATTCTGTTCCTTAATACGTTGGCTGGGGAGATACCCGTCTTTACTTTTTTCATACTACCCATCCACTGGGAAGAACAATAACTGTACCCGATACCCCATGTGATTACCACCACTTGCTCATGTCTATGGTGGATAATTTTCTACGAAAAGCATTTTTTAAAAACTTGCCATATTTAAAATAAAGCGAAAATAGGTACTCAGAATAAGTACATAAATACACACACACACACACACGCACACTGTAAAATAAATGTTTATCTTAAAAATTGTTTTATTGTTAATATCGGTCGTTATTGTTGTTGTTGTTGCTATTGTTGTTATTTGTACAATAAAATATTATTTCCTAAAAATATTTGCATGATATCATTCATACAACCGAACGTGAACTATAATAAATACGTAGGTATGTAGTAGAGAGAAAAATGTTTTAAAAATGGAAGAAAACTATTACAATTAATTAATAGAACAATTAACTAAAAAACAAAAGGAGAAAACACAAACAAATAAACACACACACACACAAACAGTAATTCTACAACACTTGTTATGTCCAGCAAGCGACAACAACAACAATAGCGTTATAAACAATACAAATTATTTAATTATTGAATAAACTGCTAAAGATTAAAAGAAAATTCATATTTAATATACAAAACAAAAAACAATATTTTAAACAGGACACACACACACACACATAAATGCCGCATACAAATTATTACAATGATTTAATTTGTTTTTGTTTTTAATTAAGTTGGCGACACTGTATATAATTAATAACGATAATGATGTATGCTTATGATCATAATCATTATGGTCGTTATTACTATATCGCAGTTTAGTATAATTATTTACTCTTTAATGCTCTGATGAATCTCTTTCATGTTTTTGTTAGAGAGCAAAAGAAAAAAACAAAAAAAAATAACCATAACAAAAGCATTCAGTGTTACCATTGCAGCAAGAAAATGAAACATTAACGGCATTGTAAAAGAAAAAAAAGTATGGACATTTTCATATGAAGCTTGTAAAAGCACGATTAAATGAAATTGAAAGCAAAATTTTTATAATAAAATAAATAAAACAGTTAAAACGAATGAAATTAAAGTAAATAGGTTAATTATTTTGGTATTTCATCTTTACAAATATTATAAAGGGTAATGTTTTTGTAATATGGTGTTTCGTAACAAGTGACAAAATTAAGAACTAAGCAAGTGCCCTGGTAGTCTAGTGGGTAGTGTACTAGACTATTGGCGTGAGGGTCATGGGTTTGATTCCCACCAGAGACTCTGGTCTGTGACACTACACCGAGCACATTATCGAAGTTACTCGTAGCTATAATTTGTAATTGCATTATAATTAATAAAATAAATATATAAAATTCGATAAAAACGAAATACGATTGGAAGTCAAGGAACAGTAGTGGGCAGTACTTAAGAACCCAAATACAAACATATCTTTCCAAAAAAGGCAAACGACCCCTCCTTATGGACTATGTTCTAAAATAAAATCAATTCTCAATACCAGTTAGCAAACATTGCTTAATTTTATTATTATTAAGATGAAACTGTTATTGTTTAGAAACTACTCTTTCAAAATATTGCATATGCATATAAGAGCATTTTGAATATTTATTTACTTTCATGGCAACACTGAAAAACACCGTATTATTTTCATATTTAACAATCTCCCCCCACTCCACTAATAACAATAAACACATACACAACAAAACACCAATCAGACACAAACAAACGCAACAACGAAAACACACAAGCAACCAACTAGAATCAATGAATGAAGTAATACAAGGAGAAGTCCAGAGTAAAATAAGAAGAAGCACCACCAGCAGCAGCAGCACTCAGAAGAAAAACAGAAAACACGAAATACACAACTATTTTTGTGTTGAACTTTTTTTTTTACTTCTTTTTACTCACTCACTCACACACATACATTTCACACATTCTTTTTATTTGATTTGATTTTTTTTTTGTATGGAATTAAATGAAAATCCATTATTAAATCTCCAAAACTAAAATTAATACTACATTTAAGCCCATAATATATGTATGCATGTATATACCTTACTGCTTTTCATATCTTTTTCTGGTTTTGTTAGCACATATTATTTTAATTTTATTTTTTTTATTTTACCTTGTTTTTTAGTTACACTGTAATATTGTTGTATTATAGATTTTTTCCCCATTCATTATATATACGTTTCGTTTTTTGCCTTCTTTTCTCTGTTTCAAGTCTGTTTTCACAAATTACTTAAATTTCTTGTAAAATTTAAGAGTTTTTCTATTCTATATCATTTAAACATGTTCTCTATGTCATGTTTTTGTATATTTTATTAATTTTAAACATTTTTTTCGTTAAATTTTAATAAGATTTCCTTAAGCTAGAAGAGACTTTTAATGCTATTTTTATGAAAAATTGTACAAAACTGTGTTAAAAGAAAAAACCAGTTGCTTAATTAAGTAGTAATAAGAATTTTTCACAAGGCTGTATACGATAGTATAAAATATGTACACTGACCTGAAAGTACTTTATTTATGCAAGGATGAGAGATGAAATATAACGGTTTTCTAGTTTAATTAAATTTTCACAATGTAACAAACACGTTGAAAATTCATTTTTGTTTGTTCAAAAAAAAGTAAACGTTCTTTATTAACTTTAACTTAATAATTCGCACATTCTTTTTCCGTTTCCGGGTTTCTAATAAGTAAAAATTAAGCCATGTTTCTTTAATGAACTTGTGGTCTATTTGTCTAATAGGTAGTCAAGTAGCATTATAAACGCCTAAAGTCCACTCCACATGCATATGCGTTTCTCCTCGCTATGCTTGCTGGCTTGTGTGTGTGTATGGGTTTGTGTGGGGGGTGGTTGCCGCTGCACCCGCTTCGTTGTTGTTGGAGCAAAAATTAATTTTTAATTTTAGAAAGTGTGGTGAATTTCTAGTGGTGAGTTTTTACAAAATCTGGTGAAGTTATTCGGTGGGGTGAATAAAATTGAAACCCACCAAAGCGTCGTTATTCGACGTGGTACTGTATTACCATAGATCTATGTACTACATATCGTTATTTGGTAGGTGCGTATCTATAATAAACAATTTCCACCTCTGTTAACGGCGGCATTCACCGATATGTCTGGTTATCATTAAGCACTACATTACCAACGGTATGGTTTGTTTATGAATTAAGGATTTAATCTATATTAGTGTAACACTGAATAAAAGCAAGTACACCAGCAAACGAAGTGTTACCATTGTATCATTTTATTTTATATTTTAAATAATTAAAATCAGAATTAGTACTATTAAAAAATTTTAATTTTACAATTCATTGTTAGTTTACTTTAGGGGTTTTCGGTCAGTCCTGACATAAGGTGCGGTGAGTGTTTGCATTGTGGCAAATAAAATCGAAATTCGTACGTTCGTTTTGTTACTATTTTCAACTGTATTACCTACTGTGTGTATCATGTCTGCATTAGGATAATTAATATTGCCATATTTCAGTAAATACTTCCACAGCTGATAATTTCAGGAGTTATATCATAGTAATAAATTTTCCAAGTGTGTCGGCAACAACAATTGACTTAAGCCGCCACAAGTGTTTTGTTGTTGCTGAATAACAAAAAAAATTCGCATTTTATTGTTGTATTCTTGGGAGCAAGCGAGTGTAAACAGTAAAAAGCAACAAGAAACTGCTTGTGAAATAAAAGAAAGTATAATGCTTGCCTCTGCAAGAATAAAAATTAGGGACATTAAAGAACTGCAAGAGGAAGGTAATATCATTAAATTGGACGATAAAGATTTCCTAAATAAAGGCACTCCTTTAAGAAAGCGTAAAAATCAAAAAAAAGCGGCAACTACAAGTAAAAAACCAAAAGGAACAACAGCAGAAGAATGCGACACCAAAAGTCTAACCAGTGATAAATTAGTAACAGAAACCAGGATAACCTTACCAAAGACGGCAAAAAAATTCGTACAATTGGAGCAGCCATCGACACAAAAGCGCATACATTCTTATTTTACCGCCTGTGCTAAAACGTATCAAATAAAATGTGAGTCTGGCGTAAAAACAATTGCCGGATCCAATGAGAATACAAATAATCACAACAAGACGAAAACAACCAAAAACACTAGAAGATCTAGAGGAAAACGTAAGCGTTTATTTTCAGATTGCAAGACGGAGCAAACAGACGACCATACCACCATAAGCGGTTTAAATACTTTGGAAGAAAGTCAAACGGAAATGCCTCCAGTGGACTGCATAATAGTAATTGATGATGATGATGATGAGGAGGAAAAGGATCAAAATGCATCAGAAACTACAAGGCCTCATAGAAATGAAAACAAAATTAATAATACCACCAAGGATAGAAGTAGAAATTCATCTTCTTCATCTAGTTTGGGTTTAAAAAGCTCCAAAACAAGCGCTGAAAATGCCACAACTACAGCAACATCGTCACTAACATTGTGCACTGGTGGCAGTAACAAACCTTCAACATTTTCTAGGCGCAAATTGAAACCTTGCCCACCATATAAAATCATCGAAGATACCACATTTGCGGTAGATGCTTTCCAATTTGGCTACATTGAGAATGTAACACATTATTTTCTAACACATTTCCATGCCGATCATTATATAGGCCTGACAAAATCCTTTGCTAAACCAATCTACATGAGTCCCATAACAGGTGAGTTTTTAAGCTTTTAATTTTAATTCTATCGTTTTAAAATGTATAAAGAGAAGGAACAGGGCTTATTCGTTTGAGTACAAATTAAAAATTTTATCACTTATTGGCTTGGTTTCTCAAAGCCTTTTTATGAAGTTTTCTTTTAAAGGTTTTATGACCTCAAAATTTATATGGTCTTTGAGGGTCTTACTATGCTTAGTATTTGTACAAATACATTTACTCGTATTATGTTCCTTCTATAAATCCATACTGGCTTAATTGCTTTGTATATCAATCATTTTTTAAGGAGACCATACCAACCAAAGGGTCCAGGGTGTCGGCAGACATTTAAGTCATCATGTAGGCTTATAGTATGCTTACCATTACCAACTATACTTTCAATGGGAAGTCTATATTATATACAAACTGCTTTATCTCCTTCCAGTCTACTCTTCTGAGATGAGTCTGATCAAACATTCCTTAAAGGAAATCAAACTTTGTCCAGAATAAATCTTTCTATTGAAACAATATGAGAAGCTGGCGTTATTCTGACTGAAGGGTTGTAAAGGCCAATTGTGTACAGTGGAACTTCTATAATTTGAACTTCTATTACTTGCATTTTCTATAAGTTAAAACACAGCAGCAACATTTTGGAAAGAAATTCTATCAAGTTTTGCTTCTTTAACTTGAAGTTTTTTCTGGATAAAGGTTATTCACATTATGGAAGTTCGACTGTATATATATGTATGTATTGTAATAATCTTTATATCGATGAGTTGAAATCGGCAATGTAAAATCAGGGCTTTTCAGATAGGAAAATGATCTGTTAATCCTTCTTGGACTCTCAACTCTCTTTATGTGTTTCAATAGGACAATGTCTTATAAGACATTACGTGTGTACGTGAAATCGTACTCTTCTTATCTGTACAGGTCCAACAGAGTCTAGCAATATTGCATATAACTTCTGGATTTCACTAAAATTAAGCTTTCCTGTAAAACGACATGATAATCACTGGTTGAATCTGATTACCTATGCCTTAAAAATAAAGGAAAGCAAAAGCAAGAAAGGTAGAACAGTAAATAGATACTTGCTTACTATCCAGCTAATTACCAAGAGATGAAACTATTAACAACTGACACTCTAGCAGAGGTCAATTCATTAAGGCCTTTGAAGGAATCCTGAGGCTACACCTCTGCAAACCAGGGTAGAGAAAAGGCTTAAATTAAGCCACGTTACTACTAAATCTGCAGAAAAATGAAGTAAGCCTGTTCCACATATTGTTCCTGGACTTTAAGACACAATGACCCGTAAAAAAAAAATCCTATCCATATCCTAATAGATTATCTCCTTAGTTTCAGGATGTAGTCCTTTGTGGAGAAATCCAATCTGTGAACTATGGGAGCATTGTTTTGAGCTTACAAATTAGTGTAGCATGCGATACACTTTATAAAAAAAAGCCTGTTAGCTAGTGTTGTGATGGCATCCTTAAATGAAATAAATCCAGATGTTAGCAAAGATCATATACCATCTGCTTTACTGTCGTCTACAGATGATGATGATATTATAAAACGCATAACAATAGCATGGAGTTAGGCTGTCGTAAAGACAGTCTGGGACCTCCTTAATTCCTCAAAGTTCAACACCTTTAAAGATAACTAAACAGAAATTTAATATTATTGATACGGTTTCAGTTGAAAATGAAAAAAGTATTTTAGATTATAAAAGTGTTAACCATGCAGCTCCATTAAAGAAATCTGGAAAGATTTAATCGTTGAATGTTTCTCTGGGAATTCTAATTAATTTTTTTTATACGTTGGCAATAATTGTTTAATTAACAACCCTCGGATATATTGCGATTGAGATGATACTGAGATGTCTAGCAAAGGCATCATATAATGAATTGTTCTTTATTCCAATAGGATAGGTAGGCAGGTAGGACTCACTTAGGCAGCATTGGGCCCAAAGTTATTTATTATCCTCTAGTTTCGAAACCATTCGAAGCTCATGATGAAACGATTCATACTAAAAATGTCAATGTCAAAGTATTATGGATTATAAAAGTGATAACCATGCAGCTCCTTTAAAGAAATCTGTAAAGATTTAATCGTTGAATGTTTCTCTGGGAATTCTAATTAATTCTTTTTATACGTTTGCAATAATTGTCGAATTAACAACCCTTGGATATATTGCGATTGTATTGAGATGTCTAGCAAAGGCATCATATAATGAATTGTTCTTTATCTCAATAGGATAGGTAGGCAGGTAGAGGCGGCTGCCGATCTAAGAAAAATTTAGATGGACTCATTTAGGCCGCATTGGCCCCATTGTGCTACAACAGTTATTCATTATCCTCTAGTTTCGAAACCACTCGGAGCTCCTGATGAAACGATTCAGTAAATACTTGACAATTTCTCCAGATCATCCATGTAATAAGTACCCATGTACTTCCTTCTCCTTTGCTAAAGAGCCGAGCATATACTCAGTAGGTGAGGGACAGTTTCCACTTCTTCCTTATCTCTGCAGCTTCTGCAGAAGTCGTTAGCAAGGTGTCCCAGACCAAGGCGCTTTGCATGAGTACCCATAATGTAATGTCCCGCAATGACACTGAGCGCACCTCTTTGGAGTTTAAGTAGATTCATTGTGCGTTCCTTATACATCCTTGGCCAGATTTTACGAGCCGTTCTACCCGTGTCCGAGGCCGCCCACCTGTCGTTGACGGAATCGACGATCGCATTATCAATTATAAGCTTACAGGCCCTCATAGGGATGCCCAAATTCGAGAATTCATCAGAGAGATCGGTGGTTCGAAGTTCAGCGGCTTCTGCAGTTACCCGAAATACCACTGTGCTTCGGTACCCATACGAAATGGATATCATATCGTTCCGCTATTTTGTCGATACACATATTTGCGACAGCCGTACACCGTCTTGTAGTTTATTACGTTAGAACTTAACGCCTTGAGAGGGTATTTGTGTAGAATGTTTGTAATTAATTTATTTTAAAATTAGCATGAATCATCCATATCGTGTGCTTAATTACATATTTTTATTGTTTTTGTTATCACATCGCTTCGTTGGAACACCCAATGCGGAATTAAAATGTTAATACATTGTGTGTGGTCGTTTTAATTATTTAACAGTATCCGGGATGTACAGGCAGTAATGTTGATAAAATTTTTAATAATTTCATTTTTTTTCTAGCTCGTTTTCTACGTGCCTTTATACCAATCGAAGAACAATACATCCATGAATTGAAATTGAATGAAACGTATACCATTAATGATATAGAAGTAACCGCATTAGATGCAAATCATTGTCCTGGTGCTATTCTATTGATATTTAAATTACCCAAAAATAACAGCAATAATGATGAACAAAAATGTATTCTACACACTGGAGACTTTAGAGCCTGGCATGGCATGGAATCTGAGCCAATATTTTGGAATAATAACATTCATACTATATACCTGGATACCACATATATATCGGATAAATATGCATTCTGTTCACAATATGAATCGTTGGTAAAGGCCCATGAATTGATTGAAAATTTTCAAGGAAAACATCCAAATCAACGTATACTTTATATATGCGGCTCATATGTGATAGGCAAAGAGAAATTCTGGTCAAAATTAGCCGAAGACTTTCAGTTGAAGGTATGGGCCGAAGGTAATCGTTATAAGGCTTTGAAGGCCTTAAATGATGAGCAAATAAATAAATTATTAGTGGATCAGGCAACGGAAGCCAATATGCATGTTATAGCCATGGGCAAATTATCCTATTTGGTAAGTTTTCTCCTTGATTCTTTTGCATTATAAAAACATTCATTAATTGTGTGTGCCTCCCTTTTGGTTTCAGAATTTATGGGAATATTTCAAAGACTTTGAGCACATGTACGACGTGGTGTTTGCCATTAGACCCAGCGGCTGGGAGAAAGATACGAGACCCCAATATCGCGGTAAAATCAATATTGTTGGCATTGAATATTCCGAACATTCCAGTTATGATGAAATGAAACGTTTTGTTCGCTTTCTAAAACCTCAAAAAGTCCTAAGTACCGTACCCTGTGGAAAAGATCTTATGAAGACATCGAAAGTACCTTTAAGCTGGTATAAGTATGATGAACTAAAAAGTTCTAGCAATTATCAGCCAACAATTACCGCCTGTTTGGGGCAAAAAGCTCAAAAGAAAACCATACGGCCACCTGTCTACGAAATGGATGGCATGGAAAAGTTTGTTTCACCTTTAAAACTCAGTGAAATTACAAAAAATTCAACACAAATCGAAACAATAAAATGCGAAAAAGAACAAGAAACATCGACAAACAAATTAAAGAAGTTATCAAAGATGAAAACAAGGAACGCTAATAAACTACAAGCAGAGCATAATGAAAACAATAATAATTCCGATGCCACTAGCACTCCTACCAAACATGTAACAAACAATTCATCAGAGGATTTTGAACGGCCAGAGATACATGTGAAAAGAAAAAGTCCAAGGCATTCCAAAAAACAATTACAAGAAAAGGAAGAAACAAATGCTGAAGCTCTTAAGACACTTGAAGTAGAGCAGAAAAATAAGAAAATTTTCCGTAAAAGCTTAAAAGAAATTCAAACTTCATCACCAGAATCCAAGGAAGTTTGTTGTAAAATACTAGCTACCAGCCAAAGGTCAATAAAGGAGGAAATGCCCACCACTTCAACGAAACTAAAGAGCAAACCAAAAATACCCATCAAAAAGATGTTGAAAAACGTAATAAAATTATCAGAAGAATCTGATACTTTAACCGAATTAGTAACGATTAAAAAGGTGAAAAGAAATACAAATAAAAAAACCTTAAAAAACATCAAAATAAACTATCGGTCCTCGGAAGAATTCGAAAGTGATACCCCCGCCGTTTCTACAACAAGAAAAACAGACTCTGTAGCGATTGATGCATTACCTGCTTCGCAAAACAAAGCACAAGTAAAAACTCCTTCCTGCACAAGCTTACAAAGTCTTAAAACAGAAGAACCGCCAACATGTGATGAAATACCCGTTTCCCAAAGAATTTATGAAAACTCTAGAAGTAAAGCTCCTTCATGCACAAGCTCACAAAATTTAAAAGATTTGGAGTTTGAAACTGAATTGCAAAATATTACAAAACAATCAGTGCAAAGCCAACCAAATGATAAACCCCAGCATCAGGTGTTAGTGATTTCCCGGGAAAATCCTCTTTTTAAATCAACCTCTACCTCAGTAGCCTCAACGTCGACAGAAGAAATTCCATCCTCCCAACTCTGTCGCGATAGAATTTTACGAAATAAATTTAACAAAACCGTGGAAGAAGCACATGCCAGTGAGGGATTAGATTACAAGTTCAACGGCATAGAAGATTTTAAAAATTCACGGCAAAGTTTAAATACAAACGTTTTGGTAAAAACTATTCTGCATAATGGAGACGATTTAGACAGATTCAGTTGTACGCAGTTAGCTGGTGTGGTGTTGACAGCCGTAAACGAAATAAATCCAGATGTTAGCAAAGATCATATACCATCTGATTTACTATCGTCTACAGATGATGATGATATTAGTGTTTTGGATTATAAAAAGCATAACAACAACATGGAGTTACTCTGCTCATCTTTAATTGGGCGTAAAAGACAGCCTGTGATCTCAATTTCTCAAAGTTCAACGCCTTTAAAGCAATCTAAACAGACATTAAATATTGATACGGTTTCAGTTAAAAGTGAAAAAAGTATTTCCGATTACAAAAGTTACAAACTTGAAAGCGAATTACCTACCACATCATTAAAGTGTCTTAACAGACAGTCGACAACTCCTTTAAACGAATCTAAACAGCCTGAAATGCTTTCGATTACAAATGATAAATGTACTGCGAATATACAAAATGTTAATCATGAAAACGAATTGCCAACATGTTCATCATTCAGTGCTCTTAAGAGAGAGTCATCGTTTAGCTCTAAGCATCAAAGTTCAACGCCTTTAAATAAACATGTGAATACACAAGCTTTGTTAAAAAGAATACTGGAAACTAAAGACGATTTAGACAAATTCAACCCCTCACAAATAGCTGGACTTTTGGTGGAAACGGTAAATAAACATAATCCCGACTATAGTAAGGATCATATACCAGCCGATCTATTATCCGATGCCGATGATGATTGGATGTGATTTTGTTGCTGCAATTTTTTTTTTCATGTGGCTGTTCTGTGTGTGCTCTTGAAACTGTGATCTTCCCATCGCATATGTCAAACATATCTGTTAGTAAATATCTTATTTTTTTAAATTGTTGTAAGTAAAATGTATGTGCTATATGTGTTTAGCTTTTTTATGTTGTGTTTTTTATTATTATTATTATTAAATTGAACGTGAAGAAATAAAAAAGCATTTGATGTTTTGTGCTCAATAAATTATGCCCAACTTCTCAAGAATGAGAATCTAAATTCCCAAAGAAGTATCTTCGTTTGTTCTACTAAACATTGTCCTCAAACTGTTTTTCTCTTCTCCTTTTAGTTACACTGAGAGTACAGATTTTACTGTATGAAATCAGAAACTCGTGAATATTTTCCAAGCGAAAGTTTAAGTCACATAGCTAGACAATAAGATAAACTGGCCGTTATTCGATACTATTAGGTTGATACGAAATTAATGTGATGTTATTAGGAGAAGTTGAATCAGCTAGCCAGAGTAAATAAGGTCACTCGCTGATGGATATCAAGTCGTGTGAGAATGCAGGGAAATAGGAATGGAAACAGGATCTTTTTGTGTAGTAAGAAGAACAGTTTGGAATGGATGCTCGGTGGTAGGGAGTATGTAGAGAACTGATTGAATAAGGTCACCCCACGGGTTTGGTACACTCTAAACTTTTGCCGGGTGCTATGAGACTTAAGTCTCATATCCTATATCTTAATTACAAACAGCCAAAGTATAAGAACTGGTCATTGAAGACCCACAAAGCAATTGTTCAGGAAAAAGTAACACTTGAAGCTTAATATGTTAATTCTGGATTACAATCAGATTGTATGTTTTCAACCGGCGTCAATTGGCTTTTGATGGGCACTTGATCTGTGATCTCAATTAAAAATTTGTTTAGCTTCATTCGGAAAGCGAAAATAGTTACTTTTAGTCTGGAGCTTTTTGTTTGGATAACGATTTTTATGGCATGAGAAGCTTGCCCATAATCCTTACTAAAGAATTGTAATGGCCAATTAAGTAAATTGATTAGGTTAGGTTTGAGTACCCGTAGGTAGGTAGGAAGGTAAAAAAGTGGGAAAAGGATAAGCAGGAATCTGAGAAAAAAGTGAAAATAACAACATTATCCTAACAGAAAGCGCCTCGCTGTCTTCGTGCTTCTCAATCTGTTTAGAATCTGTTAGAAATTTTAGTAGAGCCCTAATGCAGACCCTCGACAGAGAACCAAAACAGGCAAAGAAACCTTTGCACAGAGTTCTTAACCGGACAGTTACAAAAGTGTTTAATAGTTTATATAAAAAAAAAAATATAGTTTCAATTAGTAAGGCTTTATATCAGTAGCCCTCTGGTCACCTTAATTCTAAAAGGCCTTTTTGAATGCAACTTTGTGCAGCTGAAATAGCGGTAGTAAAAAGTCAAAATAGTTTTGTTTTTTAATAATTTTTCGATTATTATTGATATTAAAATTATTTATTTTAAATATTTTATTTGTTTGAAGAGTTTATTTTCTTAATTAATTAATTTTTTTGTTTTTTGTAATTATAAAATATATTCATAATGAATTTTTCTGTTACTAATTACAACGGTTGTTATTTTATCACCATTTACTACGCTTTTTTTACAACTGTGTAGGTACGTATTTTGCTCTTCCTGCTAAAATTTAAAGAGATAGAAAACAAAAACAAATTACAGGTTAAATATTTACTGTCGTGTATCGTTAGTTTAACGGGAGCTTTGGTCGTGAGTGGACGTTTTTGGAAAAAATAAATCGTTTTGAAAAGACAAAATATTAAGCGCGTGCGATTTTTCTTTTCTATCTCTCTGTCTTTCAAATAGTGTTTGTGTTATTACTTGTTGTAATAAAAGTTATTTTATTTAATTTTTTGTTTTTGTCAAGTGCTAAAACAACACACAGTGTTTGTAAAATAAAAGAAGAAGAAAAAATTATTAAAATTTTTCATGCAAAATCATAGAAAATAATTTCAAAGAATAGAAAGGAAAAGAAAAAAGAAGTGGAAGAGAAAAAGTGTTTTCTAAAAAGTGTTAAATAAAGTTGGAAAAAGAAACGGAAAACCTTTTTTTTAACTGAAAATTGGTAAATTGTTTAAAATAAAAACGAATTTATTTAGAAAACTTTACAAATCTAAACGAAAACTGCATAAGAAAAGAAAAAAATGGTGCTCAGTTCCGTTTTTTTTTCTTCGGTTTCTTAATGGTGGCTGCTGCTTTTAAGTTTTTTTTTTCTTCTTTACTTATGTGGAGTTATTGTTGTTTTTGTTGGCATTATTATTACCGTTGCCGTTGATTTTGTTGTTTTTGTGGCAACTAAAACAGTGTTCAGTTGCCTTTTTTAGCCGCATATTTTGCTGGTTTAAAGTTTTTCTTTCTTTTTTTTTTTTGATTTTGCTGTTTGACAAGCAGCAGCTAGACTGACCAACTCTAACTAGTCGTTCTTTATTAGAATTTTTGTTCTCCTTTTTTGTTGTTGGTGGTTATTACAATTTTTCTTTTATTATGTGTGTGTGTTGTGTGTGTGTGTTATTTTATCATGTTTTTCCATTTTATTTGTTGTTATTGTTGACGTTTTTTTGTATTTGTTTTATGCTGCTGCTGCTGTTGTTGCTGTCTTTCTATTTGTTGTCTAGTTGGTAGTTAGTTTGTTTTATTAAAAAAAAAAAAAGAAAACTTACAACATTGACAACATTGTCTAATTTTGGTAACAAACAAAACAACAGCATACAATGTCTGCATATAAAAACAACAATAACAATAACATTTAAAGGTGGTGAATAAAAACAAAACATACACAGTAATTTTAGCAAAAACAACAATGGCAGCGGTAATAAGGTATTGTTTTTTGTTTTGATTTTGTTAAAGAGTTGCCAGGATTGTAATGGTTGCATAAAATAAAGGATTTGTGCCTTTACAAATAAAAAAAAAAAATACCTTTACAGATAAACAAAATATAAATAAAGAGTAATAAAATGAATAAAGGCAGATATTTACATCAAAGTCTAGATCCATTCACTCTACAGCACCTGCTGCCTGCTATAGATCAATTCAACTACAGTGTTCGATTAAAATATCAAGACTGAAACCGTAGCATAGTAGGTCAGGTTAGGTTAGAGGACGTGCACTTGTCAATTCTAACAAGTACAGTACTCGGTGGTCAAATTGACCCATTGTACTACGTCCTAGCTTCTTACACCACTTATGTTGTGTGCGTTAATTTTATACATGAGTGGCGTGACCTACAGTTTAAAGTCGACTCCGAACTGTAGCGTAGTAAAGAAACAATAAAATTATGAGGCAGACGCTATATGACAGTCCTACGTCCCTTAAAAAAAACAAAAGGGTCCCTCTTCGAGGACTTGTCAATTTAAAAGGATTTTATTTTTCAAAAGTTATATTTGATCTAATATTTTAAATCCTTTTCCTATAACCAATTAATTATTCTTAAAACCCTTCAGTCAGGATTATTGACTTAATTTCTCACACTACTTATGTTGTGTGTTCTGTTAATTTTACACATAAGTGGCGGGACCTACTGTTTAATGTCGGCTCCGAACGACAGATTTTTGAGGAATTTTATTTACTCTCAGAGTTTTTGCCAGAAATCTGCTGAGAGGAAATCGTCGAAGAAATACTTTTCATATTTCGTTTGTGATGTCTGGCCTGGGACTCGAACCCTGGCTTTGAATCTAATAAGCCAACACAGAACCTACTAGGCTACGGCTTCTAAAATTCTGTGCCCTTAAGGCAATTCAAGGACACTAACATCGATATTAACACGAATAATGTATAGGGAGCTTGCAATCCACCTACCCGTCAGCTTCTTACTGTCTTCTAGACAATATAGTGACAAGAGTTTGTGTGACATAGTCTAATTGATTTGCTTTCAAAATACCCCAGTAAGTTTATTTTTGATATGCTTTGAAACTATTTCTAAATCTTTGGTTTATTACGCTTAAATTTATTGTTTCGAAAGTATTTATAAAGGCCCTTCTAAAAGGCATTTGTGAAATTTGACAGTTAATACTTGTTATCTTCTTGAAGCAACATTAACACTTTGACTGTCGTGGCAAATTTCAGATAACTAGCCAAAAAAACGACATTTTGATTTTTTCTCATTATTGAGTACAAGATAACTCGTAGTTTGGCTCCCAAGAAGGGAATGCAATCTAGAAGTTATTTCGTTGTTGTAAGTTATTCAGCCTGCTTTGCCAAATCAGCTCCGTAATGGTGATGTAAACTGGACACTAAAGTTGTGTGTTTTGATTTTGTTTGAATATTTTGAAAATGTATGTCAATAATCCACAAACTATAGGGATTCTCAAAGTGGTCAAAATCCTTAGGTATGAAAAATACAAGATATTTTCAAATATTATTAGTATCGTGTTCACTTTGAGGTCTTGATATGCCACTTCTGCATAAAATTAACACATACAACATAAGTGGTGTGAGAAACTGCGGGGTTCTTGGGGGCGATTGCTGTTTAATGGTGAAGGTGTAGCACTGGCCATTTTATAGTCACCGGCAGCAACTCGTTTCCTTACAGTTCGTATCTTCCCTCGCTTCCCCTGAGTACTGGTTTTATATAAAAAAAAATATTTAAAATTAGGAAGCGGTTAATAAAAGTCCCTATACATATATTTTTTAAAATACATCTTTTAATTGCATATTGCTGTTGTATTTCTTTTTTTTTAACAATTTTTTTATTATATAATATGCTCAATATTGAAATCCTTTCACAAAATACCGGATATTCTTTTTTTACAAGGGCAACCCTGTATTTTAACGACTCCTATTTTTGTCATTTATTACTGCACTCTGGTTTCCTGCATTTTTGTGCTTTTTTAATGTTTTTTTTTTTCATTTTATCAACTGCGTAATAAAATATTTCTTTATTAACGTTTTATAAAACGGCAGCCATTATTTATTTATGCATAAATTTTATATATTTTTTTTTTAATTAATAAAATGCTGCAATAAAAAAAGTGTTAAATTATCGGATTTATATTTTTCCAACAGGGATTTTAATAACAACAAAAATTATTATGTTTTTACCCCATACGGTTTAAAGAAGACGCAAAGAAAATAAGGAAAACGAAAATAAAAGCATTTTTTTTAATATCTGTTCTCTCTTTTTTTTTATTATTTGCGCTCGTTACAACAACAACAAAAAATATACGAAAATAATAAAAAAATAAATTGGCATCAAAAATTATTCACATAGATTTTATGCCAATTACAACAATAACAACAACAACAACTGCTTACATACATACATATATATACAAATCAAAAGGTAAGTTTATGTATCCATTTTTTGTATTACTTGCCTAGGTATTACTGTGCATACATATTTTTTTTTATTTTTCATTATTTATTACCTATTAATTGATATGGGCTATGGATGGGATGATACATACATAAATTATGTTCAATTTAGTGGTAGAATTTTGTATGCTCTTTTGTTCCATGCTCCGTACTCTCTTTGCTTTCTCATTCATCATGTAACGTTATTTGCTCCATACTTTACGTCTAGTGTTGACAAGAGAGCCAGTGTTTAAGAGAAATTATGTCTATTGCTGTTGTGTTGTTGTTTTATTTATTTACTCTAACGAGAGTTCTTAAACACATAAAACGGTAAATTAAATGATTTTTATGAATGAAGGAGAATTATTGTACGAAAAAAACAAGAATATTTTTTTCTTTCTTTTTAAAAGTAATTAAATTAAATCGTAGGGTTTTTTCTTCATTATCATTTAAAGATTTATATGATAACCTAACCTAACTTAAATTTTCGTACATTATTGTGTTGTTTTAATTGCTTTAAATTGCCATTGAGGCGGATTTAAAGGATCTCATAAATTTTCTTTATCCCATAGCAGTCAGACTGATAGGGTCATAAAAATTTTTATTTTAATTACCTAAACACACCTATTTTAATAATAATCCAGTTCATATTTCTTCTACAGTTTACAAAAGTAGTTTTCCTTTAATTTTCTTTTTTTCTGTATTTTTTTATTTCAAAGAAAATTGCCTTTGATCTTAAAGCGCTTTTACATACACAAAAAAATCATTAGAATTCCCAAACCATAGATTTAATAAAGGAACAGCTGTGTTTAGGCTCAAAAAAAATATGTATTTCCGTTTTATTTTCATTACAAAGGTACTTTTTTTTGCCGTACTAAAATAGTAGTTTTTTTTGTTACTTTTTCACACAAGTGCTTAATAACCAAACGTAGTTTTTTTATTTTTTGACGATTCAAATGTTTTTGTTTATCGTTAATCGCCTTTCTAGGAATCGTTCTTTTGCTAATTTTTAAATATTATGTATGTATGCGTACATATTATTATGTAGCATTTGAAAATATTAGTTTAGGTAACAATTTTCCTCTGGGTTAACACATACTATGTATGTATGTACCTCTTACAAAACACTGACATTTTTATCTGGTGATAGGTACAAGGTTTCTTCAGGTAGCCACAGTATGTTAATAGTTAAAAACTTTGATCTATTATGATGTACTGGATGAAGGGGGTTCGGTTAGGTTAGAGGACGTGCACCTGTCGGTCAAGACAAGCTTGACATATAAGTCAAACGGGGTCAGACAGAGCATAGTATCAAAAGCAGTCTGAGAGCAACTCTTCCTCACTCCAGTGATACTCAAAGAGGCAATTCGCTGAACCTTATCCAAGATTTAACGTTGAAAACTTTTATCTAAGGCACACCACCACACAACACAGCCATAAGTAATAACTGGTCTAACAATCGCCAGATATATCCAGCGAATGGCTCTAGGCGGAAGACACCAGTTCTTACCTATGGAGTTCCTACACTGGTAGAAAGCATTTAGTCCTCTCTTCATTCTTTCTTCGGTGTTTCGTTTCCAGTTCAGCTTGCTGTCCAGGACAACACCCAAGTACTTGACCCTACCAGCTAATCTTGGCAACCTGAATGTTTCAATCTTGTACCTACGCGAGAACAAAACAAGGTCCGTCTTATTTAGATTTATCCTCAGACCACATTTTGTCGCCCAAGAGGATAAAATTCCAAGAGCAGACTCCATCAGTTCTCCCAGCGTTGGCAAAAATTTACCACCCACTAGAATGAAGCTGCGGTTTTTCGCGTAGATAAGGTGATGAAGGGGGTTGAGGTGTACAGAAATAAGATGAAATGTCATGAATGTCAAAATTTTTTGAGGTTTTTAGCACATCCGCCATTATCTAATTTTAGAACTAAAACTTATCAGGATTACCGGATGCAAATTTATGTTCATTTTAATGTAAATACTAAGCCAAGTTCCTTAAATAAACGACAATCATTGTCCAGATTATGCATTTATTTATTGATATGTGACTTGGCTTAGTTAAAAAAATGTGTCTCTACTTATTTACATACACACATTCATACGAATTTAATTTTGCATCCGGCAATACTGATGCGTTTTAGTACCAAAATTAGTTTTCGTTGAAATTCTTTTGCAATCGGTCGGGTTCTTGTTAACAAGTGGTTTTTTTTGTAGAAAAAATATAATTTAGCAAGTGTTTTTTAGTTTTTTTTTCATATTTTTTAATTATTTAATGGTAAAGTGAATTCTTGAATAGGTTTTTCATAGTTTTAAAATATTTGCCGGTTTTGTTAGCAAAAAAGAAAAAAGCTGCTTAAAGTAGAAAGGCTTTGTGGGTGGTTTGGCAAAAAAGCCGCCATCTTTGTTTCTTATTCGTTTGTTATACTGCGTGTGCGTGCGTGTCTTTGTTTCGTTACGAAAAAGAAATTGAAGAAAATGCATATTTTCAATAAAATTAATAAAATTCAAATAGTTTGGGTGTTAATTTATAAAAAAAAAATATAATCAGTAAAATAGTGTTTATTAATTGATAAAATGGTCAAATTTTAACTTCAATTCCTTCCAGCGCAACAGTAACCAGGTGAGAATAAAATACATACATTCATACATACATACACACATACGTATGTATGTATATACTGAGGCGGATATTAAGAAGAGCCCCCCGTTGAATATTGACATTTTTTTCTTTGTACGTTCAGTACTTTTTAATTTTATTAAAATTGGACTGAATGGCATGCAATTGATATGCTAAAAAGCAATTGATGTGTTTTGCGCATGTGTGAGTGATACACAGCCGTCGGCAACGCTGCTCATGGTGAAGAACATCGACTTCGGCTTTTTCCACACATAGAACACGAACATCAACGCAGTCTTTAGGAATTTAGCGCTGTAATATTTTTTTATATGTTCCACTACATATACATATTATTTGGTTGAAAATGTTACTAACAATTTTACTCTGGGTTATACACATCCCTCTCCCAATGCACTGACATTTTTATCATGTTCTGTTTGTGCCGACGTCTGTTAATAACCCTTGAATGCTTTTCTATTATTGTTGTTATTTTTCTTGCTAGATTTACTTGCTGTCATCTTCAATCACACACACACACATACACACTCGTACATTTACCCACAATTATTAGAGATAAAGAGAGAAGAGATTTATTTTGTTTCTATTGTTTAGTTTGGGATTTGTTTTGTTTTGTTTCGTTTTTTTGTATGTGTGTGTTAAATTCTATTTTGAAGTGATTTAAAATACAAAATTGACAATTGGTTACGGTACTTTTGTGTTTGTATTGTTTTTGTTGTTGTTTACAAGTGTTTTCTTCTGCCTTGTTATGTTTGTTATGTTTGTTATTTTATATTCTCATAGTAGCCTATGTTAAATGTATAGAAGAGGAAACTTGTTTGAAACCTCCTAACAAGAGTGGGAGAAATTTAAAATCAAAACAATAGAACACACACACACACACACTGTTCTATACACAGCACATAATTTGTTACTTTATTTACGCCAAAGGCAATAAAACTGATGGCAGAGGGAGAGAGAGATGTACTAAAATAGAAAGCATAATGTAAAGAAAATTAGCACACATTAGAACAGATTGCAACAATAAACGATACCACACGATGTTTATCGTTATAATGCCCTTGGAAGTATATTTTAACGATCGAAGAATCCCTTACTTGCGAGTTTTTCTTTTACGTACTTTTATTAGAAATAACAGGGATGCCATAGTGCATTATTATAATACGAGGAATACAATGTTTGAATGCACATAACTTTTATAGGCTTCTTCAGATTTCTTTATCATCTTATCAATTCCTTACACCGTCTCGGCATTTGGAAAAGTGACTGCGTTAGAGTCACCATTTTTGTAGCTAATTTTAGTTATTTTTGCACTGTCTTTAGAAACGTAAATGGCAAGCCTTTCTAATAACTCAATGATATGGCTTTGAAGCCACTAAATGGATAACCCGATATATTGTACAACAAATAACAAAGAATGAACAGAACAAATATTGTTTAACCCTTAGGGTACGAAGTGGGCTAACTTCAGTCCTTCAATCTTAGTTTGTCTTCAGTAACTTTGTAAATACATCATCATCATCATTTTTTCTGTCTTAAATTAATGCGTTTTGATGTAATAATTAAAAATAAAAACTGAAAACTAATGAAATAATAACGTTTTACTTTCAAAATAACATTTTTTTGGGGGGGGGGACGACCTTAGTGATCCCACTTCGCAGTTTATGTCAAAAATCGGGCTTGGTACTCTAAGGGTTAAAAGAAAATAATACTTGTGCTCTGTCTCCCCCTTTGTAGTACCGTTAAAGATCAGAAAACCCCTTAAAAAATGGTTTTTCCAAGCGGATACTAAAATATTTCCCTAATGGCAACCGTGATTTACTTTTATTAATCTTACTTTTTAATCACTAACTCGTTCTTTCTCACTAGGAAATGTATTGTTTAAATGTGGATTTCCTCAAGAAATCTTTTTAATATTTTTCTTCTGCATACTGTTATTATTTGTCTAAAAGAAAAGAAAAAAACAAAGGAAAACAAAAATTTGCATAAATTTACAATCTCTTTGTCAATTGACTGAAACTGAAAACACATTCCAAAGGCATGCATATTTTCATTTTGTCTATTTTCTTCCCAGCTTAGCTAAAAGAAAAATTAAATGATTAAGAAAAGCACGGGGCTGGTATAGATGTTTTCATTTGTACCCTATTTGTTGTAGAACCTCAATTTCTTGTAGGTAAAGAAATAATCTTTAAAAATATTCGTTATATTTTATACTTAAAAAAGAAAAAAATCTTTACTGTTTCATTAATTCTTACCCAAACTGTATTTATATCTGCTCTCCCCAATTGCATTCACTTGATAATTTCTTTAAGTGTAAACACTCCAACAGACATGTAATTAGCAGAGACACATACATACATGCATAAACATGCATAAAATTAATAATAAAAACATAAACAATATGTGTTACTTGCATTATTTTTATTTTTTAATTATAGCACGTAAAGGAAATTAAAAAAAAGAAGAAAAATTCATTAAAGAAACAAAAAAATAACGCAACAATAGCAATAGCAGCAGCAACTAATTATTGATTCAAACAAAATGCACACACAGTTGTATAATTAAAGTCACAGTTATAACTCCTCTTACTACACACTGCGCTAAGCACATCTGTATGCATGTATGTATGTATGTATGTGTGCTGCAATTATTTTCGTTTCATTTACAAAAATCCATTCATTTACAATAATCACATACACAATCCCTTTGTAATGTTTATGTTGAGAAAATGATTTTGTATGTACGTACCCCGTACCATATGTTCCTTTGTGCTTGTGTGCATTGTTATTGCTATTGTTATTGTATGTAATTTTTTGGTTTCTTTATAAAAACCATTGTTATGATATTTCTAACAATGTGTTAGTGTGTGTGTATGTGTGTATAGGCATGTTTTCTTTTCTACTTAAAAAATAAAAATCATGTTTGTGAGAGCAAAGCAAATAAAGCAGACAGACAGACACACCAAATAAGAGAGAGAGAGAGAGCGTGATACTCATTACATTTGAAATTACAGCGGCAATTTGTTTTTTTCATTTTCCCCTCTCACTCTCTCTCTCACTCGGTTTTTTTATTTTAATTTTTTGTTTCTATTACAAATTTTTTGTTATTATTGTCTTGTAATTCCTGTTATACAATGTTTTTAACAAATTGTATGTTGTTATTGTTATTATTATGCTGCTGCTACTGTTACTGTATACTGTTATACTCTTATATGTTGTTTACAATATTATGTGAAGTTTGGAGCAGCTATTATAACAACAACAACTATAACAACAGTAACATGTTGTGTTATTACATGTTGTTTATTGGAAAGTGCGTGTTTTTAGTGCACTAAGTAAACACTGAGAAATGTAAACAAACAAAATCAATACAAGTTTAACGGTTTTAGGATTTCATAAATACATTAATCAGTGTTGTCATCCTTTCATATAGAAAAAGTATTGACTAATGAGTTTAACTAGGCGATTATTTTGAAAATTTTAAGTAATTTTTAGTATTGGGGTAAGGAAACATGATATTTGAAGAAAATTCTTGCAAAATTAAGCAATTCTTCTTGTATATTGGGTATTTTACTCAATAAATAAATAAAAACTAAATGAAAAAATAATATAAAATAAATTGTATTAATCAAGAAAATTACAAGAATGGGTATAAACAAGACAATTAGAGATGAAATTACATTAATAAAGTTTTATAGAAGTTTCACAATAGAGAGAATAGAATAAATTAACAGGAACAAATCAAACCTAGGATTCTAGAAGTTGCCAAACCGAAATAAGGTTAGCATGTTGTAAATTTAAATACGTACATACATATTTATTAAAAACAGATAAACGTAACAATTCGTTTTTAAAATGTGAAAACTTAACAATATCATACACTATCTAGATCTCCTTATTGATTATTCACTACATGAAACAACGTTCAATTTTGGTTTTACTGGATAGTTCTTCTTATGGGAAATCTTTTTGGAATTGCTGAATCAAAAAGTGTCTCTTGCTCTTGCATCTCACTGAACTAATGATTATAAAGATTAGATTTCTAGGAAGCGATTTTCTGCGATTTAAGTAAAAATAATTAAATCAACATATTTTCATCACAGTCTACTAGGTAGGGTGTTGGCACAGCCTGTGGTTCAAGCCACAAAGTAGGCATCTCGAACAAAACGAAATATGAAAACAACATCACTTCCGGCGACTTTTCCTTAGCAGTTTTGTAGTCAAAACTCAGAGAATATATAAAATTGTATTAGGACATTCTCTGCCAAGCCTGAAGTCATTCCCATCGGCGTTTATATTTTTAGTGTTATTTTTACCATATATTATCATACATACAATCATTTATAAGCAGAAAACCAAAGACGAGTATACTCGTCTCGATATCCTTTTTCGTATTTGCGTACGTTTTAGTAGAAAAACAAATAATAAATCATTCAAAATGGAAAAAATAAAGAAAATGAAATAAAATCGGGACACATTGCGGAAATTGGCAACACTTAGAAATTCAATATTGTCGATTGGCAAAAAAAAAAATCGCTAATTTAAAAGCCTGTATGTTATAATATATTTAAAGTAAGACAGAGTATCCCGTACTGCCAAGACGAGTATACTCGTCCTATTTTAAATATATTACAATAACCTGGCAGCGAATGTGTTAAGATGTGATATAAAAATCTATCGTTAGATATAAACGTTAAACAAAGATAGTGTGAGAAACTTGATTATAATTCTTACTAAGGGATTAGATTAAATCACTTATCTGTGGGCCTTAAGTGAACTTTTTAAAAATACTTATTACATCTCATGAGCGGGTGGGGTATTCGGAATTTCGAATAATTGTTTACACAATATAGCGGCTTAATTTTATAGTTTCCTGTTGAAAACTGAATTTTATTTGAAAAAAAAAAAATCCATTTTCAATTTTCTAGGCTATTATCTTATCTTAAAATTAAAAATTTTGTAGAGTTATATTTTCTAATATTTTCGTTCTTCAATTCAAGAGTAAATTAACTTTCCCTGCATTTTGTTTTTCCTCAAAAAAAAAAAAACTCGTCTAATGATTTTTAAAATCGTTTGTGATTTCACTTCTAATAATTTAAAGTGAAAAGAAGGCATTTAAAATTATTAAAATTGATTTAAATTTTTGAAATCTTAAATGAAAACAATTTCTGTTTTTTTTAATACTTTTACGTGTTATTTTTCTGTTCTGGTTTTATTTTTTCACACAAATGAAGGTTTCAACATTGAAAATATTCAATATTTCTAGGCATTCTGTGTGGCATTACCAGCTAAACTGACCTCTAATTTTAGTAAATGACTTAAAAGAAGAAGAAGAAGAAGCAACAACAATAGTGGAAACACAAAATATCAGTCATTGTTGTAATTTTCACACTGTAGGTAAAGCGTTCATTAAACTTTCTAAACCTTAAATGAACAAACAAATCATCGCTGGCAATAAGAGAAAAAAAACGAAAAAAAAACACAAATTTAAAGAAACCATGTTTAAAGAAAACAAACGAAACGAAAGAAAATCAACATTTTTTTACAGAGATTTGCAAAATTTAATTCAATTTAAAGAAAGTTTTTTTCTTTTTTTTTGCTTTTTATTTTTCGTTGATCTGTTTAAAGCATAAAAATAAACGAAAACACAATAAAAATTAATTTTACACAAAATGTTTACACTTAAATTGAGTTTAAAACCGTTTAAAAAATTTTGTTTAAAAAGTTTAAACTGAACTCTGGCTAATGTGTTTTACAATTCTAAAATGAAAGTTTCAAATTAAAGCGCTTCTAATTTAATTTTATCTTATTTTTATTGCTACAATTTAAAGTGGTGGTACGTTAACAACACTGTTTATTAACTCAAAAATTTCAACAGGAGTAGCCTTAACTACTGTTTTGTTTGTTATACTGAAGGCTGCTGGAAATATTGACCAATAGAAACTCATTGCGTGACGTCATATCTCACAGATGTACAGAAAATTTAAATGCCATTCCTTGTGATATGTAAAAAGCCGAAGATATTTGGCCCCTGGGGGCTATTGGTGATTATAAATATCTGTGTTTATTGGTTTTTGGTATTTGCACTCCTTTTTCAAATTTTACTCTCTTTGAATTTCTATATCTTAAAACATTTTCATTCTATGCGGTTTGCATTGTATACTACACTAACACATGCATACATCCATATACGTGTGTATTTGAAATTGAATTAGTTAAAGAGTGTTGGAATTTAAACAATTAACACACACACTGTACTACTGACGTTTACCAACACTAAATTATTTAACGGTTTATTCTACAAGAATGGAGGTCTCATGTGTATAACAATGGTGCGCTTTATTTACTTGTGGTGGGTTTGGGAGAGACCAAACATAAGTGTTGCCATTGAGTTATTTTTTGTGAAAATTTTAAGGATTATTATTTTCTAAGACTCTTTTAATAATTAATTTTAAGGAATTAATGTATAAAAAACGGAAAATATATTTAAACGACAATTAAATATCAAATTTGAACGTTTCCTTTAAGGGGAACTAATTTTTTCATTTAAATTCAGTATTTATAGTTAAAATTTCAAAATTTCAAAATTTTCTCATTACAAAACCATTCGATGTCATAGGAAAAATAAAATAAAGAAAAAAAAAAAAACCAAAATCCAAAAAACGACATAAAAACTTAAATTAAATAAATTGTAGATCTCATTATCAACATTTTAACAACTTTCCATTGATGGATCTCTGTTAAACATTTAAAACGTCTGACAATCGCTGTTACGCTGGCCAATTGTAGCCATTTAACATAGTGGCTTGCACTTAACAAAACATCGATTGTGTATATAAAAAATAAAAGAAACTTATTCAAACAAAAGTTTATTGCAACAACCATATCAAATAACATTAAGAAAAGAAAAAAACAGCAAATAAAGAGTGCAATGAAAACGGCATGAAATGGAATTGCTAAAAGTAAATGGAAAGTAATTGGATTTTATTTTTATATTTATAGCTTAAGAAATATATAAGAAAAGGTATATTTAAATAAAATGCTTTTGCTTTTTTTTTAAATTATAATAAGAAATAAAAAAAAATCCAAAGAAAATAAATTAAAATATTTGAAAAAAAAAACAATCTACGGTTTTTATCAACTCTGTTAATATGTACGATACTTTTTGTTAAATACTGTAAATGAAGTAATTTTTTAATACATTGACTGCCGCGGCAATTTTCAGAAAACTGGCCAAAAATACGACAACTTGATTTCTTTACATTAATGAGCACGAGATAACTCGTAATTTGGCTCCCTGTAAGGGAACGTTATCCTACGAGCTATATCGTAGTCGCCAGGCAACGTGTTAAACACCATATATGTACATATAGAATTAGATTTGCATACATATGCGTATACTAGAGGCGTGCACAAGATATTCTGCTAGCTTACCCTTCACCGAATGCAATACTGTAGTGTACTCTTTTCTGTTGCTCTTGATTTTACGAGTGCACTGAAATGTGTATTTCTCATTTATTCAATGTATGCAACAGCACTCGTTTGTTTGTAAAGTAACGGAACTATGCTTTGTGTTGTGAGAGCATATTTTACTACTGAAGCTACATTTTCAGTATTGCCATATGAATATCAGTAGTAATAAAAAAGTAGTAGCGTAAAAAAGGGTTTTCCCCAGAAATAAAAAGTTTAAAAAATTTAATGGCAATGCTGGCGTCGACAAAGATGTTCGGTTGCCGAGAGCAAAAAAAGAAATGCATGTTGTGACTCTATGAAGCGTACAATATTTTTATCCTGTTGTACAATGGTTTACGAGTGCAGTTGTTTTTTTTACACTATCTTTGCTTCACACTTATTTACATTTGATGCTACAATCAATATTCGGTCTTGAGAAAAATGCAATACTGCGCAATTTTATATGTCTTGTGCACATCTCTAGCACATACAAACATAATATATGTAGTATGTGCATTAGTATTAGCGTATAAATATTTATTTTTATCAAACGGTATATTTGGTAAAAAGGAGTTTTTCTCCTTTTTTTCTCTTTTCGCGATAAATCTATGCTCTCTTTACACGTATACACACACAAGCACGTACTCATAGAAAAACTCTCTCTCTCTCTCTATACAACTCATTTGGACTTTTTATACAGTAAATAAAAGCTCAACACTCAACTCTCCAGCAATAATTTTTCTACACACAGAGAATACGAACACGCACACACACTCGCATCCACCCTCACTCATTGATGACACTTTTTAAAGTAAACTGGTGGGAGAGCAGTGTTAACAGCGAAAAAGAAAAAAGGAACAAAATTTATGTATTTAACCAGCAACAAGAACAACAACAACAACAACAGCAACATTAACTTGTAGAACAAAAATTCATTTATATTGAAGTGGGTGCTGTTGTATACTCTATACATACACACATGCATACATACATTCATACACATAACATAGTGTGTATAAAGAACAAGACCGTTTATGTAGGTCAAACATTATATGGTTAAATACTAGCAACAATAACAACACGACAAAACCAGCAGCATCCCATTAAAAAAAAAACACTAGCAACAACAATAACAACAACAGCCATATGCATTATGTATGTGACAACAAGATTTTTACAAGCATTAGGCTAAAAAGAATCAAAAGAAAAAGATCGTTTTTTTGTTTGTTTGTTTGTTGGTGTATGTGTGTGTTCCCTTTTTTTAATTTATGAGTGTTTCTTTTATTTACTTGCCTGCCTGCCAGCCTGACTGTGTACATTTCTCTTCTGTAACTAAAAAAAAAAATATGAAAGAAAAAAGAGATTTACAATCTTTATAAATTTTTAATATGCTTATATGTATGTGTGTATGTATGCATGAAGCAAAGGTATAAGCTTTTGTTTGTGTGTGTGCCCAAATGTGTTGAAAACTAAAGAAGAAAAAAAAACCTCCTTTTCAGTGAAGGAGTTTTTATGAATTGTAGTGTGTGTGTGAGTTATGCTGATGGTTTTTTTTCTGTTCTCAACAGCTGTTGCATTTAGGTTATTTGTATGTATAACAAGGAGTTACTCTTTTTCTCTCTCTCTCTCTCCCTTACACACACACATATATACACACACTAATACACTGTTGTAAGGGAATAGAAACACACACAATTGTAAACATTTTTCAATTTTATTTTTAAGCATAAAATTTTCTGGAATTTTTTTTGTTTTTTTATTATTAAAGAGAGTAAATTAGAATTAAAAGAGAGAAAGGAGAGTAAAAAAAAGTAACGGAATTTCCATTTTATTTGAATTTTTAAAAAATGTTTCTTATTAAAAAGAGGTAAAGGTGGAATTAGCCGAACGTTTACGAAATCTCAACGCTCGTTTACGACATATGAAAATAATGCAAATTTTTATTGAAATTATATTCCGATTGAGTACATGCTAAAAGCGAACATACGTTTTGTGAACGTTCGGCATAAAATCAGTTTCTTAGTGCCCTACGTGTGAAGGAATTTAGCTATCGAGTGGTTATTCCAACATTCTAAACGTTTTTTCCCTCTAACGCGTTTCCTCAGAGGGAGGTGAAATTGAATTGAAGCACTGGTGCTCAGTATTTTTGTTAGCATATCGGCCTGGCATCGCATTACGGACTGGTTTTGCTGTTTTTAAGACTTTAGAGTCTGGAGTTTCAGGGTCTATTAGGCGGTCCTGAGAATAATACGATATGTTTGGGATACGTACCGTATGTTTTGTAATTGTAAGGAGTCCATGGGAGTCGTTGGAGGGGATAGAATCATTATTTGTGGAATTACATGGAGTAGTTATATACATACATACATAATTGGCCTTTACAACCCTTCAGTCAGGATTACGACCTAGCTTCTCACACCACTTATGTTGTGTGCGTTAATTTTTTACATGAGGGCGTTAATTTTTTACATGATTTAAAGTCGACTCCGAACGACAGATTTTTGAGAAGCTTTTCATGGCAATTTTTTACTCTCAGAGTCTTTGCTAGAAATCTGCTGAGAGGAAGTCGCCTTAGAAATAATTTCGTTTTGATGTCTGACCTGGGATTTGAAACCGGGACCTTTCGTCTAATAAGCCATCATACTACCTACTAGACTACGGCGACTTCGCGTAGTTATAACTGAGAACAATAAGAGGCTAATACAATTGGAATCTTACTTGATTGAATGGATCTAACTTGCCAAAACGCTGTTTCTCTTAATGCTTTGAATTCTAACGAGTTTTTCGTGACCTTAATGGAAATTGGATTGGTCTCAGCTAAGTCGTAAGTGGTTCGTGATTGTATGGACTACATGCAAGCCTTTATTAGTTTTCTGATCCGTAGTGTTGGAGCGTTGTAGTATCCTTAGGTACGAAAAAGCTTGAAGTACTTACTAGATGGCGTTCTCACTTGATTAGGGATATGGTTGGTTGGTTTTAAGCCTCCAATCAATGCTGGGTTCGGAAGACAAGTCAGAAGGAGAAGAATTAATCATGGTGTAACGAATTTAGGACCCTTTGGCCATCTATTGATGGTGTCAGAACTACCTTACTGCTGTGATTTAAGGAGCCAAACGTGTGATTATAGATGGCGTTCTTTACAGAACATTGTAATGCACTAGGTCACTGACGGACATAGCTTAGTTAGATTTCTGCAGACTATGTGGAGATAAGAACCATTTTCCGTGTAACTTTCTGATTAAGAAGAAGGTTTAATGCCTTAGAAAAGGATTCCTCTCCTGAAGCTAATGTTGAAATTAAACTGATTAAGGAATGTCCCTTCACTCTTGCATAGTTAATCAGCCTGCTATTTTTCTCCACTTCTATACTTCTTTCCACCTCACATAACTCATTTTATTTTATTGTTTTGACTCCTCTGACTTATTTATTAATAATTTTAATAAATATTTATTTAAAACAGAGAAAATTTAATCCCACTTTTCTTTATCGTAAATAAAATTGCTGCGCTTCTCTCTCTTTTATTTGTTTAACAGGGCAGTTGAAGTAAGGCCCATAAAAACTGCTGTTATCAGGATAAAGTTTATCTTTTTAACGTTTTTATTGCAAAAAAAGCAAAATTAAAAAAAAAAAATGATAAAAAAAAAAGTATTCCAAAATAAATATTTAATAAAGCATTTGTATTCGTATTTACGTTTGCAATGAAATGAGAATGGAAATGAAAAAAAAAAATAATCTCGAATAAATACTGGAGTAGTCGAGTGTTATATTATTCGCTTGACAAATACAGGAGAACGTTAATGAATCACTAATTAAACTTGAGCTATACGCTTGGTCTGTGAAAGTTAAAGGGAGGTACAGAATATCTGTAAGAGCTTTACAGAGATTGCAACAAATCAAATGATAATCTAAAGATGCAATGGATGCCACAAAAGTTATTCAACTCAAATATGAGTGTTCAAATATTGCCTATATCCGCAATATCCCTCATCCCATCCAGACACGGTTAATATAGGCAATATTTGCAGTCTGATATCTCCAAGTTCCAAAATTATTTGGGAGATACGACTTATTGGGTTTTATTAGGGACACCTTAGGCTACAATTTGTATATAGTAGCCATTTTTCCACAATATCCATCATCCTACCCAGACAATCTGATAAATTTTTTGTTGATGCTTTTGTTTTCAAAAGAATTATCGAATTACCAGAGCAGAGCAGGAATGTGTGGAATAGATTAGGTGTTCCATTCTCTGATATTGAATATTTTCTGTTAACCACTTAACATTAGCTCTGTTAAAATTTTTGCTTTTTGTCTTTGGTAGTTAAATTTAAATTTATTATAATCAAAGTACTAAAGTACCTCTTCTGAGGTCGCCGTGGTCTAGTAGGTAGTGCGTTTTGGCAAGTTGGATCCATTCAACCAAGTAAGAATCCAATTATATCAGCCTCTTATTGTTCTCAGTTAAAACTACGCGAAGTCGCCGTAGTCTAGTAGGTAGTGTGATGGCTTATTAGACGAAAGACCCGAGTTCGAATCCTAGGTCAGATATCAAAACGAAAATTTGAAAATAATTTTTCGGTGACTTCCTTTCAGCAGATTTCTCTGAGAGTAAACAAAATTGCCATGAAAAGCTTCTCAAAAAAAATGTGTCGTTCGGAGTCGACTTTAAACTGTAGGTCCCGTCGCTCATGTATAAAATTAACGCACACAACATAAGTGGTGTGAGAAGCTAGGACGTAGTACAATGGGTGAATTCGACCACCGAGTACTGTACTTGCCAGAATTGACAAGTACACGTCCTCTAACCTAACCTTACCTAACCTAACCTAATATGGATATGTAGTGGAAAATATAAAAAAAAAATTGCAGCACTAAATTCCTAAAAACTGCGTTGATGTTCGTGTCCTATGTGTGGAAAAAGCCGAAGCCGATGTTCTTCACCATGAGCAGCGTTGCCAGTAATTTTTTTCAGGGCGAATAACAATAAACTTTACAAATTTTTTCAACAGTCTGCGCGATGTTTTTATCTTCTTTATACTCGTAATGGAAAACCAAACTTTCGCGATAATTTTAGGAATTTTTATTTATTTTTAAACATCGATAATCGATCATATTTTTCACAGAATACTATGTGAAGTTAAAAAAGTTGGCTTTAAAACACTCCATAGTATTGGCCTCTGCAATTAATATTACCAGAGATGCTATATTCTTTAAAAAAAATTTTCAAATCTTTGAAATCTTTGATGTTTTTTTTTATTAAAAATTCTTAATTTTATTGTGTTACAAGAATTTAAATATTTAAAGTCTTCAAAATAAAGCTTAAAAGACTTTTCGAATAACTTTATCAAATACACACACATATACCCACATCCACATGCACATGCATACATTACAATTACAGTACTCCCTTGGAAAGATAGAATTTTATTTCGAATGATTGAACGAAAGAAGAAAAACGAAAATTAATAATTAAAAATTTATTTTCCCCAATAAGACACAACAAACAGAAACATTAACAGAAATAAGAACAAAAATAAAATAAAACTTTTGAGAATTTTTAACAAAAAAAGAACATCTCACATCGCTTTGTATTCCCATATGAACGGTGCTATTGCTGTTGCTATTGTTGCTGTTGCTGGAATACTTAATGCCAACAATAAGAAACAACGATCCCCTGTTGAAATATTAAGGGAGGCAATACAAATTTATCTGCTGTAAACACAACTAAACATATACACTTACAAACACAAACACATACACACAAACACTGGTACATACCCATACATAAGGAGCTTATGTACTTAAATAATTCCTGTACTTACTGTACTTACTGTACGTACATATTTATACAGACACACAGGGTTGGGTGTATGTAATGCTAAATATAAACTTAAAAAATTAAAAGATTATTGCAAATGCAATAAAAAGTACTTTTTGAAAAAGTACTTTTTTTTAAAATGTTATAAATTAAAAAGAAAAATTAAATGAAAATGCAGGAAAGTCCTTTTTTTAAAAAGTACTTTTTTTTGGTTAATTTATAACACTTTTTAAAAAAGTACCTTTCTGAGGTCTATTATTACAACTTGACCTTAAACTTGGGTTTAGTTAAAGGTACCTTATACTAAAGGGACCTATAAAGTTGCCATTTATTGATTTGAGGTTATTACAACTTACAGATAAAATAAAATTAAAATATGGCAATGCCGTAGTGTAGTAGGTAGTGTGTTGGCTTATTAGACGAAAGGCCCGGGTTCGTATCCCAGGTCAGACATCAAAACGAAAAATATTTCTTCGGCGTCTTCCTCTCAGCAGATTTCTGGCAAAAGATTCTGAGAGTAAAAATTGCCATGAAAAGCTTTTCAAAAATCTGTCGTTCGGAGTCGACTTTAAACTGTAGGTGCCGCCACTCGTGTATAAAATTAACATACACAGCATAAGTGGTGTGAGAAGCTAGGTCGTAATCCTGACTGAAGGGTTGTAATGGCCAATTATGTATGTATGTATGTAATGCCGGAGCAAAGTTGATAAAACTGTTCAATTAAACAAGATTTTTTTTAACGCAGTGGGCAAAGTGGACTCCATTTATTCTGTTGATTATGCTCATATTGTTTAAATTTGAAGTTGCCATATCGAAAATAGTATTTGATATGGCAAGTTCAATTATAAAATGGCTTTTAAATGTTAAAGGTAGGATGATCTTCCCTTTAGCTTAACGATCACTTCTATCTTAATGGGTGCGCATAATAATGAAAAATAATTTATTTGTCCGTTAAAACCCTTCCTTTAGTTAACGGCAAGTTGTAATAATGGTCCTGGAGTCCTAAATCATGCTGTATTTGATCGATGTTCGGCATGGTTTGTATTGACTTTGAAGTTCGTTATGTTTTGTGTAAGAAGATTCCAAAAGAATACACTGAATGGAGACAAATACCACGATCTCTTGTACCCTGTATAAGCACATTATTTCCACATGAGATGACAAAGCCTTTAAATTGCTCGTGACGAGTATTCAATGTGGCTTGAGCTGTGAGGCACGTAGCGCCGGTTCTATTGAAAGCACATTTCGATCAGATCATCTCATTTAGGTCAACGATTTTGTTAATCATTGACCTTAGAGTGCTCGTCTTTGGCAGTGATGGCCTGGCCAATATTATCCACAAAGAAATGGGTACTGATGAAATGACGTTTGGACTGGTATCGCCTTACAAATTCTAAGAATTTTGTTTGTTTACTTAACCATTCCTTTAGAAATGGGTAGCCCAATCGCGGAAGATGCCCGTGAAAAGCAGGATCAGTTTCCAACTACTCCAGAGGCGGCTATTCTCTCAGCGAACATACGACATTGTCGTTTACCTTCAGTTCTTGGGTTAATTGGACTTTGTACGGTCCAATAGACTGAAGCCTCTGTTAGATTATCGGATAAAAAAGTACTTTTTGGATTCCCCGTTTTTTTCTTTTTAAAGAATATTAAAAAAGTGCTTAAAAAAATAGTAACTAAAATTATTATTACCAAAAAGTACTTTTTTTTTGGTACATTTTTGTATATTTTTTTTTCAAAAATTATTAAAACTTGTGTGGGAAAGTATGTTTTGTGAAAAAAGTATATTTCGTAAAAAAGTACTTCTTGTGGATGCAAAGGTCTAGTAGGTAGTGTGCTGGCTTATTAGACTTAAAGCCAGGGTTCGAGTCCCAGGCCAGACATCAAATAAAATACAAAAAGTATTTTTTCGGCGATTTCCTCTCTCAGCAAAAACTCTGAGCGTTAAAATAAAATTGCCACGAAAAGTTTCTCAAAAATCTGTCGTTCGGAATCGACTTTAAACTGTAGTTCCCGCTACTTATGTACAAAATTAACACACACAACATAAGTAGTGTGAGAAACTAGGTCAATAATTCTTACTGAAGGGTTGTAATGACCAAATATGTATGTATGTGTGGAAGCAAAAGCACCTCTTGTAAGAAGTAAAATACTTTTTGTACGAAAAATCGCCCATTTTAAAATAGTACGTTTTGTGAAAATAGTACATTTGGTAAAAAAGTACTTCCTGTGGAATTAAAAGTACTTTTTGTTAAAAGAAAAGTACTTCTTGTAAGAAAAAGCAAACGTTGATGGTGGAGTTTTCTCTCGGAGTCAATAGGTAAAGTCGAATCTATAAGGCTAACGGATTACTGCAGCGTCTCCCAGGCGAAGGTATTGGCAATATAGGCTGCGGTTAAGATTATTTGGGATTCGAATATCCCCAATGGAAACATCACCATACTCTCGGATAGTTATTCGGCTATTAGGGCTCTGGGCGCCAGTGTGATGAGCTCCAAAGCGGTCTAAGGCTGTCGTTAACACCTAACAGGGTGTCAAAGAGGTATAATGTACATATCGTTTAGGTTCCGAGACGTAATGATATCCCGCGAAACTGCAGAGCGGATGAACTGGCCAGACGCTACACGGTTATCAATCTCACCGACGAATGCTTGAGTATTGGGGTCCCTTTGAGGACCTTCAAGCTGATGATTGATCATAGACTCTAGCTATAGCAGGTGGGTAGTCGTGAATAAGGACAAAGTGGCACGCATGATCGGTTCTCGTCGGCTAGATAGAAGGGCCACTGCAAGACTGTTGAAATTCCAAAGATGCCTGCTCAGTGCGGTTGTGGGAGTCGTAATGGGTCATTGCATTATGGGTGTCCACGCGAGGCGCACTGGTGTGGGGCGGCACCTTGCGTACGATTTCTGTAGAAGCTGCAGGGACGAGGAGGAGGAAGAGACGGTTCTTCATGTACTACGAACTTGCCCGGCATTACGTCAAAGCAAGATGATCTAAGTGATTTGTCAAACACTGACGTCGGCAGCCTGAGTCGCTTCATTTTAGGTATATAGTATACTCAAACTATGGTATCACAATGCGCCCCACAGGGCCTAAGTGCGTCCATCCAATTCATTTGGTGGGACGGCCATTTGTACCTACCTGTCTAAGAAAAAGTACTCTTTTTTGAAAAAAGTACGTTCTGTGAAAAAAAAGTTGTTTTTTTTACAAAAAAATATTGACTTTCTAAAAAAGAAAATACGAAACAAATAGTTTTTTTATACAATAGTTGAGAAAGAACATCTTTTTCTGGTAAAAAACTAAAAAAAATACTTTTTGATTTCACAAAAAGTACCAAAAATTGTTACAACATTTTTGTTTTTCCTAGGTCTACGTGTAAACCTTTGTGTAACAAATTTTTTTGCTTTCTTCTTCTTCTTCTACTACTTTTCCACCACCACTGTGGTGGTGTGCACCACAGGGAAATTGTGTGCAGATGCTGAAAAGAAAGTGAAGAACAAGAAAAACAAAAAAAAACAACTACAACGACGATAACGAAAGTATTTTCAATTTTGTAACATGATATGCAAGCTGTACGCTATACGCTGTACGCTGTTGTTACTTTTTAAGTGGTGGGGGTGCATGTCATCTCTTAAGAAATGCAACAACAACAAAAACACCTAAACAATGCACTTTCAAAGTTACTCTGGAGTTATTGTTGTTAAAATTCAAAGAAAAACAAAAACAAAAAAAAAGTTCAAGTGCTTGATTTTGATGTATGTATGTGTGTGTGTGTGTGTGTTGTGTTACATTTTGAAAATCAATTTTTTTTGTTCGTATTTTTTTTTAATTGCCATGAAAACAACGTATCAATCAATATTCATTTTACATTCGTTTTTTTGTGTTGTTTTTGTTTTTTACACGAAAATATTTTCAAGACTTGTTTTGGTAATGTCGTGTTGAATTTTTTTTGTTTCAATTAAAGTGTAACAGCAGCAGCACACAAACAAACAAACTCCATAACAAATTTCATTTAATTTTTTCGTCTATTCGTTTAGATTTTAATTACAATTTTAACAGAAATATTTTTTTGTATTAAAAATTCCTTTTAATTATTAATAATTGTTTATTTATTTATTTTTTCTATTTATTTATTTACAGGTAAATACATGAAACAATTTGAAACCAATCGTAACCACCGCCCATTAATTATTAAATTTTGAGTCACTTTTTTGTACTGCACTGCACGCTCGTAAGTATTTTCTTTTATAATTTATTATATGCCGCATTTGTTAGTAAGATTTTCCATTATCAGTTTCAGTTTCATTTTCATTTTCACTTTTCTTTTAGTTTTTTTAAAGTTTTTTGTAAAGTTTTTGCCAAAAAAAAAAACACAATTTATTGTACGACTAACCAACCAAACTTGTTTTTGGAAAATTGAACAAGAAAAAAAAAATTTAAAAAACTCAATTTGAAAAAGAAGTAAATACAGTAAACTCTCGATAACGTAAACTAAACAAAAAATTATCCTATTTAATATGAATAATAATGATACATATTTATGTGTGTGAAGATAAATTCGAATTTGAAAATCCAAGACGCAATCCAAAAAATTTTAGCAGCGCCACACTTAGCGTTAACAGCAGACAATGTGATCTTAACAGAGCACAATTTAATCTCAACAGAGCACTGTTTACTGTTTAACAGTATCCATTTGAACAATGTCACTTGTTTAGAAGGTAATTTTATAGCATATAGTAGGTCTATGAGTACCATATCATGCTCTAGGGATTGTTCCAATGCCTCTTAATATTATCAGCAAAAAAGTCCTATATCAAGTGATATGGTATTGTAAAAATTGGCTTTGAAAACATCAATTTTTTGATTGAAAATTCTCTAGAAGATCAGTGGGCCATTTGGGAATATATAAGAAACTGTACCCCATACAGACTATAAGCCAATGGTAGTCCAGAGGGTCCTCTTTCCAACCCTGGTAGTGAGATAGCTGAAATAATTTTGTGAGTCGAGATATTGAATTTTAAAAAAATCAATTTTTGGTCGAAAATATATGAGAATTCTCTAGAAGATCAGTGGCCATTTGGGAACATATAAGAAACTGTACCCTATACAGACTATGTGCAAATGGTAGTTCAGAGGGTCCTCTTTCCAACCGTGGTAGTGGGATAGCTGAAATAATTTTGTGAGTCGAGATATTGAATTTTAAAAAAATCAATTTTTGGTCGAAAATATATGAGAATTCTCTAGAAGATCAGTGGCCATTTGGGAACATATAAGACCCTTTGAACTGCCATTTGCATATAGTCTGTATAGGGTACAGTTTCTTATATCTTCTAGAGAATTCTCATATATTTTCGACCAAAAATTGATTTTTTTAAAATTCAATATCTCGACTCACAAAATTATTTCAACTATCCCACTACCACGGTTGTAAAGAGGACCCTCTGGACTACCATTTGCATATAGTCTGTAGGGGGTACAGTTTTTTATATGTGCCCAAATATCTACTGATCTTCTAGAGAATTTTCAATCAAAAAATTGATGTTTTCAAAGCCAATTTTTACAATACCATATCAATTCATATAGGACTTTTTTGCTGATAATATTAAGAGGCATTGGAACAATCCCTAGAGTATGATATGGTACTCATAGACCTACTATATGCCCTAAAATTACCTCCTAAACAAGTGACCTTGTTCAAATGGATACTGTTAAACAGTTAACAGTGCTCTGTTAAGATCAAATTGTGCACTGTTAAGACCAAATTGTGCACTGTTAACGCTAAGTGTGGCGCTGCTAAAATTTTCAAATTGGAATTTATCTTCACACACATTACATATTTTAATAAGTAAAAAACAATCATCGATGTAATCTTTGTCCGAAACAAAATTTAAAAAACTTTCCAGCAATTGTTTAAAATATGTTGAGAAATTCTACGCCACGCTGAGTTCAATTGGCAAATTCTGTTTGGTTTTCAGCTCCTCTACTGCCAAGAGACTGTTTCTATAATACAATTTTTTTATTTTAAAAATATTCTGGTCCTAGGGCTGAATTAACGATGTAACGTAGGCTGGCAAAAACATTGCGCAAATGAATGCCTCATCAAAAATCAATTGAGATTCAAAAGTATTTACCAGTAGCCCCTTTTTAGTCAAGAACTCAGTAAGCTAAAACCAAAAATTATTACAAAGTTTTCAGTTTTAAATTTGTTAGTTGAAATCTACCGCCTTTACCAATACATTTTTTGAAATTTCGTTGATTTTAAGATTTTCCAATTGGCAATAAATTAAGTTTGTAAGTCCTCGAATCATTTGAACAGCCCATGAAAGGAGTGGGCGAAGGTGCTTATTAATGACAGTAGGGTATCCAACTCTATTGATTCGTTGGAGCATCGTCGCAATGTGGCGTGTGTTTCATTGTTCTATCGGTTGTTGAGTTGTTCTCGAGAGATAAGGGGCTTGGTTCCCTATAATCACATATTTTTACGTGGTACTCGAGCTTCTCGCAGAGCACATTCTTTTGTGGTTGATTGTCCAGTGAACCGCACAATGCATTACAGGGAGAATTCATTTTTTGCCCGCACTGCTCGCTTGTGGAATGATCTTCCTGCGAAGGTTTTTCCCGTCAATTACGATATTTGTAAGTTTAAATCAAATGTCCATAAACACTACTCCCTCTTTCCACCTTTCTATAACCTATTTTCCTAAAACCTGCACAATGCACTGCATGAGTAGGGGGCATCCCCTGAGTTCAAGTGTTCACATTTTCATGAGTTCACTGTATGTTTTCATAGACGTTGTGGTTATTTCCAATAACGTGTATCATTTGGAAAAAAATTGCTATTCTCTCTCTTCCCACCCAACCCTTATTTATTATTTGTGACTGCGTACAATAGCTAAGGAAGGAAGGGAAGTTATCACTTAAGGATAAAATTATTTCCTTGGCTGGTTCTCAACTGCCTTTTTAAAGGGCCTTTACTTACTCACTTAATTGGTTATTGCAACCCTTTAGTCATTATTACAATCTAACTTCTCACACCACCCATGTTTAGTGTTTGAAACAATTTAATTTCGAATCGTTGTAAAAGATTTTTGAGAAACTTTTTACTGGCAATTTCATTTACTCTCAAAGTTTTTGTCAGACGACAGCTAATTCCCAATATGAGACGGATGGTTGTGTTAGTAGGGATATTCTCCTAAGAAAAATGTTTCATAAATTGCGAAGTTGTTAGGATAATTCGTTTTCTAGTAGGCCATTATTAACTAGGATATCATTGCGATAGTTTACGTTTGCTGGGTAAAGTGAAGGCTGTCTGCCTCGTGCTGGTCACATTTTGCGAAATTGTCTTGCCCGAAATAGAATTAGTTTCCGCTTTTTCAATCGCTGTTAATTGTATCCGATAGAAATCAGATCTGTTCTTATAAATCTAAATGTGGCTTTCAATTTATTTTTCTCATCTTTTCTTTTGGAGGAGTATTTGAGTTGCCTAACCGTTCTTTTTACATATATGGTTTCCTTATAGGACCATTACATTAAAGTGATCAGCAATGAGTAATCAAAAAAAAATTAATAGAATCGAATCATACTCATAATTTTTGATATTTATACCATTCAATATACTCGACACATATTCAATTGGCCAATTCACACGACTTTGTATTCTGTATGTTCTGTATTGAATACACTTGGTTGTTTGTGAATGCTCAATGCTATGCCTTATATAGTGTGTATCGTATTCCAAACGTATTTTTTCGGCATTCACACAATTTGATAGCACGAAACCAATACAACTTTTGAAAACATATGAAAAAAAGTGTGTATGACAACAACAACATACAAACATACACTTTCGTATAATCGTCCAACAATACACTCAACACAACGATACAACGGCTTGTGTGAATTCACCAAATGTTTGAAGTACTCGTCACTTATTCATACTTAACACAACACGTAGGATATTATTGATTTCGCAAATACTTGCTAGAAAGGTTGTGTTATTGCTCGGCTTGCTGCTCTGTCTTTTTTGTTTATGTGTGTCTGTTTTCTTTTGTTGTTAATGCAACAACAACTAAGATTGTCTAGTCACTCGAATCACTTAAATATTTTTCTGTTATGCTATAAATCTAAATAAGTAGAATGGCTTATGAGTCACATATTCATTCACTTAAAAACACACAACACGTATGATGTTGTTGATTTCGACTCTCCTCCATAACTCATTATGTCCACGAAATACAAAATAAGTGTGATTCGCATTATGAATACTAAAATACTTGCTGTAGAAATTTGTCTTTTTTCCTTTTGTTGTAAATGTTTGTAAATGATTCGAGTAGTTTTCTATTTCGAGTTATGAATGTAAATGAGTAGGCTTTTGAATCAAACATAATCATTCGCATGGTATGAGTTTGATGTCAACGCTGATGTACGCATCAGACTCATTGCAACCTGTACTTACAAATCAATGCTTTAGGGTGAATACGAATGAATCAGAGAGAGTACATAGTTAAATTTCAATATTGCTGTTGACTCACTTGCACTAAAAATTTCATGAGAGCTTATGAGTAGCGAAAAAACGATTCCATTGCTAAAATCTCTTAATTGGCGTACCTTCCCCTTCTTTAAATTGTTTTTTTCATCACTTTCTGAATTTTTTTTTAAATTTTATTAAAGAAAAAACATTGCTAAGCCAAAATTTTGTAAAAAAGAGCCAAAAATTTTGTTTTTTTTTGGTCATATAACTCTAGGCCAGAGTCTCTTAACAACACATGTTAATCTTAAACTGCAATATTTTGGTTTTTTGTTGTTTTTTCGTATTATTTTCAACATCTGTCCGCCAATGAATGTGTCACACATTTGTATTGCACAGTCAGCTAGTCAGTTAGTGGATATGGTCAAATTGCCCAAATCCAAAACCATTTGTAAGTCAGACTTACAATAACAATTTAATTAAAGACTTTTTTTGTGTTTCGTTTCGTTTTTTATTTTTGTTGCCACATCACACGCCCATATTTCTTCCGTAAAAGGGTAATAGAAACATTTTTAAAATGGCCAGAGCTACACGTGGACATATTAACGCATTAACTGCAATGAAGTAATAATTTTAAACGATTTAAATTTTCTATACAACTTATATGCTAAAGTATGATGCTGCATCTTTTTATGGTAATAATGTCCAAGAAATCAAAATTATACTTTATTTGCAGGCTTGTATAGTATCCGAGTTTGCATCCTGATTATAACAGAATCGTAAAATATAGTGGGGTATGCCTCGAACTATCACAAAACGATCAAGCCACCTGACTGCTAAACATAATAAGCCCCCCTGTACAGCCCACAATAAAAGACTACTAAAGTCATGTGTTTTAAAATGATTTTCGTTTTTATCACTTTTAATTAAAAAGAAAAACAAACAAAAAATTCATTAATTTGTCTTGAAAGGAATTGCCAGCAAAAGTGTTCATTGACTGGCATTCTTACTCATGCTTGAGTAACAGAACGAACCAATTTAAGCCGTTATGAAGTGTATCAACATTGCACACACTGTGCACAACCATAAGGTGATGTGATATGATATTAAATCACTATACAACACTCGCACGAACACACACACAATACTCATATTCACATAAACGTATGTACTTAATTAGTGCATGGGGATGCACATATATATGTATGCGTGCATTCATTATGTTGATGCTGTCGTTTGATAGTTCGTATGTTCGTTCATCTATATACGAGCCGACTATAATTATTTGCAACTGTGTGTCGTTTACCATGCATTGCTTACTCTCTCTCTCTCTTCTCTCTCTCTTTCTTTCTCTTCAAGTGTATTTCTCTATCACCCGTTAGTTTTGTAATTCGATCTGCTGTTATAAGATTTCATAAGATTTCTTCTTTTATTTTTTATTTATGGTCGCTTGTCTTGCTTCGGCATTTGTTTTAGCACATTTTTGTGTACAACAACAGTAACAACAGAGTGGAATAGCATTAGGATGTTAACCAAAATAAAATTTTGTTTTTGGTTTTTGGAAAATCTCCTCTTGCTAAAACTTTAAGAGGTGGATGCCAAGCCAAGTCAAACAGAAAAAAATTGTTTATTCAAACGTTAAGACAAACAATAGAAACTTAACAATAACAGCAACAACAACAACAACAAAAAAAAGAAAGAAAATATATCATCATCATCAACAACAACGTCCTTCACCTCATCCGTTAGTCGTTTTTATGTTTTTTTTATTGTTGTTGTTTATTTCATTCACCATTTGTTTGTTTATTTTTTGTATGTATTCCATCCTCTCTCTCTCTCTTTCTCTGCTCTTTTAGGTGATCATTTTATATACTCTTTAACTTGTATGCATGTGTGCGTTTGCGTGTGTGTTTGCGTATAACATATGGCAAGAAACATTATTGCTGCTACAGTAAGCTTGCAACATCACACTTTTAACATGAGCCAATATGAGCGTGAAATTTATCCGTGTTGTATCCACCACAGATGTTTCATTTTGTTATTTTGAACCCAAAACAAAAATTGTTGGAGATTATTTATTTTTATGTGGATGTAATAACGGTAATGTTTTTATTCCCGTTGTTTCGAATTATACTCGGACAGAAATTTTTTAAATATCTTCGCTAGAGACAATCAATTGATGGCAAATGTCAAAAATCCTTTAAATTATTGAATCTGAGCATCAATCTCTTTGACTTGGCCAGCGTTCAATTCACATGCTTAATGGTTAGATTTTTGAATTTTGCGAGAGCAAATTATTTTTCAATAACAAATCATATATTTACTGATAAAAAAATTTCTTTTAGAACATTTTACGATAACAAACCATTGCTATATAATATTTTTCGATAACAAAAAACTCATGGATATTTTTTGCTAACAAAATATTACCACTACGCAATAACTTCTGCGTTTATTATATTTAATCAAATTCACAAAAAAATGGTATAAGTTATTATCGAATACATATTTTCTTTTTAAAAAATTTGTTATCGGAAAGTTTTTATATAGAAGAATGGGTTATCGAACATTTTCTACATAGATATAATATTTATAAAATATTTTGCGTAAACATAAATTTCTTATCGAAAGTTTCCTATATTGAAAAATTTACTATTGAATATTTTCTATATCGATAAATTTGTTATCGAAATTTTGTATATAGAGAAATTTATTATCGAAATTCACTATGTAGAAAAAATTGTTCTTGAATATTTCCCAAGTATTTAGTTTTTTATCGAAATTTTCTGTATAGATAAATTTTTTATCGACATTTTTTGTATAGATAAATTTGTTATCGAAATTTTTTGTATAGATAAATTTGTTATCGATATTTTCTATATAGATAAATTTGTTGTCGAAGTTTTCTATATAGATAAATTTGTTATCGAAGTTTTCTACTTAGATAAATTTGGTATCGAAATTTTTTGTATAGATAAATTTGTTATCGATATTTTCTATATAGACAAATTTTTTATCGACATTTTGTATATAGTTACATTTGTTATCGATATTTTCTATATAGATAAATTTGTTATCGATATTTTCTATATAGATAAATTTGTTATCGATATTTTCTATATAGATAAATTTGTTATCGATAAATTTGTTATCAATATTTTCTATATAGATATGTTTGTTATCGATATTTTCTACATAGATAAATTTGTTATCGAAGTTTTCTACTTAGATAAATTTGTTATCGAAATTTTCTATATAGAAAAATTTATTATCGAAATTTTCTATATAGATAAATTTATTATCGAAATTTTCTATATAGATAAATTTGTTATCGAAGTTTTCTACATAGATAAATTTGTTATCGAAATTTTCTATATAGATAAATTTATTATCGAAATTTTCTATATACGTACATAGATAAATTTGTTATCGAAATTTTGTGTATAGATAGATTTGTTGATTGTTAGTTTCTATATATATAAATTTGTTTTCAAAATTTTTAGTAAAGTCATATTTATTATCGAAGTTTTCTATATAGATAAATTTGTTATCGAAATTTTTTATATAGATAAATTTGTTATCGAAATTTTGTGTATAGATAGATTTGTGATCGTTAGTTTCTATATATATAAATTTGTTATCGATAAATTTGTTATCGATAAATTTGTTATCGAAATTTAATATATAGATAAATTTGTTATCGAAATTTTCTATATAGGTAAATTTGTTATCGAAATTTTCTATATAGATAAATTTGTCATCGAAATTTTCTATGTAGGTAAAGTTGTTATCAAAATTTTCTATATACGTACATAGATAAATTCGTTATCGAAATTTTCTATATACGTACATAGATAAATTTGTTATCGAAATTTTGTGTATAGATAGATTTGTCGATTGTTAGTTTCTATATATATAAATTTGTTTTCAAATTTTTAGTAAAGTCATATTTATTATCGAAGCGATTTTAGGCCGGTTCTTTAAATTATTAATTGAAACTGAAAGAAAAAGATATCATTACTGTCTCGCATTCTGTTCTTATATTTATACCCACATTATTTTAACGGTAGTTTATTTGTCATTTGATAGTTTCTCACTCTCTCTCTGTCTCTCTCTCTCTCAATTTCTCCCTGCAGGTCTCATTAAAAAATTTTAAAAATTTAGCTCCTCATAACACTGTTTAGGTAAACAGTAAGAGAGAAAGAGCAACACATGTGATACCCTGTAAAATTTTCATTTTAAATATTGTTCATACGAGCATGCCGAGTGTTATTTTCATTTGATTTATTTTTTAAATTGTTGTTGTTTTTGTTGCGAACTGTGTATGAAAATGAGCATGAGTATGATGAATGTGATGAGTATGCGAACGATGGATGGCTGTAATGAAAGGAAGCTAAATAAGCGGTGTGATGTTGTATGTTGGAGGCATACATACATCCAAGTCATGGATGGTTGACTGGCTTGATTCATAAAGTTTTCGTTTCGTTTTTTAATGGAAAATACAATTTGAAAGTGTCATCATTAGTGTTGTTTTAAAAAGTTTTTCTTTTTTTTCTTTTTCTGTTTTTTCCTTTACTGCTATTGTATTACTTATTGCATTACCCCCCCTGCACATACACACATAAAGTTTTATAATGATTGTGATAATGATATGGAAAAAGTTTAAAATTTTTTCCTTTTTTGTTTTTTTTTTTATTTGAAATTCTTTGTATAGAGTATACGTATGTGTGTGTGTGTGTGTGTGTGTGTATGAGATGATGCGGTCAATCGAGTTGAAGTCATGTGTTGTTATGCTGTGCTGTGTTGTGCTGTGCTGTGATCTGATTATGATTTGATGATGACAATAAAGCGACACTTGATGATGATCATAATCAATGGTCAACTCACTCATTCCGTTGAGTTTTATAACCTTTTTTTTATTTTTTTTGTTGTTTTTGTTTTTATTTTTGTTACAATGAAACCTTTCATTGTCTGTACTTTTTTTTGTGTGTTTGTTTTTAATTGTTATGAAAAAAAAAAAATGTTAAAATTTTTACATTAAAATGTGATGTGAAAGTTGTTTAGAGCATTACACACGATTACGTTTTAATTAGAAATTTTTATTTGTTTTATAAAAACAAAAAAAAAAAACGTGAAATAATTACAAAAAAAATTTTTAAAACATTAATATGGACTCGTTTGTAAATATAAAAAAAAGAAAATAATGACACGTTTTTAAAGGTTTCAAGTTCAATAGATGGACTTGATTTATTTGTCAAATATTAGATAAAATCCTTTCAAATTAAATGTCTTATGCCTCGTTTGTATAATAAGTATAGAATTAAAATCAGTGAAAATGGAAACAAAATTATTTAAATTTCTTAAATTAGAACCAGAAATCAGCGATGAGTATTTAGAAAGATAGGTATTATTGAATAATACTCATAATTTTTGATAATTATAGCACGCATTCATACTTATTTTAATATCAATCACATTCTCTCTACACATATTCAAAGTTTGAAGTACTCGTCACATAGTTATTCACTTAACAACACACAACACGTATGATGTCGTTGATTTCGACTCTGTTCCATAACTCATTATGTACACGAATACAAAATAAGTGTGATTCGCATATGAATACTAAAATACTTGCTGTAGAAGTTTGTCTTTTTCCTTCCGTTGAAAATGTCTGTAAATGATTCGAGTAGTTTTCTTAAGTTATGAATTTAAATGAGTAGGCTTTTGAATCAAACATATTATTTCGAATGGTATGAGTTTGATGTCAACGCTGTTGTACGCGTACTTACAAATCAATGCTTTTGGGTGAATACGAATGAATCAGAGAGAGTACATAGTTAAATTTTAATATGTATTGTTCATTCACGTATATTCAAAATTTCATGAGTGGCTTATAAGTACAGAAAAAACGATTCATTGTATAATCGCTGGTAAGAATCTCTAATTCAGTTTTGTTTGGAAAAAAACATATTTACTACGGTATACAGTTTAACTTCTATAAATTGAATCACCATTAATCACAAAAAACTTCAATTTATAGAAACTTCAAGTTAAAGAAGCAAAAACTGATAGAATTTCTCTCCAAAATGCTGTTGCTGGGCTCCAACTTATAGAAAATTCAAGTAATAAAAGTTTAAATTATAGAAGTTCGATTGTCTTCTTTAGCAACATATTGCTGGAAGCTTTTTTAAATAGTTTTCCAATAAAAAATGTGCTTTTTTTGTTTTTTGTTTTGAAATGCCAAAAATAAATTGTTTTTCAATAAATAATTTTCCAATTTTAATGGAATTTTTATCATCCAATATTTATCTCTTCTATCATATCTTTTCATAACGTTCCTATATAATTTTCGATTCACTTCAGTTACATACATACATCCAATGCATATAATAATAATTCAGCGGCGGGCTATAATTTTTATGAAAATTTTATAACACTTGTTGTCAATCTCTAGGTGATTGGCAAGATTTAAAAAATTTTTTAAAATTGTAATGTATTACGGTAAGATGGATGCCAAATCAGATGTGAAGGAAAAAAAAACAACTTAAATTGAGCCAAAAGATTTTGGTGATAATTTAAAAAAGCAACAAGAAAAAACAAAAAAAAAAAAACAAAGGAAAACGATATTTAACAATGTTAGAAATCAACAAAAAAAAAATTGAAACTTTAAATCACACAAAATACAATGCAATTTAAAAATTTTTCAAAAAAAAAATTTTTTTTTCAAAAGAAAAACATTAAAATAGTAGTTGCAGTTTTAGTTACAATCATTATTATATAGTCGTTGTTGTTTTTTCTATTTTTTTTTATTTAAAACATGCAATAATAATCACCATCATCATCATCATCATCATTATCATCGTCATAAAACCATAAATACAAACCCCCCATCAACCACAATAATATTGACAGTTTGATCATTTCCATTTGGTTGACTTACAACAATAACAACAGCAACACCAGTAAATATTTTTTTGTAAATTATCTCTCACTCTCTAACTATGACGTGTCCTGTCCTGCCTGCCTAGCTGCCTGCCTGCCTCCACCATTACATTTATTTGTCTAACTGACTTTCGGTTCATGATTTTATGTTTTAAAGTTCAATAAACTTTTCTTTTGTTGTTGTTGTTACAGAAACATTGTAAAATAACATCACATAAATAACTTCATTATTTGTAAAGTTTTTTTTATTTTTTATTTTTATTGAATGATTATGATTATCACTACGTTTTCGAAAATCCAAAAATTTTTTGTTTTATTTTACGTAATGCGAGGTACAAGTGCACAACATACTTATACGCGTAACTGATTAACGATTACGTTTAATAAAACAGAAGAATTTTTTTTAAAATAAAATGGAAATTAAAAAGAAATTATTATGCGTACATGCCAATCACAACTCATTAGTTGTAGTTGGAAGTCACTCTATAAGGCAAACAGAAATCAGGAATAAATCGTTTCTGCACTCATAAGCAAACATGAAATTTTGCATATGGTAAGCGAGTCAACAATAAGTATTGAAATTTAACTACGTACTCTCTCTCGAATTTATTCATACTCACACAACAATGTTGATTTATAAGTACAGATCAGGTTGCAATGAATCTGATGTGTGCAACATTCGAAATCAGTTTGATTCATACACCATCCTACTCATTTAGACAAATAAGCATAAAAGAACAGCAAGCAGAGCAAACACACAATCTCTAGTGAGTTTTTTTTTAGTGTTCGTATGCAATTCATACTTACAGTAGCGAGCACAAAAAATGCAACGTTGGGTAAAATTATCTTTAAGTGCGATAATTTAAAAAAAAAATGGTGACCAGTTCAAAATATTTCTTTGGGTTATTAATCCCTACAGCTATATAGATAGTCGCCGTGGTCTAGTGGGTAGTGTGTTGGCTTATTAGACGAAAGGCCCGGGTTCGAATCCCAGGTCAGACATCAAAACGAAAAATATTTCTTCGGCGACTTCCTTTCAGCAGATTTCTGGCAAAGCCTTTGAGAGTAAAAATTGCCATGAAAAGCTTCTCAAAAATCTGTCGTTCGGAGTCGACTTTAAACTGTAGGTCCCGCCACTCATGTATAAAATTAACGCACAGAACATAAGTGGTGTGAGAAGCTAGGTCGTAATCCTGACTGAGGGGTTGTAATAGTCAATTATGTATGTATGTATATAGATACCTATTATCAGCAAACATTATGTAAATATTTTTAATTAATGATAAATTATTTTGTCATTTATTAAAAAGAGTGCGAATTTCATTGGAGCAATAAAAATGCATAAAAACAGCATAAATTTTAATGTGTTTATTTAAATTAAATAGTAATTCTTACAAAAAAAAAAATCTTAAAATTAATATTTAGTGGCGTAGCCCTTATTTTTTATGACTTCTTGCAACCTAGAAGGCATAGAGTCGACTAAAGCTATTAATGTGCTAATGGATATTTTCTCCCCCTTCACTTTTCAAAATTTCTTCTAATTGCCTCTTATTTGACGGATGTTTCCTCTTAACTTCACGATCTAATAGCTCCCATAGATTTTCTATGGGGTTTAGATCGGGAGACTGTGATGGCCAATTCAAAACATTGACATCATTGTCGCTTAAAAAGTTTCGAGCTAAGCGACTTGAGTGCTTTGGATCGTTATCCTGTTGGAATATGCTACCAGGAGGCATTTTTTCCGTGTGTTCTCCAAGGATTTCACAGTACTTCTTGGCGTCCATTTTTCCTTCGATTTGAGTTAAGGGACCTACCCCATCACGGGAAAACGCACCTGTAAATACGTGACGTAAAATCAATAATTTTTTTTTTTAAACATATCGTTCCTTACCCCACACCATTATTGATCCACCGCCATGTTTTACGGTTGGAAGTTGATATTGTGGAGAATATCTCTGCCCTGGCGGTCTTCGAACAAAATTTATCCCATCGGAGCCAAACAAATTAAATTTGCTTTCATCGCTCCACAAGACTTTGACCAATCCTTGTAACGTTTTGCAAATTCCAGGCGCTTCTTTTTATTGATTGCACTGATGAGAGGTTTCTTTGCGGGTCGTCTCGCATGCAAATTAGCCTCTTTCAACCTACGGCGAACAGTGTGAACGCCTATAGAGACTCCCATTTGCTCATTTGCGAAATTAGCAACGTCCACTGCGGTCTTTCGTGGATCTTTTTTAACCAGTGCAATCATCTGGCGGTCTTGGCGAGAGGTAGTTTTTCGAGGATTACCACTACCTGGTTTCCTTTCCATACTAATTCTCAAGGAAAATCGAGATTTAATCCGACATGCGGTTGATTGATTTACACCAAAGAGGTGTCCAACTTCACGCATGGATTTTCCTTCTTCTAAGGCTTTAATGATTGCAGTTTTGCTGTCAGCTGAGAGCTGCTTCTATTACAAAACACATGTTGTATAACTTATTTAAGAAATTTTCAACTATAATTAAATAAATAACTTACTTTAACTATTTTTTTATTATGTTGCATTTTTTTTTGCTCGCTAAAAATTTGCACTTTTTTCACTAATTCAAAAATATTTAACTTTTTAAAGCAGAATTTGGAATAAACTGTGGTTACTTTGAAAACTTATTGAATTGAAAGAATTAACAGCAAAAGAAAATAGATAAATTAGTTACCGTTATTTTGAAACAGATCTTATTAAAGATCATATGGCAGAGTGTTGCATTTTTTGTGCTCGCTACTGTATTTTGTGCTTCGTGTATATGTTGAGTTATGAAGAGTGTCAGCAACATCAATAACATCATACGTGTTGCGTTAAGTATGAATATAATGAGTATGATCAACCTATGAATATGAGTACAGGAGGTTCCATGATATTAAAATAAGTATGAATGCGTGGTATAAGTATCAGAAATTATGAGTATGATTCGATTCTATTCATTACTTTGAATACTTATTGCTGATCTCTGTTATGTAAGTACATTATCGGAATAGATATGTTCTTTAATATGACGCTGGTGGATTAGAAGTATTTTAAAATACTTTAAGAATTGTATGCAGTGCCTCTCTCTCTCTCTTAAAAGCATTTTTTTCCTCTACCTTTTTTCACTTAATGAATAAGGCCCTGTGTATTGTATTTATTACCCTTCAAAAAAACCAAAAACTCATAAAAGCTAAGGAAATATGAATGCAAACTATGCCATGCCCAATGCACAATGCAACTTCAATGTCTTTGTAATGATAAACAACCAGTCAGTCAGTCAGTTAGTCAGTTTGTCAGCCAATAGTTTCTATAAAAATCGAACAGATAAAGACCAGAAAAAAAAAATAGAAAACACGATCCATTCATCATTACAGCATTGGAAAGAAGTGAAAAGAAGGGAAGCGGAGGCGCTAGAGAAGCAGCAGCAGCACGATCGATCCCCTTAAGTAAGTGATGGTGACATACTGGGAATGTTTCCAAAAATACAATATAATGTGAGCGTGTGTTCTTTTCGAACAACTTAATATTTGAAATTCTAATTAAAAAATTATGTTGAGACTTGTTTTTATTGCAACAACATTGAAGAAGACTCCTCACTGTTTTTAATGTTCGAATAGAAAATAAAATTTTCACTAATTTTTTGTCTGTTTTTACATACATTTCGGGAGAGACATAAATTTAATTAATGACAACAAAGGCAACAACAATAAAAAATAGCTTTAAAAATTATTTCTTTAAAACTTTTCAAAAAAGCAGAAAAAAAACTTCAAATAAAAGATAAAAAAAATTTTGAATTTTTCTTTTAGAATTTAACGCCAACTGTCAGTCCCTTGCATTGTACGTCTATCAGTAAAGTCTATACATTCTATACATTCCAGAGGCCAGCAATAAGTATTCAAACGAATGAATAGAATCGAATCATACTCAAAATTTCTGATACTTATACCACCACGCATTCATACTTATTTTAATAGAATGATACCTCACTCCATACATATTCAAAGTCTGAAGTATTCGTCAGACTTCACAACACCCAACACGTAAGATGTCGCTGATTTCGATTCTCCTTCATAACTCAACGTATACACAAAGCACAAAATAAGTATGAATCGCATACGAATACTACAATAAAAAGGTTGTGTATGTTTGATCCATTTGCTACTCTGTCGTTTTTGTCCTTTTTGCTTATGTGTTGTGTTAGACTGCAACAACAACTAAGTATAAACATTTTTAGTGTCTCGAATCATTCATTTCCAAGTATTATAAGAGTATACTTTCTAAAGTTATGAATCTATATGAGTAGGCTGGCTTATGAATCAAACATATTTCGATTGGTATGAGTTTGATGTCAACTTTGTTGTACGCATACCTATTTTAACCTAACTTGTACTTATAAATCAACGTTGTAATGCAATCATGAATGAATTAGAGTATGTAAAGGGTCCGCCATATAACTTTTTTTTTTTTTTTTAATTGCTTAAAAAAACTACTGAATATTTTCTCCAATTTCTGTTTTTTATTTAAAAGTATAATCCTTCCGGTTAATAATGGAAAATAATTTCATTCAAATGGCTGCCTTAGCTGGCCATGCAGTAGCCTACACGATCGGTCCAAATTTTTAAGCACTTTATTGATTGTGTACAGCAGGCCATGTTGAACGAATTTTTGTGCACAAGAATTGACGAAGAGGATATTGGCAACATTTGGTTTCAACAGAGCGGCGATACGTGGCACACAACCTAAGCTACACTTGATGTTTTGCGTCTTGTTTTTGATTATCGCATTATCAGCCGCAGAGCTGATGTCGTTTGGCCAACTCGGAGCTGCGATTTGACACTGTTGGACTATTTTTTGTGGGGTGAGGTGCCGTCAAAGATAAGTGTTACGCCGTCAAGCCAAAGACAATTGACGCTTTAAAGCACAATATCCGTGAAGCCATTGGGTGCAATTCAGCTGCACACGATTGATAAAGTGCTTAAAAATTGGACCGATAGTGTAGGCCGAAAGGATTGTACGTTCAAGTAAAAAAAGAAATTTCTGAAAATATTCAGTAGTTTCAGTATTCTCAAAAAAAAAAAGAAGTTATTTGGCGGACCCTTTACATAGTTAAATTTCAATATGGTTGACTCACTTATATTTAAAATTTCATAAGTAGATTCATACTGAGACGATTCATTGCTGATTTCTGTTTCAGTGTCCAATGCTATCTCTGTGTCTGTTCCTTCCAATGTACGGCTATCAATCGCCTGCATGCGTTGCACTAACTTTCCTTTTGTCTTTTAATTTTGTATACATTCTATGCGTCTGTCTATCTTTCTGTCTGTCTGTCTGTCTGTATATTTGTATGCTCTAAACGATATAGTTTTTCCCTTCACCTTTCCTCCCTTTTTCGATCTTTTTTATTGTTGTTGTTTCTCCTTTTTGTCTGCAAAAACTACGCCACAGTAAAAACTTTTACACTCAAAAAACAGCAGCAACATTTGGAATTTTTAAAAACTATTTTTAAAATCATTTCTTTTCTTTTTTTCGAATAATTTTCTTTTTTTTTGCTAAATTTTCTATTTAAAAATAACCGCAACTAAATTTTGCCTCACGGCAAATGTGAAATAAAAACGAAATCATTGAATTTTATTCTCAACAAAAATGATGGCTGCCATTGCGTATAAATTTTCACCAACAAATACAAAAAAAAAATGCTTTTCTCCTCATTTTCTTGTTTGAAATGTAAGTCATAAAGTAGGAAAATTTTTCTATTTTTGGTTTTTTTTCGTTTTTCTAACTAAAACACATTTAAATACTTAAAGAAATGGGGTTAATTCTAAAAATATGTTTATAAATATGTCTGTATACCATAAATTGGTTTAGAAATAATGCTGCAACATGTTGCAAACGGAATATTTTATTTCTATGCTTTATTTTAAATTAAAATTGTTTTAAAAATTCCTTTAAATAATAATATTTTAGTTAAAATTTTATTCAGCAACATGTTGCTAAGTTAAGTAGATCTTTTAACTACATGTTGCCGATGTAATATATATTTATACACATATGTATGTATACATACCATTACTATACTTAAATTTAAAACCGTTAAAAAGAAAGGAAAAAATTTATAAATTTTTTTAGCAACATGATGTTGTCTAACAATAAATTTATTTAACAACATGTTGCCAAGGTATATTGTTAATATCATTTGTTTTAAGCGTTTCTTATTTTCAAATTTAAATGAAACACACAGTGTGTGTAAGCTATTATTGAAATTTTTGGTTCATTTGCAACATTTATTCATTGCCATCATTTTGTGTGCCAACATGTAGTTAAAAGACTTACCTAACTTAGCAACATGTTGCTGAAGAAAATTTTAACTTAAAAATTATTATGTAAGGAACATTTTTAAAACGACTTTAAATTAAAATTAATCATGAACATAAAATATCCACTACATTTTGTGTGGCAACATGTAGTTAAAAGACTTACCTAACTTAGCAACATGTTGCTGAAGAAATTTTAACTTAAAAGTTATTTTGTAAAGAAATTTTTAAAACAACTTTAATTTAAAATAAATCATAAAAATAAAATATTCCTTTTGCAACATGTTGCAGCTTTCTTTCTAAAAAAATCTACTTTGTAAGGTAACATCATGTTGCTGAAGAAATGGCTATCGATGCCATCATTTTGTGTGCAAAACTTGTCTAATTAAAGTGCATTCGAAATGTTAAATTGCCGATTGCTCTGGCATAGAAATCAGTTAGAGTATGTTGGATATGATATTCGATTGAAGACACTGGAGACTTAAGAAAACTCCACCACGAGAAGAAAATTCTTAAGGGGTTTTAATCCCACAATCTCGGTGGCCAGTTTACAGCACCACCATTTCAGAGGACTATGTTGTTAAATCGCTCATTAAAAATATTAAATGTGGCATAAGTTGTGTGGCAAGTATTGGTAGTTTTCCGATTATTCTTTAGTTTTCGCAGGGACGGCAACATGTTTGATCTTCTTTAGGGCCAAATGAACACTTTTTTTAAAGTTGTATTTACAGATTTTATAATAAGAAATGTAAATCAATAATCATAACTGCATTGGAATTTCTTCATCTTGGTTTACAAAGTCTTTGACTTTCTGCTTGCAAACGGGTCACATTGAAACCATAAATGTTGCCAGCAATGTGTTGTTCAAGTGTGAATTTAATCTTGGCAACATTTGTTGGGCTTTTTTGTGACTCTTTTTTGTTTTTTTTTGTTTTTGCTCGAGTAAAGAAAATTTCTCCTTTAACATTAGAAAGTCAGTTAAAGGAAAACCTTTTGAAATTTTCTTTATTTTTTGCATTTCTTTTAAAATAATTTTCCTCTTAACCACGCTTCAGATACGCTCGATATTGATATCAGTTACACATTATACTACACATGTGATGTATGTTTTTAATAAGGTTTCTTCTAATAAATTATTAATAAATCGCAACAAATCATTATCAATATTACTATGTACACAGTAGTAGCATGTCTTTGAATGTTTTAATATGAATTTGAAATTGAAAAAAATATTTTTTTTTATTTTTTAATAAATTTGACCCACATTTTTATAATTTTTTTTTTTCATTCTTTATTGTGGTGATTTAGCAAGAAGTAATAAAAACTGTTTCTAGTTTTTTTTTCTTCTTCTCCTTTTTCATTAATAAATACAATAAAAAAAACCAATTGAAATTGAATCTTATATGCTTAATAATAATGTTCTTAGAAACATAATAAGAAATAAGAAATAAAAAAAAGAAAAAATACAAAATAATATTAAAAACTATAATAAAATATGATTTATTGTTGGCATCGAATAGAAAAATTGTATCGAAATATACACTATGAAACCGCATTTTTAGTCTCTACACGTTCAATATGAATTGAAAATGATTGAAGTCAAATGGAAATCTGAGCAGAACCCCGCCACCTAACAACATATTCTATCTGTTAGACACGACACCACTGAACGTGTTGAAAATTTAATAAAAATGAAACCATAAACACTAATGATGATGATAATAAACAAAAAAAAAAAGAAAATAAAATTAATACAACAATAATATTAAGGCATGTTGCAATAAAACTGCATGCAAGTTTATGAAAACACAATAAAAATATGAAATCCCCAATGTAAAAGCCATATAGAAAATCATAAATTAGTTGTTTAATTTAGCCAGCAACATGTTGACAAAACATAAAAATAATTTAAAATGTTGCGATAGCTCTTAGCAACATGTTCTTAAGTTGAAAAAACTTTAAAAATTTGAAATCCTAACGAAAAAGGTTTTTAGGATGTCATAAATTAATTTTTCATATTGCCAGCAACTTGTTGTTGTAGACAAAACATAAAGATATTTTAAAATGTTGCGAAATCTCATAGCAACATGTTGTTAAGTTGAAAAAGGCGTTTAAAATATGAAATCCCAATGTAAACATTTTATAGGCTATAAATTAGTTGTTTAACTTTGCCAGCAACATGTTGACAAAACGTAAAAATATTTTAAATTGTTAAGAAAGCTCTTAGCAACATGTTGTTAAGTTAAAAAAGATGTTTTAAAATAGAAAATAATAAACTTGTTGCTTAATTTTACCAGCAACATGTTGACAAAACATAAAAATATTTTAAAATGTTGCGAAAGCTTTTGGCAACATTTTGTTTAGTTGAAAAAGGCGTTTAAAATATGAAACCTTAATGTAAAATCCTTATAGGATATCATAAATAAGTTATTTAAATTTACCAGCAACATGTTGACAAAACATAAAAATATTTTGTAATAAAAAAACTAAATACAGAGGTCATGGTATGAAAGCTCTTAACAACTTTGCGTAAGTTGAAAAGTTGAATAACTGTAAAAGAAATTTCTTTTAAAAGAAAATTTCCATACAGCATTGCTTATAGATTATTTTTCAATGTTTAGTTACACTTTCATAATCTTAGCAACATGTTGCCTGTTACCAAAAATTTTTTTTGATACAATGGTACTTATTCGCAAAGTTTTTGTCAAAAGAAAATATTCTTTTCTTTTTATATTTCACATTGTGCGAGATGTCTTAGCTACGGTTTAAACCAGAGGTTTGAGTCTAAAATACTTCAACGTTAGTTAATTTGGACATAATCCGTTTAACAGGGAGGCAATATCTCGCCGGGAGCTAATGGGTACGTGCAATATTACAAGACTCTGTTAAAGTTTTAGGGATGAGAAGGGTATCAACTCTCTTCGCACTGGCCACAGTTTCTTTGAGAGGCATGCGGAAAGGCTTGGTATTCGGGCAAATGGCTCCTGCCTGGGTCTTACAAGGAGAAGGAGAGACTGTCCTTTTAGCCATGAAGGAACGTAGCTATTTGTCTTCTCACTTTCTGACAGCCTTGACCCAAAACTCTTAATAGAAAATCTGCCGTGATAAGAAATTTTAATTTTGAACTAATTTTGGTATGCTTTAGGTAATGTTTTGATTTCCAAGTTGAATATTGATTGTATCCTAAATGCTAGCTTTAGTGACTAACTTAGCTTTCAGCAGAAACATGTTTAATAAATATTTTATGTATTTGCAACATGTTGCCAGGTTCCTAAAATATGTTTTGACTGTTGAAACCGCTAAATATTTTGTGAAAATAAAAATGCAAAATAAATAAATAAATTTCAATTGTTTTTTTTTGTTTTTGTTTGTTTTTAAATTGCTAACTAAATTGTTTAATATACTTTTAATTATTTTTAATTAAGATAAATATTTTATACATAAGTATTCTTTGAATTTTTTGTTTTTGTCTTTTTTTGCAACATTTTTAAGCAAATAAATGATGCTGATGATGATCAAATCATGATGATGACAAATTTGTTGCGTTGTTAAGGCGCCTACAATCTGTCTGTTCAAATGCTAATGCGAACAGAACAACTATTAATAATTTAAGCGACAACATTATTACAAAATAGAAAAAATAAAATTAAAAAAATAAAAGAAATAAAATTTATTTACGATTATAAAAAGCCTTTAAGAAAATAAAACATCCTACCCAAGAACAACTAACAGCAACATGTGCAAATATTTTTAACAACAATTAAGAAAGAAACAGAAACAGCCCGCCAACCAGCCTGCCAACAAAAATTAGAAATTATTTTTAAATAGAATTTGTAGCTCTGAATATGAAGAATTTATTATTTATTCTCGCATATAAATTATTTCGTTTAAAAATATTTCCGTTTTTATTTTTTTTATTTCAATCGCTTTGGGGCAACAATTAAAAAGTCTTGTTTCATTAGCGCTTTTGAATAGCGTTTCTCAAACAAGTTTTTTTTTGTTTCCAAATACAATTGGGGGGTTAGAGTGCTTCTAATAGATTTTAATTTATTATGTTCGACCGTTCAAGTTCTTATGATCGATCACGCACTCGTCCTCTTATACGGTAGTTTATAAGAGATCGTAAAAGATATTTCAATTAAATCATTAATTTGAATTTAAATTTTTATTTTTTTTTATAAATTTTTATTTTGTTTTGTCGGCATTTACAGTAGCATTGTGCTACTGCCACTGCCACTGCCACCGCCACAGCTACTGTTCATGATTAGACACTTTTTTATATTCAATCTAACGACGATATACACAAAATATGCAGAATGATAAAGAATTTCTCAATTTATGTTTAAAAAAATATATTCTTTTAATTTAAGCGAAGGTCGTTTGGAAAGTTTTAATTTTAAATTTTATCCCACATGTTCTTAAAATCGTTTAAAAATTCAATTGTTTGGTAATATTTATTGTTTAAGAACACATATTATGTTTAGCAACATGTTGGAAAGGTTGTTTCGAATATTCACAACACTATTGTCCGGCAACATGTTGCTGGATTTTAATTTTATCATCAGATTTTATTATTATTATTACAATTGTTTAATCACAAATACTATATATAGCAACATTTTGGAAAGATTGTTTCGAATGTTCACTATACTATTGTCCGGCAACATGTTGCTGGATTTTAATTTTATTATCTTGGTTGCATACATAAATATATTTTAATAATACAATTGTTTAAGCACAAATACTATGTTTAGCAACATGTTGGAAAGGTTGTTTCGAATATTCACAATACTATTGTCCGGCAACATGTTGCTAAAATTTAATTTTTTTTATCGTGGTTGCATACATAAATATATTTAAATAATACAATTGTTTAAGTACAAATACTATGTTTAGCAACATGTTCCAAAGGTTGTTTCGATTATTCACAATACTATTGTCCGGCAACATGTTGCTGGATTTTAATTTTATTTATCTCGGTTGCATACATAAATATATTTTAATAATACAATTGTTTAAGCACAAATACTATGTTTAGCAACATGTTGGAAAGGTTGTTTCGATTATTCGCAGCAATGTTGTCCGGCAACATGTTGCTGAATTTTAATTTGTTTTATCTTGGTTGCGTACTTAAATATATTCTAATAATACATTTGTTTGGTAATATTTATTGTTTAAGAACACATATTATGTTCAGCAACATGTTGCAAAGGTTGTTTCGAATATTCACAATAGTATTGTCCGGCAACATGTTGCTGAATTTTATTTTTTTCTATAATACAATTGTTTGGTAATATTTATTGTTTAAGAATAAATATTATGTTCAGCAACATGTACGTAATTGGCCATTACAAGACTCTAGTCAGAATTACGGCCTAGCTCTCATTAGCTTGTTGGTTTCATCATATCAATTAAATATGAAATCAAAGTTAATGTCGTCCACAGCATAACGAAACGAAGAATATAATTTGAATATTGAAATAAATGATGGAGAACTCCTCAATTTACATATGAAACCAAATAAAGGATTTGGCATTCATGCTACGCACACCTTGTTGCATAGCAATGAAACATAGCTATTTACGAATGCGATCCTAACACCTATTGAGGAGTTCATAAGGCCTGTGTACAGTAATAGAGGACTTGGATTTAATACCTTAAATTCATTCTATCCAAACTATATTGATAGGAGTTGTTGTCTAGAAACAACAACAGATGACAACTTTATCATTCCAGAACTTGCTATACTAGGTCTAACATCTGTTTAATTGGGTAGACTTGATAATAGAATGTGAAATAAAGCAATAAAAAGACTAGAAAAATGTCTTGTAACATTCCTATGTTGTTTGTTATTTCTATGTTAAAGTAAAAAAAAAACGAAGGAAAGGTTAAGTTAGATGAAGCATTTTCCTTTAATAACAAGTTCCTAATTAGACCGATGTTTGAGCTCATTTTAGTATCACAATTAATATCCAATCTCTGGGGAAATTAAACATTATCTTAAAGGAAACCAACCAGAGTTCACAAAAAATCTGGCAATTGCAGCAATTTTTATATTCGAGAGTTCAGTCAAGGATGTCAGAAACTGAAAGGTTTTAAATCTATTTTATTTCATGACAAGATCAGAGCACTAACACACTCTTTGTTCCTCTCCTCTGATCAACAGCTACTGCAGAAGTCGTTTGCCGTAATGTTAAGCCTTTCGGTATGCCTATTTAAAAGTACAGAGGCAACCCATTAGAATCGACTATGCAGCAGTGGATGATAGAAACAGAAATGAGTCGTTCCGCAATATTAATTTGTGTTGCCAATGAAATTGAACTTGTCCTGTAAAACGAATGTAGAATACCTAGTCTAACTCAGGCAATATGTATAATACCTATGCCCTGTACCAACATGTTGGAGATTGTAAATTACGCACTGGTGTTGGCCAGTTCGTCCGCAACGCAATTTCTAATAGAATGTACGTCTATAAGAGGTCAGCAATGAATCGTTTTTCCTCTACTCATAAGCACTCATACAATTTTGATTGTACTAAATGAGTCAATAACCCAATACGTATTGACATTTAACTAAGTACTCTGATTCATTCACGTACTCACGTTACAATGTTGGTTTATAAGTACAGGTCGGGTTGTAATGAGTCAGATGCGTACAACATTGACATCAAACTCATACCATTTGAAATATGTTTGCTTTATAAGCTATCCTCCTACTCATTTAGACTCATAACTTTAGAAAAAAACTTATAATCAGACGTTGGCACAAAGTGTACATGTGAGTGTATTTGTGAGATCATATGTATAACCAAGAGGAAAATTGTTAGTAATTATTGTTTAAAGCAGTGTTCGATCAAATATTGTGCTTTTTTATGCTATTGGTATTTTTCGAATAAGTTTTTATGGATTTGTACCAAGAGTCATCATCAACACATTGCAAGTACTTGAAATTCGGTTTATTTAAAGCAAAAAAAAAATTCTGTTTCCTAGCTTTTTCTTTACATTTTAATTAAATTTTTCTTTGGGTGTAAAATTGATGTACAAAAAGAAAAAAATGCCAAAAGGAAGCGCTGAGAACCTGTTGCAATGGAAACTGACAAGCAAGTGAATGCATTGTTACGCTCCTATGTGTGTAAAACCTGAATGATGTTTGATTCCCGGGCGGCATTGGCATATACTTGCATATAAATGATTCGACACATTCAAAATTGTTAGACTTAGCTGTTGTTGCATTAACAACAAAAAAAAAAAAAAGACAACTCATAAGCAAAAAGGACAGCGTAACAAATAGATCAAACATACACAACCTTTTTCTTGCGATTATTGTAGCATTCGTACACGAAATATATTTATTTTGTGCTTCGTGTATACATTGAGTTATGAAGGAGAGTCAATCGGCAACATCAACAACATCATACGTATTGTGTGTCGTTAAGTATGATTATGTGGCGAGTACTTCAAACATTGAATGTGTTTAAAGGGAGATTCCATGACATTAAAATAAGTATGAATGCGTATAAGTATGAGAAATTGTCGGTATGATACGATTGTTTTACACCACCCTCGTGTGTGTGTTGTATGTATGAATGCATATTTTGTTTGTTTCTTTCTTTCTAACATGAGTTGTTGTTGTTATTGTTGTCGTTTTAGTGTTTGTTTTTTTTGTTTTTGGTTCGTTTTTATACGACTTCGAGGAATTTTTCTAAACAACTAATGAGTAAGTGAATGAGTGTGTGTGTGTGTGGTGGTGTGGTACATTAAAATACAAACAGCAATAGCGACAACAGCAACAACAGCAGCAGCATTAATAAGAAAAAAAAAACACGAACGAACCAAAAAAAACGATCGAACCAAAATAAAAAAAAAACAAAAAGTTGTAGTAGCCTTAATAAGAAATGTTATAATAATAAAATGACTAAAATTGTTGTTGTTGTTGGTGTTGATGATGTTGAAGTCATCATTATAAAATTTATAAATGCCTACTCATTCCCCATATGTGAATGTATGTATGTATGTACATGCATATGTATATGCATATGTGTATGTATACATGTTGATATCTATACACTTGCAACATTTGTTGCACAAATACACAAAATCATCATTAAAAATGTTGTTGATTTTTTTTTGTGTTCAAATATCTTTGTTGTTTTTATTATTGCTATATCGGTTTGTCTGTCTGTCTGCCTATATATTTTGTATGTATAATACGTGTCTGTGTGGTTCATTTAGAAAACCTGTGTATTTGTGTATTTTTATTGTGGCATCATCTTCTTTTCCTTCATCTGCTTCTCTCAACTACTCTGATGCTTGTCATCAAAAATAGAATCATCAAAAAATACTATTTTTACACACAACACAACACTACTTCTACTCTACTCTACTCTATTCTATGGTTATCTGTATTTTATTTCAAGTCTTTTTCATTTTAATTTTAATTTTTTTTTTTTTGTCAAATGCAGCCGTTAAGGAATTTATGTTGCCCATGTCTTCTTCTAGAATTTTGAATTGAATTTTTCTTTAAAGAAAAAAAAAAAACATTTTTTTTGTTTGTGTATTTTAAACACATGAAAAGATTTATCACATTAATATAGACGCCTAAGTAAAGGAAAAAAATACAAATCTAAAGAAAAATTGTGGTGGATTTCAGAAAAAAAATTAAATTTTATTAAAATTTTCTTTTTTTTTTAAATTAGGGGAAAAATTTTAGTTTTTAAAATATTTTTCTTTAAGAAAATTTCCAAATTTCTAACCGTTAGATGAAGGTATTCAGACTTATTGACTTGGTCAATACAACAATTTAGTCAGGATTACACACTAGCTTCTTGCTATCTATCCCTGTTGTGTATCTTAATTTTATTCAAGAGCAGCAGGGAACGGTGAATGACAGAAATTTTATAAACTTTTCATAGCAAAGTTTTCACTGCTCTCAGTGTTTTTGTTAGAAGTGTGCTGGGACCAAGCCAGTGAATGAAATATTCTCGTTTTGTTCGATGGTACATATATTTCAAATAAATTTAGAATTTGATAAATGTTAATATGGTTTGGGGAAAAGAAACAGAAACAAAAAAAAAAAAAAATCGAAAAAAAACAAAAAAAAAAAAAAAATAAACAATAAAATGTAAGTTATCGACCAAAAATGTGCAGGAGAAGAAACAAAAACAAAAAAATTCGAAAAAAACAAAAAAAAAAAACCAATAAAATATAAGTTATCGACCAAAAAAGTGCAAGTCATCGACCAAAAAAGTGCAAGTGATAGACCAAAAAAGTACAAATCATAGGCCCTATCCTTGTTGTGTGTGTTAATTTTATTATAATAATAACGGAGGAACTTCCCTATTGACGGCGAAAGATAGAAAATTTTCAAACTTTTCATAGAAAATTTTTTACTACTCTGAGTGTTTTTGCCAGAAGTGTGCTGGGACCTACTCAGTCAAAGATTTTTGTTCGATGGTATGTATATACCCCCAAATAATTTTCGATTTTGGCAAAATGGGTAAAAAGCATGTTAACACGGTTTGGGGGGAAAAAAAAAATCAAAAAACCAAAAAGTCCAATAAATTGCAAGTTATCGACCAAAAAGTGCAAATCATCGACCAAACAAGTGCAAGTTATCGACCAGAAAAAGTACAAGTCATAGGCCATAAAAATACAGACGACCTTCTATAATTTGAGCTTTTTCCACTTGAAGTTTCTATAAGTTGAAGCACAGCAACAGCATCTTGGAGAGAAATTCTATCAGGTTTTACTTCTTCTACTTGAAGTTTCTATAAGTTGAAGTTTTTTTTTCTGGATAATGGTGATTCAATTTATAGAAGTTCGACTGTACAAGTCATTTGTCAAAGAAATACAAGTCGTCGACAAAAAAAATGCAAGTCATCGGTGAAAAAAGTGCAAGTCAACGACACATGAAATAGAATCCATCCGCAACAATAGTAATTAAGACTGCAATGTGCCATAATTTTGGCCGCTGTTTTATTGTTAATTTGAAGAAAATAATTATCGCCCTCGCCTATATCTCCTGTCCCAGGAATGACCCGACCATAAGTGCATCTGAGTTAGAATCCTTGATACCATGGCTCTTCAGCACACTAGATTCATACCGCTTACGAGGCCACTATTTATTCGATTTACCTCCATTTATACAAAGCAATTGTTTTTTGCTCTTTTGAAAAATACAATTAGATTCGTCGCCTATATCTTTGGTCTCAAGTAACGGCCAGCCGCAACAGCCTAGTGCTATGCAGCGCACTAGATTCATATTTCGCTTACAAGTCCATGTTGTATCTTCTTTACACACATACATATGTACATAATCGGCCATTACAAATCTTCAGTGAGGATTACAAGCTATCTTCTCACACCACTCATGTTGTGTGTGTGCGTTAATTTCATACGTGAGTGGCGTGGGACCTACAGTTTACAGTCGACTTCGAACGACAGGTTTTTTGAGAAGCTTTTTCATGGCAGGTTTATTTTAACGCTTAAAGTTTTTGCCAGAAATCTGCTGAGAGGCAGTCGCCGAAGAAATATTTATTTTTCATATTTTCGTTTTGATGAATGACTTGGGATACGAAGCAGGCTAATAAGCCATCACACTACCTGCTAGACTACGGCGACTTCGAATCCTTTACCCTCTTTAGCGCCATTTATATTTAAAAAATTTTTTTTTCGCTTCTTTCACAGCACAACGCAATGAATCTCATTTTTCCCCTTAGCGATTACGTTAATACTGTTTTTGTGCTTTAAATAGTGGTTTTGGGGATTATTTTTTCGTTAGGTTATCTTTTTCTTTTTTCTTATCAACATGTTGCTGCAACATTTTTTGATTAGTTTTTTTTTTCTTTAATATGATTTCTTTAACATTTATTATGATTTTCTTCTTTGCATTTCTTTTCAATTTTAATGCCAGTGCGTGACTGTTAACGCTCTTCTATTTTTATTTCTATGATGACACACTTTAACCTTAAGACTTGACTTAACAGTTAGAAACTGTAATAGAAGAAATGAGGCAAAATTCTATTTAAAATAGCATTAAAGTATAATAACAACAACAACAACAACAATAACAATAACAGTAACACAAAAAAAAAAGATTCTTTAGAACAATTCTTCTCTAATCCATAACCTCTATAACAGCAACACGTTTTTCCATTATGGCAAGAAATAAAAGAAATTGAAAGAAATGAAAACAAAACAAAACAAAGATGTGCCATAAAAAACACTCGGCAACATTTCTTTTGTTGCTGAACAACAAATTTGTTGTTTACAACAAATAAAGAATGAATGAAACAAAAAAAAAAAGCATTGAAATGAGATTGAATGGAAATAAAGAAATTTTTGGTTTTCTATAGAAGAAGGCAAAGACATTATTTGACTGATTTCCATTGTTACCATATGCGAACGAACATAAATTGGATGGAAAATTTTGAAAAATAAAAACGACTTTTTAAAACAAAAATTTAAATACCCCCAACTCCACAACAGTCGAAACAAGTGGCAAACTGTAGGGCTTTCCAAATGAAATAAAATCATAATAAATCCATAATACTGGGGTTCCTAATAAAAAAAGAATTATTCATGGAAAGTATTGCTCTTTGAAAAGCTAAAACTGAACTCATAAAAATTAAACCATAAAAGAAAAAATATTTTAAAAAAATTTCTTTTAAATTTATTTTAAAAGCGATAAAAAAAATTAATAATTTTTATTATGGAATTTTAAACTAAATTTGAAGAAAAAAAGACTTTTTTTTTCCTTGTACAGTCAGACCCCGCTTAACGCTGTTTCAGTATTATCCGGTAGTATTGGGATTCCCCTAAAAAATCACACACTGTAGTGATACTTCCATATACAAGAATGTGAAACAACACAGAAATATCAACAAAGATAGAGAGAAAAAAAGTAAAACAATAACAAATCAACAGTAAGATTCTAGAAGTTGCCAAATTGGAAATAAATTAAGTAAAAACTAGATGACCCGTGCGAATATTTCGCACCGTTAGTTGTCATTTTTGTAACATAAAAATAATTGCCAAAACAGCTTTTTACACTAACTTAGTAATAAACGGCATTATAGTAAATAGCGGTATTGCCAGAATGGATTTTAATACATACTATATTACATATGTAGAACTGCATTACTATTAAGCGACCCTGTATTAGCACACTTGAACAAAAACATATAATAATAATGACAACAGTATTATCATGCAGTTCCATATAAAATATAATTTTTATCAATGAAAATATTAATTTTTCAATTTCTAATTATTTTTCGCCATTAGTGTTAGATATAAGCTTTAAAATGAGATATCAATCATTAAATTTGATGCGGTGGTATGGGAGATATTTGCAACCGACAAAAAAAAGTGCTTTAGAAATAATATATATGATGTGACATCTTGTAAAAAAAAAAAATGTGAATTATAAAGGGTTGCCTTTTTTATTTCGGGATTAGAGAACAAAAGCAAACATTAATCATCGAAAATCGCTTTATTATTTTTCAAAATTTTCCCCATTAAGATCCATGCACTTTTGCATGCGTTTGAACTAATTGTCGAAGCAGTTTTGCCACTCTGATTGAGGTATCTCCAAAGCATTCTTTCTGAACGCATCAACCTGCTTCTTCAGGTGTCGAAAAACGTTGACCTTTCATTTTATTTTTTACGTACGGGAATATAAAGAAGGACTAAACGGCGGATGACTCATCGAATCGATGATTTGAGTGCTCAAAAATTCAGTTGTTTGAGGCGATATCGTGGTGAAGAGTGATCCATCTTCGGCTTTTGGTTTTCCTGGTTTCTTGATAGGCAACTGGCGTCTTGTCCAGTTTTTCCGAAAAAACAGGCGATCATTTGCTTGGAAGTGCATCGTGCGCAAGCAACTTTTGTTGGCTTTGGCTCATCTTGAAACACCCATACAGTCGACTGCTGTTTACTTTCGGCCACATAAGCGTAAATCCACGATTCATCACCTGTCACAATGTCTAGACGTGTTTGTTTCGAAGCACCACGATTGTATTTTTGAAGCAACCGAGACGAGCCTTTTTTTGAGCGATTGACAAATTGTGTGGGATCCAACGCGAACAAAATTTTTTTGGCAGTCAAATGTTTATGCAATATTGAATGTATGCTGGTCCCACTAATGCCTAAGGTTGTTTCAATCTCACGATAGGTCATATGACGATCTTCCAAAATTGTTTATCGCTGCAGCTTATTAAAATGTATCTGCCGTGTTAAGCGTGGTTCTACTGTAATAATAGCTCGACAATATCCACTAATTAGAGGAGTTTCTATTGAATTGTCTAAAATAAATTGCAGTTTTGTTAACGATAATGCGGTTTTTTGTTTAAATTTTTATTGCCGGACGGACAGCACATTAGTTGTCGAACGTCGTAAACGTTAGTAAATATTTTTAAAGTATTTTAATTGTACATGATTGTCAAACTCTTAACCTCAATTTGTTGTTAATGTTTTCACAAACAATTCCATTAAAAACTCGACAAAAACCCCGATTTCGTCTTTCCTTTCCTTTGCTTTTCGAAGACAACGACAATAGTTTAATGGCAGATGATGATTGGCATTCTGAAGAAAATTGATTTTAATTGAGCTTTAACTTTATATTTTTTCGTTTTTTTTTTGAACAACTATTTTCGTGTTCAAAATGTCAATTATTAATGAAAATAAAAGAACGAATTTCTTGTCATCAAAAAAATATAGCGGCGGGCGGGCGTTAATTTAAAAAAATTTTAAAATAAATTTCCTTGCACCAGAGATCAGCAAAATGAGTATTCAAAAAGATGAGTAGAATATCAAATCATACTCTTAATTTCTGGTACTTCTGATACATATTCATACTTATTTTAAGTTTTTGAAAAACGCTAAAAATATGAGTTCATAGATTACAAAAAATATAATAAAAACAAATTTCGTGCTTAATTGTAGATCAATTCTTTATTGTTCGCACAATCCCGTGTACCACCTTTAGAAATTGATTAACACAATAACAATTTACTTTAATTGTTATTCTTCTTTCACGCTCTTCCCCGCGTAAGTAATATCAACTGTTCGTTATTATTCTCTGCTTACAACCTTTTTGTAAACAACACCACAATAATCTCTTTACACATAACCTGTCTGATTGAATTCTTACTGAATCCCACGTGTTGTCTTCTCAAACATAACTAACTGAATTCTTACTCAATCCCTCAAGTCGTCTTCACACACGACTGAACGAATTTTTACTGGATCCCACGTGTCGTCTTCACACATAAGTGACTGAATTCTCACTGAATCCTGGTTGCCTGCTCTGTCTTGCCTTTTATATCACTGGATTAATAGTGTAATGAATCCACTCGAAGGAGAATAATGGCCTTCGGGAAATATCTAAAAATGTAAACAAGTTGTTTCCATTATTGTTGTTTGTGTATCTTGTTTACATTTGTCCAGGCAGAGTAGTTGTTGCTTGAGTATTTGCCTAATCGCTAATTTTTTTACTCTGCGCTTTAGTTTTGCTTGTTTTCTTCTTTGTCCGCTGCATTTTGTTGTTGGCTGTTTACATCTTTATCCCTTATATTGTCTTTACACTGATGTTGTTGCTATATTCGTGTTTATTCATCGATCTTGTAAACAAGTTCATTATTTATATTGCTACATTTTTTTACTTACTCGTTGAACACGTGAACAAGTCCATTATTTTGTTTTTTGGAGCTTTTCTTTATCATTTTAGACAAGATCAATTATCAGCAGCGGAAAAAAACGATTCATTAGTGAGCTCTGCTTTGTACATCATAATCTTTATGTTAAGCTTACGCCCCAGCTTGATAGCAAAGGTTCTTAATAAGTAAATTCCACTTGGACACTGTTGTAGTAACAGGTTTACTGTGAGTGGATATATTTTCCTGTTGTGAAGATTCAAGAAAATCGAATTAGATTTAGTTAACTGCCTATGTCTTATGGGATGATGTGTTAGATGAGATGGTGAAATGAGTTGTCAGTAGATGTCAGTCAAGCAGTAGATAGTTCAGCGGGTCTCTGTCACAAGTAGAATGGGCGTAGAGTATGGTGAACAAAGCTGAACATTTAATAAGATAAACCCTGGTGACATCGGGGTCAACGATATTTACAAACAGGCACTGTTAGCTGAGACTATTTTGTGTCAAGCGTTTTATTTTTTACCACATAACAAATTCGGATACATTCCGAATCCGTAACAACTATTGTGGTCGCATACGGACTTTTACTACCCTGAAAACTTTACTACGTTTTAAAACATTATGTGTTCTACCTCTGATCTTAGTCTACGACACACTTCTACTTTGGACGTAAAAAGTGCGGAGCTTTATTTATGATGGTTCTGCGGTCAGAAAACTATATAATAATGTTGCTTAGCTGCAGAAAAACGAAATAAAGAAAATATTAGTAACAGAGATATCCATAGAAATAAAAAAGAAACATGTTGCAGCAACATGCTGTTCGTTCTAACAAAAATTTTTTTGGGTATTTTGTATGAAAATAATTTCAATATTTAAAAACATTTTTTAAAACTTTACAAAAAGTTGTGTATGCATTTCTATTTGCTTAGCAACATGTTGATCAACATTTTTTTATTTATTTATTTCAGTTTTTTCTTTAAATTTTTATGCATTTTTTTATTTTTGGTTACGTAAATTTTAACTATTTTTTATTTTATTGTAGACATTTAAAAAATGTTGTTAAAACTCTATCGAGCAAATGTTGCGCTGTTGCAGAAAAAAAACTAATAATGAAAAATGCAAAATATTACTGACAGGGATATACATGGAATTAAGAAAGGAACATGTTGCTAATCTAACAAATAATTTTCTATTTTTTACGAAAATAATGTCAATATTTAAAAACATTTTTTAAAACATTACAAAAAGTTTTATATGTACTTCTATTTGCTTAGCAACATGTTGATGAACATTTTTTAATTTATTTATTTAAGTTTTTTGTTCAAATTTTTATGCATTTTTTTAATTGTTTCGTTACGTAAATTTTAATTAATTTTTTATTTTATTGTTGACATTTAAAAAATGTTGTCAAACCACTCTTTTTTAAACGGTGATTAATACTTTTCCATTTTAAACTGGTCCAGAATCAGACACACGAAATGAAATGAAATGCAAATTAGTTTATAATTTTTGTTCATCTTTTTGTTTTCATATTCTAAATCACAAATCCCGTAGACCATATTGTAGATGCTAATCAGTTTGTTTGGCTGTGCTGACATTTGATTGGTATTTATGTATGTAAATAATGTTTATAAACAATGTTGCTATTAATATTAATGAGATGCTAATTTTGAACTTTTTTTTTCGTTTTCATTACTTAAATGCAAAATCAAATGACATTGAAAAATAAATGAAAGAAAGAAATAAAGAAAGAAAGAAATATTTGATTTTGGGTGTTTATTGTGATTTGTTTTGTTATTCTGATTTTTTTAAAAAAAGTAGCATTTATGACGATATACCACCACGTAAAACATTGAAACTTGATAAATTAAGATGAAGTAATCGGTGACAAGAGACATCTGAGTGGTGTTAGTGATTAGCATATTTGCACGTTTTGATCAAAATTTTGTTTCCAATTTTTATTATTTTTTTGTTTTTTGTTTTCTTTATATGACACAGACAGACAGCATCTTATTGTTTTGATTTGAAATAAATAGGCGACCTTGTCTTAAATGTTAATGAAAATAAAAGATTTTTAAATAAATTAATATTTATAGGTTAACTAACAGATGATGAATAATTTTAATTTAATTTTAAAAACGCATATTTAATATTATTTTAACATATGACATCAACACCCAATTATCTTCTTAAGAGAATTTCATTTTTAGAATATTATGTGCCAATGAAAAATGTCTGCAAATCTTTTGTAAACAGTATTCGTAATTGTTAAAATGTTTATAAACAAATTCTGCGCATTCCATTGTTGTTTCATTTCATTGTGTTGTTCAGCCAACTTAATTTCCCTTTACAAGTAGTATGTATTTGGAACAAAGACTGCATAAATAATTAAAATAAAATAAAAAAAGAAATAAAAGAATGCAAATATTTGTTTATTTTAAGTAATGAAAGAAAATAAATTTATATGCCAGACAATGCTATAAAAAAAATGGCCAAAGTGCCCATATAGCATAAATATTTAATCGTATTAATATCAACAAAATAGCATTTAATTAATTCTCCGCTATTAAATAGCATTTAGCAATAAAAGTCTTATTAAAAGTTGCAATATACTTGTAGCGATTAAAATAAAGTAAAAAAAGTTGCCGAAATGAAATCATTTTGAAATCAATACACTAAACTTGTTGGCAACATGTTTTCCAAACATGTTGCAAAGTAATATAACATAATACTACTTATATTGCAACATGTTGCTAGCACTAATAGACTTTCGCCAACCCATTTCTAAGATAAATATGAAACAATGTTTAGAGGAACATTTAAAAAGTCTAGTCTATCCGACTAACAACATAAGAAACAAAATATATAAATGTTTAGCAACATATTGGTAATTGTTTAGCAATATGTTGCTAGCACTAATAGACGTTCGCCAACCCATTTCTAAGATAAATATGAAACAATGTTTAGAGGAACATTTAAAAAGTCTAGTCTATCAGACTAACAACGTAAGAAACAAAATATATAAATGGTTAGCAACATATTGGTAATTGTTTAGCAATATGTTGCTAGCATCAATAGACGTTCGCCAACCCATTTCCAAGATAAATATGAAACAATGTTTAGAGAAACATTTCAAAAGAGAAAATCGTGTATCTACGTTTTTTAAAAGTAAGTCTATCAGGCTAAAAACGTAAGAAACAAAATGTATACAAATATTTAGCAACATATTGGTAATTGTTTAGCAACATGTTGTTCTAAATGTATCAATTACATATTACAAAAATATTTAGAAACATGTTGCTTAATATCGAAAAATGTTTTGCAACATATTTGAACTATTTTTTTTTTTTAATTAAAAAAAAAGAAAATATAAAAAAAAACATAAAATTAAACGCAACTATATTGAAAAAACAAAATTCTGTAAGGCATATTCCATATTTCGTTTATTTTTAGCACAAAAAAAAATCAAATTTCATTATCAATTCGAATATTTCAAAACATTTCGCCATCAGATAAAACCGAACACACTGTCAATTTGTTACGAAATATGAACACAGAAATAATAATCAAAAAACAATAGGAAAAAACGTTGAAATATCTGCATGCATGTTTCGGGGGAAATGTGTCATACATACTAAATAAGAAGAATTGATAGTAAAAATAAATTAGTTTTGCAAAAACAAATAAACTGTGTGTGTATGCTTAAAACATTGAATAAATAATGAAATTTCTAAACGATAAGATATGGCAAATAGGCGAAAATACCAGACACACATTCTATTGTGTTTGCCGGCATAAAAGCATATACCGCTGAATATAATATCTGGAAAGAAAGACTAGCAATCAATTGTTTAAAAATAAAAATAGTTATTAGCAACTTTTTTTAAAACTTTTAAATTTAAAGGCAAGTTGCATGGTATTAGTCACAATGCTGATGATGACGACATGTTGCTGAAACATGTTGATAAGGATAACATTTATTATGACAAAATATTTATTATCTAACATTTATTATGAAAAAGCAGAAATAAATAATATTTTTTGTGAAACCATAATTAAGCAACATGTTGCTGCAACATTTATCATGTTGCGTTGTGGGAATGTCACGTTATATAAGAACTGCAGTCTGAGGAATTTGACAAATCTTTACATGAATAGCAAATAATCTAACATTTTATGTAGTTTTTTTTATAAATTTTAAATTAAAAACTTAATTGACTATATTAAAACAACAAAGAGTACTATAAACATATGACAACATGTTACTCTTTTAAAAGAATTTCAGCAGAGACTTTTTTCTCAATACGTTATATAAACCATGTTTTTTATATGTTGAAACATGTTGCTGCAACATTTTTGTTTTCAAATATACAATGAAACATATTCTTAGGTTCTTTTTCTAAATTTTTATGATAAAAAAATTGAAATCGATTTCAATTCGTATACTTAAAATGCCATGCAAAATGATTTTAAGGCAAAATGATTCAGCAACATGCTGCTAGCATGTGTTTTATTTACGGAAATGAATTTTGATTTGAATTTTTATATGGAAATCTAAAAAAATTAAAAAATTAAACGTAAAGTAATGAAAATCTATTGCAATATGTTGCTAAACTTTATATGTAAATTATTATTGTTGGCTTTTTTCATTTGAAAAACATAATTTAACAGAATATTTATTGTGTTGGCTTCTAGCAACATGTTACTAAGCTTTATAAGTTATTAAAATTGACTTTTTTTAATTGAAAAACATAATTTAACAGAATATTTATTGTGTTGGCTTCTAGCAACATGTTGCTAAGCTTTATAAGTTATTAAAATTGGCTTTTTTTTTAATTGAAAGACCTAACTTAACAGAATATTTATTGTGATCGTTTTTAGCAACATGTTGCTAAGTTTTATAAGTTATTAAAATTCACATTTTTTTAATCGAAAGAATTTATTTAACAGAATATTTATTGTGATCGTTTCTAGCAACATTTTGCTAAGCTTTATAAGTTATTAACGTTGGCTTTTGTTTAATTGAAATATCTATTTTAATAGAATATTTATTGTGATCGTTTTTAGCAACATGTTGCTTGCATCTATTTATGTTTTTAAAGGCGAAATTTTTAGTTTAAAAGTGTTGAAATCAAATAAACTTTGGGATATTGCAAACGATAATGATGTTGATAAACATGATTATGAGAAACAACATTTGTTTAAGGCTAAACAAAAGCAATAACGACGATAATGATGTTTTGATGTTGAAGTCATTAATATCATCATAATGTTTATAAAAGACCGTTGCTTTTGCTTTTTTTTGCTTAGCCATGTTTTTTTTGTTCATTCATTGTTGTTGTTGTTGTTGGATACTATGGTCGCATTTTATTACTTTTTGATGTTGTTGTTGTTGTTATTGTTATTGCTGTTATTTTGTGGTAAACATTTTTACAATCATAATCACTCTAAACAACAGCCAGCATTGTGGCATTAAACCGTATTGAAGACGATGATGATGATGACGGTAGTAGTGCTGCTGGAGGTAGTAGCGGTTATGGTATAGAGAAGTGCATTGAACTGTCGTCGTTTCGTATGAATGAAAAGCGACGTTTTTTTTTCTTTTTTCATCTTCAAAAGGTTTTTCAGTTTTTTTTTTCATGAGTTAAAGTTAATATTTAAAAACATAATAATGATGATGTTGTTGTTGTTGTTTATTTTATTTAATGTTGCTGTTGTTGTTGTTGTTGGTTTGTTTTCTTTAAATATTTAAAGAAAGAAAGAAAGAAGGACGGAATGGTAAAAAAATATGGATTTCTTTCATTGTTTATTTACATTTGTTGCCAGAGCATTAAGTATTTAAGCCGCCATAATATCAGCTTCATTATGCAGCAACATCAACACCGGCACCGGCACCAGCAACATACATAATCATCAACGGCTAAGCTTAGCATCATTATAATCTGCATGATTTTTATGTTTTTTTATTTTTCCTAAATTTTTCTTTTAATTTCTTTAAAATGAAACCTTTTTTTCCCCCAATAAAATAAACACTTGCGGTTTATGATCTTGACTGTCTCCATCCATGTGTTTTCTTTGTCTTTCTTTATATTTCTCGGGTATTATTGCTATTTTTCTTTTTCTTTTCGTTTTTTTTATTTTATTACAGAAAATCTATGTTTATTTGCTTTGAACTTGGGATTCAGTTGTTGTACGGCAATTATTATTAAAAAATTTTAATACAAAACTGAATCAGGGAAAATAAACAAACTAGAGAGCGAGAGAGAGAGTGAGGGGGTCGAGAGTATCAATTTTTATTAAATGCATCAGGCGATAAGACAATTTTGTGGAATTATTTATTCAATAGATTTTTAATAAACATTAGCTAAATACAGCGAAAAATACAATGGCTTAGAGAGAGAGAGAGCAAGAGAGGAGTGGCATATAGTTTCGCATTACATATTTCGAAATAATTAAAATTGTAATTAAATATTTCAAAAAGATTTACAAACCCTACAGGTGCCTTATTAATAAAATTACGTGTAAACAATTACATGTAATCAGTAATTTATTTCAAATCAGGTCGTTTGTATAAATAAATAAATAGTAAATATTCCATTTAAATATATAAAACGAATTGAAATTTTTATTCCTAGAATCCAGCAAAGAAATCTTAATACACTTATCAACAAGGCTTGTAAACATAGTTGCCAGATTTGATGATTTTGAGCTCTAAAAATATTATTTTGACGACATGACGATTTATGCCCTTATTTTGACGATTTTTAGCTATTAAAAATTTTATACAATTTTCTTTACTTTTTAGTACTTTAAAGGCTTCCTTAAAAGCCAAAAAATTTCAAGTCGTTAATAACATTGAAGTTGATAATAAATTATCATACGCCGTTGCAGACAATTTTAAAAATTCAATTATAGCTTCTAACACTACCATCGGAAGAATAAACGCAAGTGCCATTATTTATTATCTTGTTTTTTAATAGGACCAATACCCAGGGCTTAGCATTGTTTTTGGAACTAGGAAAATATATTATAGGAATGAGGAAAGAGGGAGCAGTGTTTATGGAAACTAGGTTTGAATATTTTTATACCATAAGTAAGATCTCTGCAGTATCTTCTACATACGAATAGTTCGTCTAACAACCGAACTTTGTCTGTAATGCACTGTGCCATACACTGGCCAATCGATCACATACGAATGTGTTGGTCGAGAAAGACGAGTGTTACGTCGGAATATATGATTTTCCCTTACTTCGCTCGAATAATATCCATTGTAGCAGCGATAGAACAGTGACTCTAGTCACAATACAACGATGCTCCAATGAATCAATGGGGTTGGAACAGAATAGTGATTAACAACCTACTACGGCCTCACCTATACACGATCAAGAAGCAATTTTCTTTTTTAATTTTTATAAAAAATTCTGCATACTTTTTAAATACTTTTTAACACTGCATTTACACTCTGCAACTTGTTTGTTTTTTTTACAACATTAATTGGCTATTATAAATTGTTTTGTTTGTAATTTACTGCAACATGTTGCTAAACAATTTTCTTTTTTAATTTTTATAAAAAATTCTGCATACTTTTTAAATACTTTTTAACACTGCATTTACACTCTGTAACTTGTTATTTTTTACAACAATAATTTGCTATTATAAATTGATTTGTTGTAATTTACTGCAACATGTTGCAAAAGAATTTTCTTTTTCATTTTTTATAAGAAATCCTGCATTTTACACTCTGCAACTTGTTTCGGCAACATTAATTTGCTATTATAAATTGATTTCTTTTACTGCAACATGTTGCCTAAATAATGTATTTTACTCTACTTTTCAGTCCATTTGCCAAGGCTAATGAATATCCATACGTATGTATAAAAATTTCATTAAAAATTAATTTTTATACTGCAATAAATGCATTTTGAAAGCAAAAAAAAAAATTTTTTTTGTGTTTTTTATTTTTAAATTATTTTAATTGCCTGAGCTTTACAGTTGGCCAGTATGGAGTTGTAATTGATCAACGATTGCATGTTATTTAAATATTAAAAAACAAAAAAACAAAATTTGTTTTGCAAACAAAAGCCCCCAATTGTAATTCTCCATAGATTTTCACAATCTAAAGTTCATGTTCGTTTATTGAATAATTTTTTATTTAGTTTTTTAACACGCATATTTCATTTTTTATTTTTTTTTTTTTATTTGTTTTCATTTCCACTTGGAATTTTCGTTTTGTGGCAAATCAATAAAGGAGGCACACACAACATGTTTATTAAAAACAAATCAAAAAAACAAGAAAATGTTGCTCAATCAATATGATAACAATAAATAATTGCCTTGACAAATGAGTTTAATGTGACAACAACAGCAACAAAGTGCAATTTACCAAATGAAAAATGGGAAAATTTGTTTAATAAAAAAAAACAACAATTGTTGTAAATATTTATTACCATTAAATAAATATTTCTGTTTTTCATTTGATTTTTCAATTTCGATTACATTTTTTCGACTCAACATTTACTCTGGCGTTAATAAACCTAATATAGGGAGTGTTTTTTTTTTTGGGTTTTCAAATTTAATTTAAACAAAGTTGTTTAAATATACACCCACCTAGAAGACCTAGACATAATAAATTGTCTAATAAACAAATAAAAATTTAATCGAATCGAATTGACTGTTATTTCCAACACTATGTTGCTGAATTTTTTTTTTTTTTACAGTAAGTTATTATTAATATTCTATTAATCAATAGATAATCTCCAGCAACATGTTGCGGCAATATTTTAGAGGATATTTCTATATACATATAGTCTCTTTATTCTAATTATTTAGAAAAAAAATTTTTTTAACCCTTCTGCTAATAACTTACTAATTGTCTTCAGCAACATGTTGCAGCAACATTTTTTTTTCAATAAGGTAGTAGAAAAATTTGTAAGACATAAAATGATTATCTTTGTTATAAACTGTACAGAAAGTATGTTAATCTTACTGCAACATGTGCTGCATCACTTGTTTGTATACAGTAGGACTCCACGTAACGCTGTTTCAGTTTCACGCGGTAGTATTAAGATTCCCCTAAATCGCTTACTTGTTGTAAATCTATGCAAATCAAACGGCCATGTACCAACCAAAAGCGATACACTATAAAGCGACCGTGTATATGTACTATGTATCGTTTTTCAACGTTCTTTTTAGACTCGTCCAGAGACCAACTGTATATTCCGAAGTTGCAATGTATTTACGGATGTACGTGTTAAGTTTCGTTTAGCGCAGAAACTTATTAAAACATATCCCCCCATTAATCGTGGTCTTACTGTATGTTAATCATACTGCAACATGTTACTGCAACATTTGTATTTATTATTCTCATTATTTTTTTTCCAATTTAGTTGTTTTAATACGAACCATTTCTGTATTAAAAAAGTTTTTTTTTAAACAAACTTTTCCATATTATAGGCAACATTTTGCAGCAACAGTTGGTTATCACTTCTTTTACTAAGGCCTTTTAGATTCGATTGGGTTACAAAATATCACGTTTAAAATTAACATATTGATGTGATATGCTATCACCTTACTTTTATTTCTACCGTTTATTTCAATCTGAAAATGGATTACAACTTTCAAATATGGATTGGTACTACGAAGTTTATTTTAGGGTCTTCTCGACCATGTATAGACTAAGTCGATGGTAACAACCATGTTAACTTAATAGAACATCGTCTCAATTTCGCTTGTTTTTTACTGTTTTATCATTACGCGAATGAAATGTTCTGAAGGGGAATAAAGGGACTTGTTCCCAAATAGCTCAGCATATAGAAACACATTCATTTGCGTTCATTTGATCAGTGGATCAGAGTATGCATTACATACAGAATTTTTTTCTTTATCTGCCCTCTCTATATGAACTGAAAAAATGTATTATAAATGAAATGAAACTACATTCGCAAGGACGAGTATACTCGTCTAGGCAGTGCGGGATACCCTGTCAATGACGAGTATATTCGTGGCAGCGAATGTATTATGTACAGGTTAAACTTTGGAACTTGGAAATATATTCTTGTGTTTTTGTAGTTTCATTTCACTAGTATACTCGTCTTTGATAGGGCATCCCGCATTGCCAAGACGAGTATACTCGTGAAATAAAACTACAAAAACAGAAAAATATATTTCAAAAGCCTGCTTGTTATAATACATTTAATGTAGGACGAGTATACTCGTATTTGATAGGGTATCCCGCATTGCCAAGACGAGTATACTCGTCCTACTTTAAATGTATTATAACATGCAGGCTTTTGAATTAGCAAATGTTTTTTTTTTTGCCAATCGACAATTGTGAATTTCCAAGTGTTGCCAATTTTCGTAATGTGTCTCGTTTTATTTCATTTTCTTTATTTTATCCATCTTGAGTGATTTATTATTTGTTTTTCTATTAAAACGTACACAAATACGAAAAAAGATATCGAGATGAGTATACTCGTCTTTGGTTTTCTGCTTGTAAATGATTATGTATGACAATATATGTGCTCTTACCAAGAAATGACAGCGTTTTAGTAAACTATAACTTTCAAAATATTCATAAGTTGCAATGGGAATGACTTCATATAATTTAGGCTTGGCAGCGAATGTGTATTAAACTGCTAGTGTTGCAGCAACATATTGTCAGTTTTAAAATTTTATTGTATCATATATTCGTTATGCTATTAGGGGTCTTAAGGTTTCTGTAAATTTATAAAGATTTTGTTCCATTTTCATTTTTATTAAAATGCAAATGTTGCAGCAACATGTTGCTTAAATAAAACAACTTTTTTATTATTTTTTTCAAGCAAATTTTTGTAGTTTTGGAACTAATTTGTAATAAATTGAATTTTTTGTTTCTTTTAATGGAATTTTGTTGCAGAAATATGTTGCATAATGATGTATTAATTTTTCTTTATTTTTTTTTTCTAATTTCAGGTAAATGATTCTTGTGGTTTTCTTTGGTTCGAGCTGGAACAGGTAAAATTTAAGGAAAATTTTCATTTTAATTTAGTTTCTTTAACATGCTTTTAAGTCTCGATTATATTTCTTGATTTAGTTGTTTTTTTTTTAACAATCCACAATTAATTAATTTTTTATTAAACAAATATTTCGTTAACCTTTCTTGTCAACAAATGTTAAATTTTGTAGGCCCCCCCTAATTATGTATGAGAACTTTACATATGTGAAGTCTTAAAAGGCCTTTGGGTTTATTGTCTTGAAATTTATTGGAGTTCTTCGTTTTCTTCATATTGTCTGTTCATAATTTATTTACAAAAAAAAAAAGGAAATGTTAACCTCTTATATGCTGATACAAATGTTTTATAATTATAAACAGAAAAATATTTAAAAAAAATTTAAAATAAATACTAAAACCAAATCAAGAACACCGGTTTGCTTCTGAGCGGACAGACAAAGGTTTTGGGGAAAAGTTTATTTAATATTTTGTTGTTGTTTGTTTGTTGTTTTATAATTAACATAACAAAAAATTCATTTTCGTTCAATTTGTATCAATTCTTTTATTATTTATTTGTTGTAAATACATTCATATTTAAGAATTAATTTATTAAACAGAAAAGAGTTGTTTAAAATTCCTAGAGAAAATTTACTTCTATTTTTTTTAAATGGTATCAGAAATACAGTGAACTCTCGATAATGTGAACTATTTATCTTTTTAAAAATTCATTCGATAACGAATGAAAGCGCAAAGCATTGTTAAAGCAACATCTTGTAATTTATTTACACAATAAAACGCATAAAATAGTTTTATTATTCGCGCAATTCTGTATGCCACTGTTCACAACTTGATGTAAACAACAACAAATGGTTTGTTTGTTACACCTTTTGTATACATAGTAACAATTACTAGACAATTGTTCGACTGATCTTTGTAACGGAAATCTTTAATTACACCGTGCCGTGGTCTAGTAGGTAGTGTGTTGGCTTATTAGACGTAAAAGCCAGGGTCCGAGTCCCAGGCCAGACATCAAAACAAAAATACAAAAAGTATTTTTAAAACTCTGAGAGTAAATAAAATTGCCATGAAAACCTTCTCAAAAATCTGTCATTCGGAGTCGACTTTAAAAACTGTAGGTCCCGCCACTCATGTATAAAATGAATGCACACAACATAAATGGTGTGAGAAGCTAGGTCGTAATCCTGACTGAAGGGTTGTAACGGCCAATTATGTATGTATTAAATATTTGTGTCTACTTTTAATAGTTTTATTATTCACGCAATTTTGCGTGCCACTGTTCACAACTTGATGTAAACAACAACAATTGCTTTGTTTACACCTTTCAATTTAGAATTTCTAGACAATTGTTCGACTGATCTTTGTAACGGATATTTTTAATTACACCATGTCATCACACAAGACTGATTGAACTTTTACTAACTCATTCGCCTGCTTTGTCTTGTCTTTTATATGGTAAAGTCTGATGAATGTCCATGAAGACGAGATCTCTATAAATGTAAAGATCGTTGTTTTCATTTATTATTCTTGTTTGTAGATTTTGTTTACATTTATTCTTGTCGTATTTGTTGTTGTATTTTTGTTTACATGTTTCCATTTTTTTATGTTTGTTTTTTTTTTTACGCCGTGCGATAATTTGTAAACAAGTTCATTTGTTTTTTTGTTTTTATTGCTTTTGTTTATAATTTTAATGTTAAAGAAGAAAACCAAACTCCTAAGTCTGGTCCCATTTGCTCTAGGTATAGTGTAAATCCTTAATAAATAATTGCATTGTTTCGACTTGAAGGTTTTGCAAAAATGGAACCTAAGGGCGGGCCTTCAATGAATAGAAAACGAACTTGAATTTCACTGCCAGCTATAGCAATTAGAAATTTGAAAAAAAAAAGTACTTTTCATTGAACAAAAAAAAAAAAAAAAGAAAGTACGAAATACTAAAAAAAATTTAGGTTGAAGTACTTAAATTTAAAACTAAATTAAGTTTTGCAAAATAATAAAATAAAATTTGAAAGTCTTAATTGTTAATTGCAGCTGTGGTGTACTCATTTTTTTTAGTTTCTGGAAACTTTCCTACTTTTTGTGATACGTTTGCGGAAAGGAATTATTGTGAATTTATTTCTACAAAGTTTTCCTTTTTAATCTCTGTTGCTTAATTTATGACAAAGTCAACCAGCGGTGAAGGTCTCTTTCATTGACTCACTCACTCACTCACTCCAACTCATTCACTGCAACCAATTATGCATTCATCCTTTGAAGCTCCCTCTGCTGTCATCATCATAGTTTAAAAAGCCTTTGCCTTGCCATAATTCAAGTGAAGGTTACGATCGAGTATTTTTTTTTCTTCTTTTTTTGCTTTGTTTTTAATTTAAATTTTTAATTTTGTTTAATTTAATGTTTAAACATAAATTTTGTGCATTTTAAAATGTGTCTTCTTTCCAAATAAATGCTGGATAAACTTTTACTTTTTTTTTGTTTTTTCATTTGCTAAAATTAACAGAGAAAAAAAATTGTCATCTTGATTTTAAATTGAAAGTTTCATTTCCATTCCTTTTTTTTGTCATTTTCTATATCTTCCTCTTCTTCTTCTTCTACGAAGGTTGTTTTACCAGTTGCGATTTTTTTTTTTGGTTTATTTGTAGCATGACCTTTAATCAACATATGTGTTGCACTAGCCTTCGTTAACAGTTGAAAATTATGATGAGTAATCCGGTTTTATCAGGAAAAAAATTCATATTTTTTCCCTTCGTACACAATATTTATATGTAGGATTGATGCTCCAGGTTGATCATAAAAGTTTCGTAATAGAATGCTTTTTCTTCATTATTTGTCTTGCATAAACAGTTTGATTTCACATCAAATCAATTTGAAATCGAATTTAAAAAATCCAAGACGTAAACCATAAATTCTAGCAGAGACACATTTGACCTTAACAGAACGGCATTTGCACTTAACAGGGCACTGTTAGCTGTTTAACAGTGGCAATCTGAACAAGCCCGCTTGTTTAGAAGCTAATTTTAGGATGAATCCTAAGTCCATGACCAAAGCAAGGTTTCAAAAAATCTTATTTGACTCTCTTGATTCGTAACCATAACTTTGGAGACTGAAAACCTTTTGTCGTATTCTGGCCCATCGTCCGTAACTGCCAGATTCAAAACCAGGAGAGAAGGTAATCAATCAACAACCTCAACCAGGATGTTTTTCATTCATTTAAATAGGCTTCCCACAGAGATATTGCAGGTGAAGCAGTCCGACTCCTGCTGTAATCAAGTTGAAATCGGTAAATTGTTGTTACAAATTTAAAGTCATAGACCTTCATCCCTCGGGTACATATTGGTTATAGGGTGCCTTCTACAATCATCTGAGTTGATTCTGTCATTCCAGTTAGTGAGTATTGGAAAGAAAGATCGTGGTCACGTATGCCGTCAATTTAAAGTGAAATGGTAAGATGGTGTGGAGTGTAGCTGTCGAGGTTTTCGATATCAGGAACTTACGCCGACTGTAAAGTCTTTCAGGTGAAAATCATGACTACACCATGGCGATTAAATGCCTTTTCAATAGCAGATTACATACATAATTGGCCTTTACAACCCTTCAGTCAGGCTTACGACCTAGCTTCTCAATAGAAGATTACTCCCTAATAAAATACTGCCATTCTCTGTCAGGCTAAAGAAATCTTACCTTCGAACGACATATCGACGTTGCATATTTCTGCAGGATATGTTCAAATAAAAGAACTGTAATGGTTAGAATGGTTATTACACTAGAAAACCCCTTACGTAACCCTCCCATAGGGGCCCCCTTGTCCTGTCCTGTTTAGTCTGAAAGAAAGAAAAATTTCACTCTTTAGTTAACGCTTCCCATTTGACTGCCAGGTTCATCTTGCCAAAACTGTTGTTATTTTTTTAAGCCGTAATTTTTCTACAAAGAAAATGGTACTAATTTGAAATGAAAAAGTACTTTTTTTTTAGTAAAAAAAACTGCTTTTCAAAGGTAAAACGTTAAGAATGCTTTTTATTTTTTTGTAGAAAAGTGAAATAGAAAATGATGTAAAAAGTACTTTGGTGGTTAGTAAAGTAAAAAATGTTGTAAAAAGCATTTTAAAAAGGTACTTTATAAAGGTACTTTAGTGGTTGCTACTTTTTTCAGTATTTGAATTTATATTGCTTACATTAATTTTTCTAATATGGTACTTTTTTTTTGGTACTCTTTTATGTACAGTTTTAGATAAAAAAGTACTTTTTTATGTAACTGAAATGGAATTTTAAACAAACGATTTTTAACATAAGTACTAAAAACGAGTTGATGAAAGTTTTTTACACTCGTGTTCGAAAACATTTTTACTAACATTTTTTTTATTTTTGTTAAGGCTCTTAATATGCCAACCTATACCTACTGTAAGGCATACCTGGTCTTATGAACACCAATATTTGAATTTTGAATTTTTGTCAATGTCAAGTAATTTTGAAATCAATCGATGGTCGCGCTTATTTATTTAATAAATCTCTACATCACCTTGGTAAGGCAATAAGCCGCCAAGTGTGTCCATAAACAGATTAATTGAGGTGTCAAAGATATTTTTTTTTTAAGAAAAAAACGACAACAACAACGATTGCAGTTATAAATTAAATTAAATTTAAAAAAAAAAATTCTTTAAAATTCAAAACAAATTTGTTTCTTAACAGATTCCATTTAAGCCATGTTAATCTGAAATGAAAACTTGTCTTGTTTGCAATATTTGCCTTCCTTTGCCTTGCCTTGCATCCCCTGGGTGCTGTGTTGTGCTGAGTGGTGCATTGCATTATATGATGCCAATGACAACATTTCGTTTTGCCTTGCCACCACCATATGTGAGCTACACAGCAGAAGAAAAAAACTGAAAAGAAAAAGAATACAAAAAAATAAGGTCAGGGCCATAAAACAAAAAGCATGGATTGGGTATCTTGTTCAAACTGTTTGTTTGACGCAAATAAATTTGCAATTTTACTCGTATGCACATGCTACATGCATACGTACGTACACAGCGTCATTCATGCAGTCAATCAGTCAGTCAATCAGTGATCTGTTTAATAACACGGTGCGATAGTGAAAATACACCCGAGTAAAGTAGAACTCAAAAATATTTTTTTTTTATATTTCTTGAACCCTTCAAATTTGTTTTATTTGATAAAATCTGATTTCTTTTTTACTTTATGCACAAATTTCTGGATTACTCAAAAATTTCTAGCCCGATTTCCAAAATTTAAATCTTGTTGAAAAGAGGAGAGATGGACCTTTAAAACGGTATACATATATCTCTTATTTGACTTAATATACTATGAGATTTGATGAGGTAAACTTGGAAAATTCGAATTTTTTCCATATAATTTTCAAGTTTGTCCGTTCATAATACCAAACTTTACTTAAAAAATATAGAATAAGTGATAATATTCTTAAAGTCTGTTTCCTTGTAAATAGATTGAGTCATAATTTGATTAAATTTTATTACTATGAATGGAAAAACTTGAAAAAATATGAAAAATTCGAATTTTGCAAGTTTACCTCATCAAATCTCATAGTATATAAAGTCAAATAAGAGATATATGTATACCGTTTTAACAAGATTTAAATTTATGAAATCGGATTAGAAATGTTTGAGTAATCCAGAAATTTGTACGTAAAGTAAAAGCAAAAAACAATTTTTGTCAAATAAAACAGATTGAAGGGTTCGAGAAATATAAAAAAAAAAAAAATGTTTTTGAAATCTGCTCAACAAAACTCCCAACCTACACTATGTCATTAGTCGGGTGAATTTATTTTTTTTTATTTTATTTTGTCGCAATTAATTGTAATTAATTCGCATAAAACATTTCAAGCGATTTTATCACCACCATCCACCATACAGTTGACAACATGGTTTTGGTGATTTGAATTTTATCTTCAAATTCTATTGATTGTTGCATATAGGACTCTCTGCCTGCCTAGTTTGTCTTTATCAAGCTATCGAGAGAATCTATTCACAAACATTTCCTTCCAATCCTTATAGACTTGCAGATGAAATGTAGAACACGCCGTTATAATTCCCTTTGATTCGATTATACGCATAGACAAGGTCTTTAGATTTATCCTAGGGGCATCAAATGGCATTATTTTGACAGCCAATTGAGGTCGGCAATCCAGTTCATAATCCCCAACTGCAGGGTAGAAAAGGTCAATTATGATACCACCACAGCGTTTTATATTGATGGCAAGCACTTGTTTCAAGGGAATTTTCTTAAAAATACGGTTTAATTACACATCTAGGCCAGAAACTTTATCAAACGGTCACTTTTTTCAGTTGCAATAGCATTTTCACAATTTCCACATTTCTGCTGCCGCCTATTGGGCGTAGCAGACAGTCACCGTTGTAGAAATCACGTTCATTGCTGATGAACATTTTGTTCGAACAGCTTCCAACCTGCAGCTTTAGTTGTTCATTGAATAGGATTTTTTATTATTCGAAATACAAATTTAAACGCATACATACATATTACTGAGCTGCCAGAGAAGCCATTGTATTTTCATAATTATTTTACAATTCAAATGGAATAGAGGGGGTAGCTAGTGTTGTTGGCAGCGAAGCCACATTCAAGAGTTGTTTACTAAAGCAGCACATTTTTCGTTTCTGCTTGCATTTACATTTGAAACTATTCGGATTCTGTTGATACCACCGATCATTTCAAACGAATTGAACGAAACACACTCGGTTACCACTGTTTCAACTCAAACCTATGTATTCTTACTCCCACTCTCTAATAATTGAAATTGAAGAAAATTTATGCCTAAAAGGAGTTTAAAGCTAACACACGAACACACACACACTCACACACGCGCAGTATTTAAAGAGACTTCGCGTGATCGTTGGTGTTCGTTTATTGCTTTTTCCACGAAATCCTATTTTTCAAGTACAAGTGCATTTATGCATCTATGTAGGTGTGTGTATGTGTATGTATATTTCATGTTTAGTTGTTTGTAATTATTAAGAATTTGTTTTTCTTTGATTTGTTGTTTCTCTTGAATAATAACTACTGGTGTTTAGCACTCAACACTTTGAAGTTTGAAAACTAAAGACGACGTGTATGATGATGATGGTGATGTTGTTGATGATGAGTTGTTGGTTGTCTGTGTTTTTAAAACTCTTGAGCCTTCATGCTTTTTAAGTAGTTGTTTTTGCTGTTGATTTTTTTTGTTGTTGTTATGTATACGTACACCTAAAGACCTTGTGCCATTAAAAATACATCACAACGCATAACCTTCCTTCTCTTTGGCTTACTGTCTGCTTTTTTCGTGTCCATGATTAAGAGGGTTTCTTTAGACGTTTGTTTACATTTCTTTGCAGGGAGAAAATAATGGCGTACCTTGACGTTTTCTTTTCTGTTTGCTTAATTTGCCTTGCGAAAATACCAGAGATGAGTTGAGTTATGGGAAATGGTTTTTGTTTTTTCGCTTGCATTTAAAAAAAAAGCGTATTTTATTGCATATTTAATGTTTTTTGTTCGTTTTCTTATTTGTTGTTGCTAAATTAGCATAACATTTGAAATTCTCTTTTTAATAAAGTGAAAAACAGGGATAATTTATGAGGGCGGTAGATTTTTGTAATATTTTGTCATGGGAAATTAAGCTTACGATTAGGGTTGCTGTAGTACTAAGAGAATTATAAAGAAAACTTCGTAAGAATTCATTGAAAATTCTATAAAAAATTGAAAAATGTGAATAAAATTAATAGAATCGCTAGAATTTTGCAAAATTGCAATGTGCACACGTTCTTTAACACGTTGACTGCCGACTGCCGGATAACTTGTGGATTGTATTCCCCTCTTGGGTGCCAAACTATGAGTTATCTCGTACTTACTAATGTGATAAATTCAAATTGTCATTTTTAAGACAGTTTTCTGAAAATTGCCGCAACAGTCAACGTATTAATATCGTTTGTGTTAGTGAAAGTGTGTCTGACAATCGGAATACGTCGATTTCACCGCGTTTTCAATACTTTTTGCCCCCTATTGCGACTCATTATTAGCCCTTTTGTTACATATGAATTTGCAGCATGCATCGTAATTTTTTCAAAAGTATCCTGAAAGTAATTGTTAATATGAATTAAACACTCTATTATCGTAATGTATTATGATAGAGGTTATCACGATATTCTCCCTTAAAGTGGAAGGAATTAACATTTGCCATATACGTGCCTCATTCAGAATATAAGAGAGTGATTAAAAGTTACCTTAAGACGTTCGCTGTCAAGAACGAGGGGTATAAAGGGAATAAAGCATATAGAACACATTCATTTGCGCTCATTTGATCAGTGGATCACAGTATGCATTACATACAGAATTTTTTTCTTTATCTGCCCTCTCTATATGAACCGAAGAAATGTATCATAAATGAAATGAAACTACATTCGCACATTCGCTGCCAAGACGAGTATACTCGTCCTTGGATACCCTATCAAAGACGAGTATATTCGTCCTAGGCAGCGCATGTGTTAACTACAGGTTAAAATTTAGAATTTTGAAATATATGTTTGTGTTTTTGTCGTTTAATTTCACGAGTATACTCGTCTTGGCAATAGCGGGAATACCCTATCAAAGACGAGTATACTCGTCCTACTTTATATATTATAATTATAACATGCAGGCTTATGAATTAGCAAATGTTTTTTTTTTTTTTTGCCAATCGACAATAGTGAATTTCTAAGTGTTACCAATTTCCTCAATGTATCTCGTTTTATTGTATTTTCTTTATTTTATCCATCTTGAATGATTTATTATTTGTTTTTCTAGTAAAACGTATGAAAATACCAAAAAGGATATCGAGACGAGTATACCCGTCTTTGGTTTTCTGCTTGTAAATGATTATGTATGACAATATATGTGCTCTTACCAAGAAATAACAGGGTTTTAGTAAACAATAACACTCAAAATATAAATGGCATTCGGAATGACTTCATATAATTTAAGCTTTGGCAGCGAATGTGTTAAAAGGACTTGACTGTGCCATCAATCCAGAGACACACTGTAATATCTAACTATGTTTTACGGTACGAAAACAAAGTTTTCCTTTTATTTTTGCCTAAAGAATTATTAAATATTTCCAAATTGTTAAACCATCAATTCGAGTTTATATTTTACAAACAAAAAATTTATAAAAAAAAAAGTTTTACAAAATATCACAACTTTACATAGGACATTTGAAGTGTGAATATCACAACCGATGCCTTAATTATGTGCGTTAGTGTATGTAGTATTTGGGATTATGTTTACTTTACTATATACGATATTAGAGAAAACGAAACAAAACACCGTTATAATGACCAATATGTTGTTCCAACTCCCAGTCATAATAACACACACACACACATGCATACACCTAAGCAACAGCATAATTAAAAACAGAGCATTTACTAAAGAAATGAAAAGAAAACGGGATCATAGAATGCAAAAGGTATTCTTATGCTCTTGCTTTAGAGTTCTCCCGATCTCTCTCTCTCTTTGGCTTTGTTTGACGACGTCATTGTGTTTAAGGTTAATCTCTTTTAGTGTGTGTGTGTGTGTGTGTGTGAATTTAATGTTACAATCAAAATTTGTTTTTATTATCACTTCTTTATTCTACCACTTGTGATGATGATGATGATAAGGTTTGTTTACAATTTAATTCTAATAAAGAAAGAAAAAGAAAAACAAAAACAAAAAAGAAGTAACATAACGGCTAGAATTATGAAAACATGCGTGTATGTGTTTATGCCGTTACAAGAGAGTAATTTTGATGTTTTTCAAGTTTTTTGAAGAAAAACAGAAAAACCATGTAAATTCTTATCACTTTTCTTGAAATGAAGGAATAAAACAAAAATAATTGCATGTCTTTTAAACTGTTGTTGTTGCTGTTGTTGTTATTATTAATACTCTATTAAAATAAAATAATTCGTTGTTGTTGTTGTTGTTGTTCTAAGGCTAATTATGTAGTTTCTTTCCTTTCTGTTTTTTGAGAATTTTTCTGTAAAAAGCCTTCTTTCATTACCAAGTTACACTCGTTTCGATTATGTTGTTGTTGTTATCATTTTTTCTTTATAACAAAACAAAAAAAAAAAACAGAACAAGAGTTGTAAAAATCTTTATTTTCTTCACTCAATACAATACATTTATGCATGGATGTATGTATGTATGCATGTATGTGTGACTGTATGTTGTGCCCACTAGTATGTTTGTTTACTGTTTGTTTTTTCTTTTTCTTTTAATACAAACTAGTTGCTGCAGTTTATGTGAATGTGTTGTTTATTTCTGTGTATGTGTGTGTGTGTATGTGTTTAATAAACGAAAATTACACTGTTAGTGAGCCAAACAAACAAGTCTTATCTTGAAAAACACGAATATAAAAAAAATGAAAAAAAAAATTGAAAAAAGAAGCGGTTTTCGTTGATTTAGATTGATGGCTTAAGGCGGTTTGGTTTAGTTGACTCTCTGGGGTATTTGTATTAACCAATTGACCTTGTTTTTTATGTAATTTTTTTTCTTCTTCTTGTTTTTTCTTAGAATTTATGTGGGTGTTCAAAAGAAATGTTTGTCAATATTTGGAACAAAATGAATTTTATTTTTCAATGTCCATTCCAAAACAGGAAGTTTTTTTTTTAATTAATTTCTCGATAAATTGAAAAATTTTGTTTTACAAATGCCCTCCTAACTTTAGTCAATTTTTCGCGATTTCACTGTCTTTGTCTCGGCTCCTTATAATCCAAAAAACGATCTTGTTGTGTGACTCACGGCTCTTGTCTTGCTGGAACGTTTCTTACAGCGTTTTTTCGAAAACAAACGATTTAATTACATCTCCAGATACTTAGTGGCTTTTCTTCGAGCTCTCTATACAACAATTTTACTTGTTTTCGTAATAACTTCAGTACTGAAGAAAAAAAAACCAACTTTGAGAGCTTGGACATCAATCAGCATATCAATAGAGTCGTCAGAACAAATTTCGATTACATATCTGCTACACTATCTCTAATAGAATCGATATTTTTGCTAGTGAGTGAGTACATTACGATGATTCACTAGGCTCTGAGTTTTGTCAAGAGTTTCAAAATATTTTTATTCCAACTATGCTGATTTGCATTTCCAAACATTCTGATTGCCATACCAAATTGAAAGAATGTAATCGATAACAGAACAACACAGTGACAGTTGAACAATTAATTACCAGATGACATTTTGATTGTTTTTTTTTTGTTTTTTTTTTTGTCCAACTGATACTCTTTATGGTTGAATAAATAGCAACAAAAAAAAAATTAAAATTAAAAAATAAAATTCAAAATATAGCGGAACTCTTAGGTAATAAAAAAAAAAAATATGAAGAAATAAATTCTATTTAGCAACCAGAATAGCAACAATAATGGCCTGAACAAACAAATTTATATTCCTACACGGTCTTGCTACCAGTAAATTTTAACACTTTATGGCTAAAAAAGACACACACTAGAAACAGTTTAAAATTTAAAACACGACACAAACGAAACACAAATACAATAATCTGATCATTGAAGACAAAAAATAAAAAAGAACAACAAAAACAAAGACTAAAAAAATAACAAGATCGTGCCAAAAATAATAAAAACAGATCCGCTAAACAGAAATCCAGAAACAACCGATCAACCGCAAATAATATTCAAGTAAAATATTCATAAAGAATAAAATTATGACTCATATATTGGCAACACTTGGCTATACACACACTCACACTCATGTTAAAAAAAAATAAACAAAATAACACACGCACTCTTCAAAAATAAAAAAAAAATAAAGGCGAGAATACAAATTATGATCATTGAAAAGAACATGGTTTTCATAAAAATATAACATCTCCTCCACTACACTAATATTGTGTGTGTGTGTGTAGTTGTTTTTGTTGTTTAAAATCTTCTGCTATAAAAACGAATGCATAGCATGATGTTCGTGTTTCGCCTCAAAGAGTGAGTGTTATTTACATACATATGTGGATACCATTTCAATATTATGGGTGGCTGTTTATTAAAAAGAAAACAACAAAAACAACAACACTAACAACTGTATACAATAGTATAACACCCGAAAGAACAAAACACACAAAAAAAAAAAAAAACGAAAACAAAACTTGTTAAGCAAATTAGCGTGTCTCTTTTCACTATTGTTGTTGAGTGAAGCATCATTGTACATAGTGTTTTGCAAATATACAAACACACTTACACACACACATACGAAATAACAAAAGAACACAACAGATGCCCCCAAAAGGAGTGTTAAAGAGCTGGCTCAGTCAAAAAAAAAAATAAAAATAAATCACCATTACCATGTCATACCACATCATACCATAATGAACAACAAAAACAATATAAAACTAACAAAAACAAACAAAAAAAAAAACACATTTAGCCGTCAATGTCAAACACAACAACAAACAAAATAAACAAAGAAAACAAAAACAAAAATAAATAATAAATCCAACATTACCCCGCAGGAGCAAAAAAAAAAAAAAACGAAAAATAAAAGAAGAGAAGAGAAAAATTATGGCCTTTTTATGTGGGTGTAACAGTAAAACACAAAATTTTTTATTTTCTTTTCGTTCATTAAATTACAATAACAAATACCAGGACAATAATGACGATGACAATATTGCGAAATTAAAAAATCTGTTGAGCATGATGTGTCCATGTGTATGATTGCTTGAAGATTAAACGATGAATTCTCTTTTATTATTCGAAACTAATTCAAGGCTGTTTATTATGGCACAACCATTTGTACTGTATTTGTGTTATAAGCCGTTAGAGGACTTTATCATAGAGTTGCCATTCTAAAACTATGTAAAGCTGTTCTCCCTACCAATTCATATAAAAAGTTTTTATAAAGAATGAAAAGGTTTTTGTGTTTAAAGGGTTGTTTAAAGAAATTTTGAAATATTCTTTCTTCTGATGGCAATTCTAATACATTTTCTACCAAAGAATTGCTGCTTTTGTTGTGAAATGTAGGTAGAAGATGTTCAAAATCAATTTTGAACACATTCGCTGCCAAGCCTAAATTATATCATGTCATTCCGATGGCCATTTATATTTGGAGTGTTATTGTTTACCAAAAACTCTGTTATTTCGTGGTATAAATTTATTACCATACATAATCATTTACAAGCAGAAAACCAAAGATGAGTATAATCGTGCCGATATTATTTTTCGTATTTGCGTACGTTCTAGTAAATGAAAATATGGAATAAAACGAGACACATTAAGAAAATAAGCAACACTTAGAAATTCCCTATTGTCGATTGACAAAAAAAATGTTGCTAATTCAAAAGCCTGCATGTTATAATATATTTAAAGTAGAACGAGTATACTCGTCTTTGATAGGGTATCTCGCATTGCCAAGACGAGTATACTCGTCTTACTTGGCAAAAAAAATTTGCTAATTCAAAAGCTTGCATGTTATAATATATTTAAAGTAGGATTTGATAGGTTATCCCGCATTGCCAAGACGAGTATACTCGTCCTACTTTAAATATATTATATATATTAAATTATAAACATGCATCAAACAGATGCCTTAACACATTCCTACTCGTACTTGGCAATGCGGGATAACCTATCAAAGACGAGTATACGTGTCCTTGGCAGCGAATGTGTCCAGGCATCTGTTTGATGCTGGCTTGTTTCGTTGTATCTTGTATCGTTCGTATCATATATACATACATACAGACATAATTGGCCATTACATCCCTTCAGTAAGGATTACGACCTAGCTTCTCATGCCACTTATGTTGCGTACGTTAATTTTATACGTGAGTGGCGGGGGACCTACAGTTTGAAGTCGGCTCCGAATGACAGATTTTTGAGGAACACTTGCATTGTAGGTTTATTTACTATCAGTGTTTTTGCCAGAAAAAATATTTTTTTTTCATATTTCGTTTTGATGCCTGAAGCCGGGCTTTACATAAGTCTAATAAGTCAACCTACTACCTACTAGACTACGGCGACTTCGTTCATATTATAGCTTCCTATAAAGCAAGGCACTGAAAGTATTATGTACCACGTGAGGAAGAATAAGAGGAACAACCCACTTCAGTTCTTAAGTCGCATGGCTATCCAATGCACAATAGTGATCCTCAAGGGTCTCTGTAGTTTGTTAGACATGCAGAAATACTTGACGTACAAAAAGTATTTTTTCGACGATTTCTTCTCTTCTTGAAAAGTTTCTCAAAAATCTGTCGTTCGAAGTCGACTTTAAATTGTTAGGTCCCGCCACTTCTGTATAAAATTAACACACACAACATAAGTGGTGTGAGAAACTGCGGGCTTCTTGGGGACGATTGCTGTAGACTGTCTAATGGTGATGAAAGTATAGTATTTTATAGTCACCAGCAGCAACTCGTTTCCTTACCGTTCGCATCTTCCCTCTTTCCACCTTTCCTAAACCTGCACAATGCACTACATGAGTAGGGGTCATCTCCTGAGTGCTGGTTTAATAAAAAAAAAACGACTAATTCTTCTGTGTTTAATCTCATGTGTGTCAGTACCCTGCTCTTTTCATGAAAACAGGGAAATGAAAAGTGAAAAGTTTCTCAAATCTTTCGTTTGGAGTTGACGTTTAAATTCTAATATGGATGGTATGGAAAGCTAGGAAGAGTGGAATAAACGCAAAAAAAAAATTTTTTTAAATTTTATTGGTGATGTAAAACATTTTTAGCATTTTTGCTGTCAATTTGCTAAAAAAAAAATTTTTTTTTTTTTATTCAAATATGTTTGGCAAACTATGTTCTAAGGTGTGGCAAAATAGATTGTGTTGTTGTTTATTTTCAAATTTTAATGATGAATGAGACAATTGAACTAAAAAAAATTCAAGAGGAAATAGGTACATAAGTCTTCTTTGTATTTAAATTCTTTTTCAATAATAATACAATAACAAATAAAAAAAAAACAAGAATACATATAAAAATGTAGTTTGGTAAAAAAAAAGTACAAAATTACACTTTTTTTTAATACAATTTCATTAAATTTCCACTTTTTTTTGTACAAAATAGGCAACCATTCGATTAATATTTGCATATGCGTTATGCTTCATTGTAATGTTACGGTTTATTTGCTATAATTATGCTCCCTCTCTTTCTCGCTCTCTCTCTCTTACTCACCCTCCATATGTTGTATTTTAATGGGAGCATAACCTTAAAAAACCTTTCTCTACTCGTATAACCTTTCACTCTTAAAATCAAGTGTATGCGGATGTATAAGTGTACATAAGTGTATGTGTGTGTGTGTATGTGCGATAGTGAAAACTCATTAAACCCAACTAAGTAAACATAAAGTTGAAAAGAATTTCTAGAAAAAGACTACAAAATCCATAACAAAATTTGTACTGTAAATAAATATGAGTTTTGTTTGTGTGCGTGTGTGTGTGTGTGTGTGTGTGTGTGTGTGTAAATATGTTTACAACTTCCGGCATAATAATGTCTGTCTGTCTGTCTGTCTGCTTGTGTTGGTTGTGTTCTTTATTTTTTTTTTCTTCTACATTTTCTTTTGTGATCCATTACCTTTAAGCATAATTTATATTTTTTGTTGTTTATTATTAACATTATGCATGTTTTTTCTTCTTCTTTTCTTCTTAGTTGTTGTCTGTAATTTACTCTCCATGTCATTTACATGATAGGTAAAAAAGCAGAGAGACACCCAACCTTTGTTTTTTTGTTTTTGGAAGTTTTTAAGTGCACATTGAGCACATTTTTCTTACTACTGCTGTTGTTTTTGTTGTTGTTGTTGCGTTATGTTACTGTTATGGTATGTTAAGAATGAATATGATTTTCTAGGAATTTGTTTTTCGTACACATTTTTTTCATTTCTTTTCATTCTTTTCTATGCTGTTTGTTGTTGTTTAAAAAAATATAATTTTTATGATGTCTTGTGTTGTTTTTTTCCTCTTTGAGTGTTTTTTTTTTCGTACAAACAGACGTTTGTCTGAAACTATTCGTCTTACAGAAACTCGTTCTGATCCATTGTTTTTGTAAAGCAAATACAAACAAAAACAGTCTCTTTAATACCCAGTTTCTTATAAAATAACAGTCATAATTCTCGGTTTACATTTTTGCAATTTAATAAATGATTGCCTTAAATACGTACCTACATACATAAGTGTTGCCATTGTGCTAATAGTTTAAAATACTTTTTTTTTTGTTTTTCCTTAACAAAAACATTTTTAAGCTTAATTTTAATAGTTTTAATAAATTTTTATATTTTATTATACATTCTTAAATGGAAATTTTATTTTTAATTGAATTTTGACGCTAAGTGAGCCTTTAAGACAGACGCTAGTACAAAGAGAACATGAAATGTGACAGGCATATGTATAACCCAGAGGAAAATTGTTAATAATATTTTCAATTGCCACCTAATACTATGTTTATGTAGTGGAAAATATAGCAAAAATGTACAGGTCCAAATCCTTAAAGACTGTGTATTTAACTTGACAAATATCCTTTTAAAAATGGAAGTCATTTCTCATTGTTATTAGAAGACCCTATGAATCCTACACTGTAATATTTTTTTGAGTGTATAATTGAAATCTGGAAAAAAGCGATTGGAAGCAATTTTATGCTCTTTTTAACGAACGAATTGTTGATGTTCGAAAACTAAGTGCGTAAAAACCCGAAGATGTTCGGTCTTTGGGGGCAATATATACACAAGCGTTGCAATTGCCTTAGCATATAAAGAGTTTAAGACACTTTTTCTTTTCAAATGAAAATATTTTTAAACTTAATTTTATCTAATTTATGATATTTTCTTCTTCGAAATGGATCGACCGCTTAGCATAAAATTTTGTATGCATATCGGCTAGGTTTGTGGGTCGGACATCATGTATTTTTCATATCCCTAAATGTTAAGAGGGCGTGGCAAATAGTTTCAAATTGAATATTTAGGTACATATTGATCGTAGACGAATAAAATTTGGTAGGTAAGTTCATAAAGTCGATATCGACAATCCCACCAAAAATGGGCATGACAAACCTACTTCTTCAAGTAATACCTATACTTCTTAAACTACTGAACGGATTTAAAAATTTTTTTTTTTTTTGAGAAGCTTATCAGGTATAGATGGTTAAAAAAAAAAAAATCGATATTGCAAAAAGTAGGCGTGGCAAACCTTCAAAATTGAATATTTAGGGACATAGTGATCGTAGACGAATGCAATTTGGTGGGTAAGTTCATAGAGTCGATATCAACAAACTCACCAAAAATGGGCGTGGCAATCCTCCCTCTTTAAGAAATATCTATAAGTTTTGGAGTGATTTCAACTTCGTCAACATAACATACATAACATAATTGGCCATTAGAACTCTTCAGTCAGGATTACGACCTAGCTTGTCACACCACTTATGTTGTGTGCGTTAATTTTATACATGAGTGGCGGGACCTACAGTTTAAAGACGACTCCGAACGACAGATTTTTGAGAAGCTTTTCATGGCAATTTTTACTCTCAGTGCTTTTGCCAGATATCTGCTGAGAGGAAGTCGCTGAAGAAATATTTTTTCGTTTTGATGTCTGACCTGAGATTCGAACCCGGGCCTTTTGTCTAATAAGCCAACACACTACCCACTAGAGCACGGCAGCTTCGTCAACGCTACCCATAATTCGGACTTCCTAAATAGCATACCCGACTTCTATTAAATTTTGAACTAGATACATAAAAACTTTAATATCTCTATACAGGAAATTTCGACTTAAGCTATTATTATTTAATGCCATAGATATAGTCGCTGTAGTCTAGTGGGTACTGTGCTGGCTTATTAGACGTAAAGCCAGGGTTCGAGTCCCAGGCCAGACATCCAAATAAAATACAAAAAAAGTATTTTTTCGCCGACTTCCTCTCTCAGCAGATTTCTGGCAAAGACTCTAGGAGTAAAAATTGCCATGAAAAGCTTCTCAAAAACTTGTCGTTCGGAGTCGACTTTAAACTGTAGGTCCCGCCACTTGTGTATAAAATTAAGGCACACACAACATAATTAGTGTGAGAAACTAGGTCAATAATCCTGACTGAAAGGTTGTAATGATCAATTATGACCAATATGATATATAATATGGCCAATAAAAAGAATTCAATTTTAGAGGGGGCGAAGCTCGTCGGGTCAGCTAGTTTGAAAGTATAACTTTTTATAACTTAATTTACTTTGTTTTTAAATGAACATTTTAATTTTATTTGTGAATAATTTAAACAGTTTGAAACACTGGTTTTTTGTAATAAAAAATATGTTTAAGCTTTAATTTAATCGATTTTAAAGCTTTTTCTTTAACTATTTCTTTGAAAATTTTAAATTTTATTAGCAAAAAAACTAAAAAAACTTAAAAAAAAATAATAGTTCAATGTCTTTAACCTTAAGAGAAACTGTATTTAATTGTAATTGTTTATTATTGTTATTAATTATTGCAGAAGTAATTAAAACCGTTTTAAATTGAATTTAATTTTTCAATTTTTCAATCTTTTTTTTAAGAAAATTTTGTTTTGGAAAATAAAATTGATTTTTGGATTTTACGCTTTTCAAACGTTAATTTTTACTACTTAGTAATGAAAAAAAACAAAAATTAATTTGAAAATTTATTGATTTGTTTCTGTGCTAAATCTTATTTAAATAGTTTTTTTTTTACCAATTTAATATGGAGATTTGTGCTCGTAATATGAAAATTATGTTATGCTTTCCTTTTTTAAAAACGATTAATATTTAGAGAGGACGTTATTTTTAAAGAATTCTTCAAAAGACCTACTTTTGAAAAAGTGTTGCAAAATTTTCGAAAGCATTTTAAATGTTAAAGCATGTTCAAGGCATGTATGAAATTTATTGAAAATTTAATTGATTATATATGTGTGAAGATAGATTTTGAAGGCTTTTATCTTGGACATAAACCAATGTTATTAACAGAATTTTTTTTTAACTAATTAATAATATAAGAATTTGTGTTTCTGATCTTTATGCAAAATTCGTTATTTATTCGTTTATTAAGCCTTAGCGATTCACAAAAAATTCATTAAAATTTAAATTAAATTTGAAATTCATAGTTTTAACAGATCTTCTGTTAATAACTTAACATAAGGTAATGTGTCTAGACTAAGTACGTTTAAAAATTTATATCAAAACATATGTACATACATTTTAAACTTTATTTTAACATTTGAAATAAATTTTGAAATCTTTTATCTTGGACATAAACCAATCCAGTTAACATATGTTAACATACATATGTTATTTACAGAATTTTGTTAAATAATTAATTTCCCTGCCAATTGCCTATGATTTTCAATTCAATTAAACATAAATAGCTTTGAAAAAAAGGTTAGAGGACGTGCATTTGTCGATCAAGAAAAGCACAGTACCCGGAGGTCGTAATTGATTCATTGTACAAATTTGAACATTTGAATTTAAGACTTTGTTTTTCTGGCCTTTTTACAAAAATTAGGTAGAAAATGTTCACGGTTTTATTCGTTATCAAATCTTAAGATTCGCAAAAAATGCATTAAAATTGAAATAAAATTTGAAATTCATTGTTTTAACAGAAATTCTGTTAATAACATAACATAAGGGTATGTGTCTAGGCTAACTAGATCTTAAAGTCTATCTTCAGACACTTACTTACATAAATACTTTGTACGAAAATGGAATTACTTACTTACTTACTTAATTGGCCATAACAACCCGATTAACGAATTTCGGCCGTAATACATTCTTCTAGGCGCCTCTGCTTCTTGCGCGCCTACGCCAGTTGGTCACACCAATCGATGACAGGGCTGCCTCGACTTGGTCCTTCCAACGGATACAAGGTCGTCCTCTTCGCCGACTTCCGCAGATCCCCGCATCAAATACCCGTTTCGCCGGAGCATCCTCCTCCATTCGAACGACATGGCCGAGCCAGCCCAGCCGCTGGATATTAATACGCTGCACAACGTCTATGTCGTTGAGGAGCTCATACAGCTCACTGTTAGATCGGATGCGGAAATCATCGCCAACTCGCACAGGACCGAAGATCTTACGTAGGACTTTCCTCTCGAATACCCTCAAGACTGCTGCATCAGTTCTTAATAGGGTCCATGTCTCTGCGCTATAAAGAAGCACGAGTAAGACGAGCGTCTTGTGGAGTATTAATTTCGTCGCACGAGAGAGGTCTCTGCTACTCAATTGCCTATTGAGACCATAGTAGCACTTGTTGGCAAGAGTAGTCCTGTGTTTAATCTCCAGACTGACATCATTTTTGGTGGTAACGGCGGAGCCAAGATAAACAAATTCCTTGTCTGTATCAAAAGTATAGTTATCGGCCGTAATCTGAGAGTCAATACGCCGCACGTCTCCACTTGTCGACAACATATACTTTGTTTTGCCCTCATTTACTGCCAGACCCATCTTCTTAGACACCCGCTCAATAGCGCTAAAGGCAGCAGTAACATCTTGCTTGGTACGCCCTATTATGTCGATGTCGTCAGCGTACGCAAGCAATTGGACACTTTTTTGAAAGATAGTGCCATTGCGATGCACTCCTGCCTTTCGCAGAACACTCTCACCATGACGAAGGTGAAGAGGTCGCATGATAAGGGGTTGCCTTGAAAATGGAAATGGTGTTATTAAAGTGATAAAAAAAGCTCCAAAAATAAATAATGGACTGGTTCACGTTATCAATGAATAAGTAAAAAAATGTAGTTGCAAAAACAATGGACTTGTTTACAAGATCGATAAATAAACAAAAAATAAGAGCAACAATATCAATATAAAAAAAAACAAATATAAGGGATAAAGATGTAAACAGCCAACAACAAAGTGGAGCGAACAAAGAAGTAAACAGGTGCAGTAGCGGAAGACAAATACACAAGCAATAACTATTTTGCCTGGACGAATGTAAACAAGATACACAAACAACAATAATAAAAACAAGTTTGTTTACATTTTTACATATTTCTCGAAGACATTTTCTCCTTCAAGTGCAATCATCACACTGCTGACCCTTGTGATATTAAAGGCAAGACAGAGCAGGCAACCAGGTTTCAGTTAGAATTCAGTCAGTCGTGTGTGAAGACGTCACGTGAGATTCAGTAAGAATTCAGTCAGTCGTGTGTGAAGACGTCACATGGGATTCAGTAAGAATTCAGTCAGTCGTGTGTTAAGACGTCACATGGGATTCAGTAAGAATTCAGTCAGTCGTGTGTGAAGACGTCACATGGGATTCAGTAAGAATTCAGTCAGTCGTGTGTTAAGATGTCACGTGGGATTCAGTAAGAATTCAGTCAGTCGTGTGTTAAGACGTCACATGGGATTCAGTAAGAATTCAGTCAGTCGTGTATGGAGACGTCACATGGGATTCAGTAAGAATTCAGTCAGTCGTGTGTGAAGATGTCACGTGGGATTCAGTAAGAATTCAGTCAGCCGTGTATGAAGACGTCACATGGGATTCAGTAAGGATTCAGTCAGTCGTGTGTGAAGACATCACGTGGGATTCAGTAAGAATTTAGTCAGTTGTGTGTGAAGATGTCACGCGGGATTCAATAACAATTCGGTCAGACACGTTGCGTGTGAAGAGAAAAGGTTGTAAGCAGAGAAGGATAAATATCAGTGGAAGAGTGTGAAAGAAGAATAGCAATTAAAGTAAATTGTTATTGTGTTAAATCAATTCCTAAAGGTGGCTGGCACACGGAATTGTCCGAACAATAAAGAATTGATTTAAAATTAAACACAAATTTATTTTTATTTTATTTTCAATCTTTGAACTCATATTTTTAAAATGTTTTAAAATTTTAAACTTTCTCTTAATATTTGAAATAAATTCATAATGACTTGCTTTAGTTTACGAAAAATACAACAAAAAAAAAAAAGATTGTGTTTAGGAAAATGAAAAACAAATTTTCTTCAAAACTACTGACATATTTATGTCATTAACAATTAATTTAAATGTTAAGCTATTGTCTCTCTCTCTCTCTCTCTCTCTCTCTCTGTGTAGAAATAAATGCAGCCGGGCCGCCTCCTGCTGAATCGAACGAACAATAAAATGAGGTTTATTGTAGTGAAAAAAGAAAAAAAATGTGCAGCGCAACAAATTTTCTCTTTAATTTTATATGACAGGGGAAAAGTTAAACATTACCACCCACTACTATTTAGATGCCATCAACTCCTATTTGCTTATAATTTTTTTTTGTTTTTCACCAGATGTTTATTTTTGATCTCATTTGATAGCACGATAGCGGCAGCGCACATGTCTGGAGGTGATTTTTCATTCATTCATCCATTCAATTCAATCGTACAGTTTTCAGGCATCAGCATCAGCAGCAGCATCAGCATCAGCATTTACAATAACCGTTTAGATCATCATAATTTTCTTTTCCTTCTTTTTTACAAATTTTTTTCATGCAGTTTGCTAAGGTGTTCTCAATTTGCCATTATTTATCATAAATTCTGGAATAAAATGTGTTGCTTTTCCTTTTCTGTGGTTTAAAAAAAAAAACAAAAAAACTTTTACTTGGAAAATTTCTTTTCTTTACTTTACTTTTCTTCTGCAGCTGGCAAACATTTTCCAGATTTTTCTTTTTAATATGCCACAGCCAGCCAAGGCGTTGGTGTCGGTATTAGTGTTGCCAAAAGATTTTTCTAAACCACATTAAGAAAGAATCTTAAGCCTTTGTCTGTCTATCTAGCTGTCTGTCTGTCTGCTTATCTCTACTCTTAAACGCGTATATTGTCTGTCTGTCCATCTTCCCAAAAAAAAAAATATTTTCAGCACAAAACATGTGTTAAATTTCTAGCTCCAGCCTCATTGTCTACACGCAAAAGAAACTCTTTCGCACCTGGGGATTTTTATACACAAAAATGTTTTTCTAAGATGACTAGACTAGCCTTTTTATGCATAAATAACTCCTTTCAAGTTGAACTATATTTTAATTGAGAAAAACTTTCATTTACAAAAAAAAAAAAAAATAAAAACTAAAAAAAAGAATTTTTTTTCTTCTTTAACCTCATATGCGTTAAATATTAATTTTTTTACAGCATATGCCTTTATTTTCAAATAATGTTTCATTTCATAGGAAACCCTAAAGTCTTGGCTTTATAAAAAGTATTAAAACATAGCAATTGCTTTAGAATTGGCAAAGTTATAAGCATTTCTCCTCAATAACCTCTTAATTAATATCAATCATACGCCTCCAATCAGAAAAAATGTTGAATTTTTAATGCATTTGAAAACTATTTTTTTTACAGAATATGCCTTTATTTTAAAATAATGTTTCATTGCATAGGAAAACCTAAAGTCTTGGCTTAATAAAAAGTATTAAAACATCGCAATTGCTTTAGAATCATACGCCTTCAATCAAAAACAAATTAATTTTGCGAAGTCAGCGAAATCTCCATAAGACTGGCTATTCGAATCCAGTTTTTACCCGTTCTTTATTAGACTTTCTTAAGGCAAGTAACTGGGGGATCTGAGGACATAATCTAATAATCAATCCCGAATGATGAGAGCAGTATACCTGTGTAGATTGTTTTGCTGAATCTTGAGGCTAAATTATCAACAAATGCCTTCGGATTGTCTTTTAATACGATGTTATATTAGCGATGGCGATATCTGTTTGTGGAGAAAAATCTGAATAAAATACCCAGCGGCAGAGAAAACGCTTCTTCATGCAACACCGACCAACTAAGTTGTTAGTTCGGGGCCTGTTTCCTCGCAGGTTCGGTTAAAGGCTTTCAGACGCTTCAGATGAATGAAAGCTTGGCTGTTTTAAAATGATTCCAAGGCAGCAAGAGAGAGTGAGGGAGAGAAAGATAGGGAAAGCGAGATAGGGAGAGAGGGAGCGAGAGAGAGAAAACTTTCCATAGTCTAGTCCAGACGTCGGCACAAAGAGAACAGAAGAAAAATGTAAATGTACTTATGAGAGGCATGTGTATAAACCAGAGAAAAATTCTTGGTAATATTTTCAATGTGTTTGTGTAGTGGAAAATAGAAAATGTACAGTGCTAAACCCCTATGGACTGCGTATTTAACTTGGCAAATATCTTTCCAAAAATGGAAATCTTTCTCATTGCTTTCAGTGAATCACATTAGAAAATAGTGAATCTTACTAAAATTTTTCTTTGGGTGTATAATTGATATACAAGAAAAAATTTCAAAAAGAAGCAACGAAAACCTTTTTCATTGAAACGAACATTATTGACATTCGTGCCCAATGTGTATAAAAAGCCGAAAATGATCTTCCCTTGAGGGACACACACACTTAAGTAGCAGCAAATTAAGTGCTAGAGGTTTAAACTTCAGCTCAGGCATCTCGAACAAAAGCAAATTTTTTCGGCTTCTTTCCGTCAACGTTAAAATAAAGTTGCCATGAAAAGCTTCTCAACAATCTGTTTGTTGGTGTCAATTTTAAACTGTAGGGTCCAAACAAATTATGTGATAATAAGCTAAGTTGTAATCATGACCGGCAAGTCTGGTTGTTTGGACCAAATAAGCAAGTAAAGCATTAAAGGGAGTGTGATGAGTCTTCAACAATCAAATCATCGCACAAATAAATCTATTTGGAGGACTTTCTGATATAAAAAAACTGAAACTGAAATGATTTCCTTTTATGAACTTATAAATTAAAATGTGTATGGGAAGATAAATTTCAATTTAACTAGCAAAGACAAAAACCAAAAAATTTTAACAGAGAGATAATGTTAAAGTTAACAGAGCATATTTTTCTATAATATCGATCATCCTACCCAGGCAATGTGATACATTTTTTATCGATGATTTTTTTTTTTATTTTCAAAAGAAATACCGAATTACCAGAGCAGAGCTGATCCACTCAGGAATGTGTGGAGTACAATTTTAAAAGAATGGAATAGGTGTTCCTTTCGCTGATATCGTTTTTTTTTTTTTTTATATAAAACCAACACTCAGGCGATGACCCCTACTCATGCAGTGCATTGTGAAGGTTTTTTTTAGGAAAGGTAGAAAGAGAGAGGGAAGCTGCGAACGGTAAGGAAACGAGTTGCTGCTGGTGACTATAAAATGGCCAGTGCTATACCTTCACCATTAGACAGTCAACAGCAATCGTCCCCAAGAAGCCCGCAGTTTCTCACACCACTTATGTTGTGTGTTAATTTAATATTTTTAGAGAAACAAGAAGAGAAAGTGAAGAAATCGCCGAAAAAATACTTTTTGTATTTTTTATTTTAATGTCTAGCCTGAGACTCGAACCCTGGCTTTACGTCTAATAAGCCAGCACACTACCTACTACACCACGGCGAGGGATTCCTTTCTTGAATATTTTCTGTTAATCACTTAACGTTGGTGTGTGAACCACTTAATATTAACTCTGTTAAAATTTTTGGTTTTTGTCTTTGCTAGTTTAAGTTAAATTTATCTTCATACACATTAAATTAAGCCGCTCTCGTATAACAAAAAATCAGATAATGTTGCCCTCCCGCAAAAAAAAAACTTGAATTTATTTGTCATTAATTTTCTTTGTTTTCATTTCGTTGGAAATTCTCATTAAAAATTTTCACAAAATTTTTCAAAACGGGAAATTGTAAATTTTCCCACTGAATTGTTAATAATTATTTGGTAGAGGGGGGGAGAGGAGTACAAAACTAATAAAAATCGAAAGCAAAAAGAGAAAAAAAAAACAAACAAAATAAATCGTAAAGATTTCGTAATTATTATACGATATTTTTCGATTAATTTCGGTGTTTCTTTTCTTTTTCGTTCGATTATTTTATTATCGAATATGCGAACAGACAAACACAACGATCGTATTCCGTTCAATAAAATTAATTTTTGAAATTTAATCAGAGTGGAGCAGCAGCAGCAGCAGCAATGAGCATTATATAGTACATGGATACATACATACATTCGTATGTCTTTATATGTACACAATGGTTATCGGTATCGATATCGATATCTTCATTGCAAAATCAACTCAAACATGAATAACACATTTTCAACATTTCCGTTGTATTCGTTCGTTTATTCGTTTGCTGTCGATTATTGTTTTGATTTTAAATGTTGAAAATTCATTAGACAATTAGGCAGAGAGCTAGCAAGCCAGGCCGTAAGTAGCAAACCAAAGACAAGACGACACCTTCTTAAGCGCACTGTTGCAATATCAAGATACGCACTTTTTAATTTGCAATCAAACAACTGCTCTAATTTCCTACCAACACCACCACCATCACCGCCCTTGTTTTCTGTGGAATTGGTTTGTTTCATTCCCTATTGCCAAGCTCTGAAAGCTAGTCTACTCCCCTTATTTTCTGTTGGCAAAAGTTTAAACAATTTCGTTTGTCGTTAACAAATTGTCAGTAGATGGCTGCTCCGAAACTATAATACGCCCGGCAATACATCTGAGAACATCTGAAGTCGATCAACAACGGTCGCAAAATTCATCCGACTGTAGGGGAGACGCTGGATCACCAGTCCTCAATTGTTTGGAGTTCAACTGTTGGTGCTGCCGCTTTTTTCGCGGGAAAAATCGAGTTGGGTCCGGTGTGAAGTTGCATTTTCAACCAGGTACTGTGACCCAAAGATCAGATGGAGTTTTAGATAGGCTTCGCCTACTAACCAAGGGGGAAGACATATTCAAATACATGGCTTCGAATTGGTACTCAGGTGTAGCAGTCTGTTATATTTGAGAGCGTTAGACCTAAATCGCGGGGAAAATCGAGTCGGGCCCGGTGTGAAGTTGCATTTTCAACCAGGTACCGTGACCCAAAAATCGGATGGAGTTTTAGATAGTCTTCGCTACTAACCAAGAGGAAACTCACGTCCAAATACATGACTTCGAACTAGTAGGTACTCAGGTGTAGCAGTCTGTTACATTTGAGGGCGTTAGTAGATGCATTGTATTTCACCCCGTGCAAAGAACACCGTGGGATTAGGTCTACGGTACCACGGTACGACAGGTACCCACGTTAAACCAATTATCGTTGTAGGGGAGACGACCTGATGCAAGGATATCTACACACGTATCGCTTCGATACTATCTTGGGTACAAACCTATGCCTGTAACAACTGGTCGGATAAGCGGGAATTTAGACCTCAATTTACAATTTCTCTAATATCGGATTATTTATATTCAAGGGGTTCTAATCAGGCAGGTCTAGAAGATACTTCATCTGCAGTGATATTTTTTAAACATTTTCGCAAAGGGTGCCGCGTATCATATAAGGCAGTCAGTTGGTACATTACAGTGACTGACTGACTGACGACATGTAGATGCGATAGTCACTTTTTAATCCTCTGAGGCTGATGCGAACAATGACCGCGATGAATGGTCATTGCGCGCCGTTGTGAAAATCGACCAAGTGTGGTATAGGTGCATCCTCGCGAAAGGCTTCATAAAATTCTTATCATTTACAATTATGGATCGTTTAACAATCGAAAAAAGTGCTAAAAATAGCGAAAATTTTGAACAAAAAAGTGATAATTTGCACGTGACCACTTTTCACGCATTACACAGTGATTATGGTCGTCATAAGCAACCTAACCACACAAGGGATTTCGAAAATTATAGACAATAATAAGTGTCCGAGATACGAGGTCCATAATCCGGACTGAAGGGTTGTAATGACCAATTATGTACGTAATAAGTGCCACGATCTAGAGTTTAAAGTCGAATTCCGAATCACAGATTTTTGAGAAACTTTTCATTGCAATTTTATTTATACTCTCAGAGTTCTAAACATAAGACTGCTGCTGTAATGAAGTCACCGAGAGAAATATCTTTTTTTGCTTTGTTTGATCAAATATCTAAGCCGGGTTTTCAACCACTGCCATTACACGTTCTATAAGCCATTACTCTACCTACTAGACTAAGGTGACTTCTACAGCAGTAAACACTTTCTTCAAAGGAACAAATGATGTGCTCGGAAGGTTGGTATTTTATCAAGCACCTAGTGGCCGTGGTAGCTGGGCATATGACTTGATGCCATTAGGATTAATTGGCCCTTTAGCTTATTATACGGTCTTGATTTCTATATATTCTGTCGTTTATTTTTTGTTTACCTTTACTTAGCCTAGAGCAATGACAAACTGCCTTGAAAGTTGTCATTATAGGAACATAAAAAAGTTACATTAATCCCTCGAATTACGTCGCAGTTGGTTCTAAAAAAATACGATGTAAATCGAATGACGTCGCAAATTGAAGTTAGAGGAAACAAAAAAAATTTGACGACGTAAATCGAAACAACGTTAATCGAGGCGACGTAAATCGAAGGATTACTGTATTTTAATATAATAAGCAAGCATTGAAAAGATTGTGGTCCATGATGCGGAAGGGCCATCTCACTTATGTAAAATAGATTTAAATCCGCACCGCAGAGGTAGGCGTACCTAACGGCACCATAGAGGAAGTCGTCACATCCTCCGTTTGAGGGGCCCTCACCTTTTAAATCCCCCCTTGTCTCGTGGACTGTTGAGCCCACTCCGTAACCTAGGTGGAGTCCTTTTGGCCCCTGCGTGCACATATCCACAGCCGGATTGCGAGTCGAAAGTTGAGGAGATATCTAAATGTCTGGACCTTTCCTTTCGTCTAGATCGCTGTTTCGAATCTCGTTTGACACTCGTGGCAGCATCATCTATGCCGGCGTGCTGACATGTTGCGCAGCCTCAAGATCTTGTATTTCTTCAACCTTAGAATTCGCTCCACGTAATTCACCAGTGAGGCTCAATTCTCTCTACTCGCAATCATAACCCCGGCAATGTTAGCGGCCATGATCGTTCCAATTATGTGGGATTCCTGGGCCTTCTTAGAGACTTTCCGTATGCCAAAATATTGCTTAAGTCCTGGTTGAATAACTTTTAAGTTTCTAAGGTTGAAATAACGTTTCTGTTCTTTGTTTTTTTTCACTTTCACAATCAATTTGTAAATATTTGTCTGGCTGCCTGCCTGCCTGGCTGTTTAGAAGACTAGCCCGTCAAAACCGTCTGCCTATCTTACTGACTGACTGGTGGCTGTAAACTTAGACTTTAAAGAGGCTTAATGTACTCAAATTTACAGAGCAAAAAAATGCTTATTTTGTGTTCATGTGTGTTGTGTTTTTCTCTTGATTTTTTTTTTCTAATATTTTGGTATGCCAAGTAGAAGGTGATGTGGAGGTGGTTGGTTAGCAAATTGCAGGTGATTTTCGACGTCGTCGGCAACGTTTTCTATGCAGGCAGTCTCTACTAGTAATTGAGAAGGTGTTGGTGGTTATTCAAGTGATTCTTATTGTTGTTGGTAGTGTTGCTTTTGTTGGTGTTGCTGTTATTGTTGTAGTGAAACTATTTAAAAAACATTTAAATTTTTCATGTTGCAAGAAACACTGCACACTGCACACACACAGCACTTGTACAAAAAAATTTTTTTTTTCTTGCGACGGAGATTTTCATTACGGGCCCCGTTTTATGGATGGCAATGGGAAGGCGTTTATTAAAGTTCGTTTCTGTTTTTGTTTTTTTTTCTTTCTGTTTCTGTTTCTGTTTCGTTTCGTTTTCATTTTAATTTTATTTCATTTCGTTGCATATTTTTTTTTTTTCAAATAAATTTTGTAGGCACAAACATATGCATTTACGTACGTACGTACGTCCGTTGCATTTATGTATTCATGTTAAGAGCTGTTGTTTGGTCGCGTAATCAGGGTGTAACAACAATTACGAATTAAAACGGCAGCAACAGCAACAACAACAGCAACAGCAGCAGTTGTATACTCTCTATTGCTTTGCGTTGTTCATGCTTTTTTCATTTACTAACCGAATATGAAAAGAATAAAAAAAATTTAAAAAAAAAATTCTTTTTCACTACGAATATATTCCTCCACCCCATGCTGTGAATTTATGCACAATATTCATAAGGCCTGCTAGCAGCATACTAGTTGGCTGGCTGGCTAGCAAAAAAAAAAAAAAAAAACGAAAAAATTCTTTCTCTCTCTGTTAAAATGTTGCAAGTAAAAGGAAAAGCATCGCCGGGAAGTAAGCATCATCATGTATAATAAGGAAAACAAAAATGAACAGACTTAAAGACTACAAAGCTCCTGAGATTGTATTTATTCCTGGCTTAAGGATTCTCATTCTCAAAAAACAACACGTGGGAAATTCCAATCCTCCATTGGATGGAAATTAAATGAAGGCCCGCCTAGTGCCTATAACTTTAGTGGACAATTGCTCTACAAACCGTATCCTGCATATTTTCGCCTTTGCATGTTTTTAAAAAAGCGCGTATATTTTTGTGGAATCACGGACTCTCCTGCATATACTACAGGCAATGGCTGTAATTACGGGTAAGGTGTCCCACAACAGAGCTTAGCAATACCACTGGAAAAAGGAAAATCAAAAGAGCTCTCCCCAATCTATTAGAAAATGGTGACAAACATAGGAAACGCATCACAATGGTAGGATATATGCTTATTTCAACTCCTACACTTGCTTAATTGGATATTAGAATCATTTAGTTGGTATTACAACCTAGCTCCCAACACCCATGCTCTGGAAGTGCTAATTTTTATCCATGAATAGTGGGAGCTACAAAAAACGGATTTGTGAGAAGCCTTTCATGGCAATTTCCTCTTTATACTTTCAGAGACAAAAGACTGCTGCTGAGAGGTTTATAGTTGCCGAAGGAAATCTTTTTCCATTTTGTTTAAAATGTCGTGAGCTGTAGTCTGAATCTGATTGGGGTCTCGTCTAATAAGCCAACACACTGTCTACTACATTACATGCATACATACATACATACATAATTGGCCATTACAACCCTTCAGTCAGGATTACGACCTAACTTCTCACACCACTTATGTTGTGTGCGTTAATTTTATACATGAGTGGCGGGACCTACAGTTTAAAGTCGACTCCGAACGACAGATTTTTGAGAAGCTTTTCATGGCAATTTTTACTCTCAGAATCTTTGCCAGAAATCTGCTGAGAGGAAGACGCCGAAGAAATATTTTTTTTCGTTTTGATGTCTGACTTGGAATTCGAACATGGGCCTTTTGTTTAATAAGCCAACACACTACCCACTAGACCTTGCCGCATATTATATAAGGCACCCCTCGCGTAAGTATTAAATAAATGCCACTGCAGATGAAGTGCCTTCCAGACCTCCCTGTTTAGAACTCCTTGAATATAAATAATCCAATATTAGAGAAATTGTAGATTGAGGTCTATACTCCCACTTACCCGACCATATATTACAAGCATAGCTTCGAATTCAAGACAGAATAGAAGCGATACGTGTTTAGACATCCTTGCATCAGGTCGGCTTCCCTATCGACCTCCGTTGATTGATTGATTTTTGGTTAAAATACTTATCTAAAGACGAGTATACTCGTCGTTGGCAATATGAAGGCAGAAGGATTCGATATCCTTTTTCGTATTTGCGTACGTTTTAATATAAAAACAAATAGTAAAGCACGCAAATTGTTAAAATAAAGAAAATAAAATATAACGAGACACAAAACAAAACGAAAATTGGCAAAATTGTACCCGGCGTTGCGCGGGTTATAAAAATAACAATAAAAAGAAATCCGGTTTCTAAACCGGCTTCTTCAAAAATGCAATTTTTCAAATTATTAGGAAACCGGTTTATCAAACAACCCAGTTTTTTTGAATACTTTAAGTCCTAAATATAAATGCATGTAATTTGCCTGTTTTTCGCCCCTTTCCCCCTTTTTGGACCCTTTTTGGTTCAACTTTAGAAACGGAGCACCTCTAATAGCTATTTGGGAAACATAATCAAGCTAAATCGTAAAAAAATGCCTTTAAACAAATAAAATACAGCATTTATGCATAAAGTACTAATTTTTGCCCCTTTTTTTTCTCCCTTTGTCCACTTTTCCCTTTGGTTCAAAATTTTTAAAACGTAAATTGAATTGCATCGAACATTTGAAAGAAAAATTAGTCAATTCGATGAGCCGTTTTCTGATTTTAGGTAAATCAAAAAAAAAGTGGGCGCAAAAGTGGGCGGGGCAAAATTTTCTCTTGATGAAAACTTTAAATGGATTGCATCGAACATTTGAAAGAAAAGTTAGTCAAATCCATGAAGCCGTTTTCTGATTTTAGATAAATAGAAAATATGGGCGTAAAAGTGGGAGTGGCGAACTTTACATAAACCATCTACTAAATAATCCAAACAAAGCCTAAACATTTGCTTTTGAGTTATAAAATGACAACGAGAAGTGGCATTAATTTTAATATATTAAGAAGATTTAAAGTAGGACGAATATACTCGTCTTGCGGGGTACCTTTTTAAAGACGAGTATACTCGTCCTTGGCAGCGAATGTGTTAATTTGTTAAAATCGCTGCAGTTCGTGTGCCTGTTTATTATGTTTTGCTTTTAAACTTTGATTTCTCAAAGTAACAGAAAAAATTTTTTTTTTGGTTCCAAATTATTAACAAAACTCGTGTCATACAAAATCCGTTTACAAAATCCGTTATATTTTCGTTTTGTTTTGGCATGATTGAGGAAAACTCATTTGCTTCATTACTTGCGAGTTGGATACTGATGTGGAGGACTGAATGAATGAATGAACTTCTCTTAGTAAATGTTATTATTTTCCCATTAGCAATCATGCTTGTCAATACGTGCCTTTGTCCCTTCTAACACTTCTCTGTCGTTTTCTCTATCTCTCTCTTTGTTTCGTTCTTACTTTGTATAAAAATAATGAAATCTAAAGGTGTGGTCTACGTTTTTTTTTAGTACTTTATGAGGCTTCCTGTCTCATGAATTAAATCGTTGAATGAACATCGTTTCAAAATTCAAATACAACAACAACAATGGCAACAATATTAACAATTCTAAACATCACGACACACAACACTAGCAACTAGAAAAGAATACCAAAATGAAGCAGCTTTTAATGCCAATGTAATGGTGCTGTGCTATGCTTACACTCTTGGTTTTAAATACTTGGGCTCTCTACTAATAGACACCAAACAAACAGAGAGGAAGAGAATAGTGGAAAAATGAATAAGAAACACTTGTTTTGTTTGTTGTCATCATCATCATCATCACCATCATCATCATTGTTGTCATAATTTTTGTTGTTGTTTTTATAAAAGAAAAAACAAACACAAAAAAAGAACGTCCACAGTCACTCTCATGATGTCGTAGTCGTTGTTTTTGTTTTTTTTTTTTTGTTGTTGTTGTATTTTCAAGAAATATTAAGAAAAACATTAAAAAACTTTAAAAACCGAGGCGGTTATGGAAACCATCTCGAGGTCAGCTACTTTTAATATTTTGTTGTTATTTTTTTTTTGTTGTTTTTCTGACGTTTTCTTGCCATATGTTTGGTTGGTTGGCTTGTTTGATTTTTTTTTATTTCAAAAGTTAACTTTTGTTTTTTAATATGCCAAGCATTTTATGTTTTTAAAGACACTTTTTTCTTCTCTCTAGTTTTAGAATGTAAATTTTAAAATATTTTTGTTTTTTTTGTTTCTTTTAATACTGAATTGAATTTTTTTTTTGAAACGATTACACCGCTCTGCACAAAATTTGCAATTCTTCTCATACACAATGCAATACAATGTAATGCAATGCACAGTTTGCCAGCGGAAAAAAAAATTGGAATTTTTAATTCAAAGCCGCCTTGTCTTGTCGTTGGCCCATTACTAATCTTTATTTGGCATGTAAATGATCTCAGCATTATGTGGCCAAAAGATTATCACGTTGGCATTAAACAAATTCCGTAAATTTAACAAAATATGGTTTAAACAAAAAAGGAATTCCATTTCTTCGTTTTTTTTATGTTTCTATACAAAGAAAAAGTACCAAAAAAGTACCTTTTGCAATCTGTAAAAAATTGTATTTTTTCCATTTCTAATTTTCAGCAAAAAAAAAAAAAAAATAAGTACCACAAAAGTACCTTTTGTAATCTGTAAAGAATTACATAAAGTTAGTACAGTTCTTTCTAATAAAAAAACACGATTATAGTACATATTGCCCGAAAAAAGAGTTCAAAAAATTTGTAAAAAGTACCAAACATTTTCAATTTGAAAATCCAAGACGCAATCCATAAATTTTAGCAGCGCCACCAGCATCTTAACAGAACAAAATTTTTCCATAACAGAGCACTGTTTTCTATTTAACAGTATCCATCTGAACAAGTTATATGCAAAGGTAGATGGTTCTAAGGTCTCTTAATATAATCAGCAACTTAGTAGCTTTGAAAATATATATTTTTTTTTCGTCAATAGTCTGCAAAAATTTCCAAGTTAAAGATAAAGCTACTTAATGCCACTATTAAACAGTTAATAGTGCTCTGTTAATAGCAAAATTTGCCTTGTTACATGCAAGAAGAGCAGAAGAAGAGCTAAAAGTTTGGGTTTGTGACTTTGGTTTTTACATTCGACTTTATCTTCATACACACACATCAATACTATGATCCCCGTTACAGTGTTTGTCAAGTTATCACGTAGATATCGCCCAAAATGTTCGCAGAAATTGATTTTAAATTATCCTTTAAACGTTCAACAGCTGGAAGCATTCCATCCACTGTCAATAGAAGCGAGCGCTATAGGTCAATGACTGTTAACTCCGTTTTTGGCCTAAATTGCACGATCTGGACTTCGACGACATATGCTTTCAATAGCGAACACGGCTACGTGCCACACAACTCATGCAACTTTGGATATTCTAAGCAAGTGACATTTTTTTTTATGAAACCAGCACTCAGGGGATGGCCCCTACTCATGCAGTGCAGGTTTTTAGGAAAGGACACTATGGTAATTTCACGTGGTGAGGACTTCTTAAGTGGCATGATTTACAACACTTGCATTCTATTTTATTGAACTTTACTTATGAAACCTTAAGACGGTGAACCCGTTTACTTTAAAATCTACTGCGCTTAGCCAGCAATCATCATCACAATTTCAAATCCAATTCGTAGTCACATTCGCACTTCATATTCATATTGTGATTCTGATTCAGTGTGTAATTTACTTGTGGAGACTAGTTTAGAAGTTAATTTTAGGACAAATGCTAGGACCTCTTAATACAATCAGCAAAATAGTCCCATATAAAGTGATATGTTATGTATTCTGAAAATTGTATTTGAAAATATCAATTTTTTGATTGAAAATTCTCTAGAAGATCAGCGGCCATTTTGGAAAATATAAGAGTACCAAATTAATTAAATTAGAACTTTTCCCAACTTTTTCCCTAGTACCCAACAAAAAAAAAATGTACTAAAATAAATACTAAAAAACGCAACAAATATGAATTCGAATAAATAGAAAAAAATGTACTAAAAGAAGTACTAAAAAACGTAACAAATATGAATGCAAATTAATAGAAAAAAATGTTCTAAAAGAAGTATTAAAAGAGTAACAAATATGATTGCAAATTAATAGAAAAAAATGTACTAAAAGAGTTCTAAAAAAACGGAACAAATATGAATTGAAATTAATAGAAAAAAATGTACGAAAAGAAGTACTAAAAAACGTAACAAATATAAATACAAATTAATAGAAAAAAAATGTACTAAAAGAAGTACGAAAAAACATAACAAACATGAATGCAGAGTAATAGAAAAAAAGGTACTAAAAAAAGAAACGTAAGAAACGTAACAAATATGAATTCAAATTAATAGAAAAAAAATGTACTAAAAGAAGTACTAAAAAACGTAACAAAATTAATTCAAATTAAGAAAAAAAAAATGTACTAAACGATGTACTAAAAAACGTACAAAAATATGAATTCAAATTAATTGAAAAAAATGTACTAAAAGAAGTACTAAAAAACGTAAAAAAATATGAATTGAAATTAATAGAAAAAAAATGTACTAAAAGAAGTACTAAAAATTTAAAAAATATGAATTCAAATTAATTGAAAAAAAAATATACTAAAAGAAGTACTAAAAAACGTAACAAATATGAATTCAAATTAATAGAAAAAAAATGTACTAAAAGAAGTACTAAAAAACGTCAAAAATATTAATTCAAATTAATTGAAAAAAATGTACTAAAAACGTAACAAATATGAATTCAAATTAATAGAAAAAAATGTACTAAAAGAAGTACTAAAAAACGTAAAAAATATGAATTCAAATTAATTAAAAAATGTACTAAAATAAGTACTAAAAAACATAACAAATATGAATTCAAAATAATTGAAAAAATGTACTAAAAGAAGTACTAAAAAACGTAAAGAAATATGAATTCAAATTAATAGAAAAAAATGTACTAAAAGAAGTACTAAAAAAGGTAAAAAATATGAATTTAAATTAATTGTAAAAATGTATTAAAAGAAGTACTAAAAAAAAGGAAAGAATATGAATTCAAATTAATTGAACTTTGCTTTTTCACCGTTGAAAAGGTCAAAAACCCCTTATAGTTTAACACTCATTTGACTCATTATGATGATGGCTAAACAGATTGTTGGCCACAAGCGACAAAGCTTAGGGAAAACTATCTGCAGTCATAATGTGTTTGAAGCTTTCCATCTCTCTCTCTCCCTCTAACAGTAATAAAGATGTGTGTGTGTGTGTGTTTGTATGTGTGATGACTGTGTATAATGGTTGGATGGGATGTGTAATAAAATCATCTTCTCTTAGATAAACATCATTAGGCTAAATGGTAATAAAAATAATACGTAATAAAAAGGAATAAAAAAAAACAGAAAAGAGAAGAAATGAAAAATATAAACAAAACAAACGAACACTAACTTAAGAAGATTTTCGAGAAGATAAGAGCTGATCATCATAAAATAACTTCTGTAATTTACAAGTTAAAACAGCAACAAAAAAAAAAAGAGGCACGAAAAAAAAACGAAATGGAATGACGATGACGACGAAAAAAAAAACAAGGAATTCGCAGTTAAATTTTTTTTCTTTACAGTTTTTGTATTTGTTGTTGGTTGTTGTTGTTATTGTAAGTTTTTCTTTTCTTTTCACTGCTAAACCCGTTTTTTACTTGCACCACAGCTATGATGATGATAATCATAGAATGACTGGCTGGCAGTAGTAGTGACTAAGCCAGTGCGTGTAAAACCTGGCAACTAAAGGTCTTCAAAGAATTTTAAAATCTCTTTTGCAAACAAAAACAACAACAACAATAACAAAAAACAGTTGAAAAGTTAAGAAAAATATGTCGGAGTCCGAAACCTAAAAGAAATGCAAACAAATCATTACGAGTAAACAAGTGAGTGAGTGAGTGAGTAGTGAGAGAATGAATCATCATCGTCAAGCCCATCAGAGCCCGTATGTTTTACAAACGGATTTGGTTTGCTTTCTTCAAGAAAAACAAAAAACCGAAACAAAACAAAAGAAAAACAAAAAGAACTTGAGAATCCCAAGAATTCTCTAGTATTTGTTGTTGTGTGGTTGGTTGGCCTACAGTTTGAAATGCGCAGAATAAACAAAAAAAAAAAAAAATAAAAAAAGAACAAAATACGGCTAAAAAATTGCCGATTGACATGAAAAGATAAAATAATTTTTGTTGTTTTTTTCATTTTGGTTTTTTTCTGTTCTTTAACTCTTTAAAAAAATAATAAAAAAAAAAAAAAATCAAGAAGAAAATGCTGAGAATTTATTATTGTTTTAACAAGTGTTTTACGCTCATTAACACTCGAATTGTAGTAAAAATTTGTTGTTTTTTGTTGTAATTTTATTTTCCAACATGATTTGCTACTTACTTCAGTTAAGTGCTCATTATTATAATTGTTCAATTAAAAGGTTCTTTATCTTTAGCTAATGTGTTGAAAAAAGTACTTCTTGTGAGTACTCACTTGTAGATACTTTGCCCGACCCATTTGGATGCCACAATCAATATTCTACTCAATAATAAAATATTTCCTTATGGAAACCAAGCCCCCAAGTCCACATTAAATCTTGTTAATGCAACAATTTTTATATTTAGGAGTTAGTCTAGAAAGCAACAGGACTTCCAGATAACAAAAATTGGATAGAAGTTATATGCCGGAATGCCAAGTCTTTTGGCATGCCTACCAAAAGAAAAATCTCTCGTGCGAATGCTAAGTATTATACGATGGATGGCTATGCGAGTGAATAATATTGAAATTAACTGCGCCCTAGGCGCTGGCTAGCTCATCAGTAATACAATTGCCAATGCCATGCCCTATGTCCCGGAAACCACATAAAAGAGTCACTTTTGAATGATTCCAAAGTTCCATAAGAGATCCTTTACATATATGGACAACCTTGAATATTGAAATCGCAAGTTTTGGAAACTTTTAAACGCATCCTGTCTGTTTCAGTAAATCGAGAGATTTTCTCGGAAAATCCCACTCTCCCAACAAGCATTACTTACGTGACTTTCTGCTTGGAATACAGTTCAGCGGTTAGATAGTAAAGAAGAAAGTTTGGTATCGCAACCCTTAATAAATATACTACAGCCCGCCCTGTCACACACCTTTGAGTTCTTTTACTTAAAAAGCCTAATTGGGAGTGTCTTATTGGAATTCCATTAAAGATTGTCTGTTTACTTACTTACTTAATTGGCCAATTACTACCCGTTTAACGAATTAAGGCCTGTCGCTACACATTCTTCCAGGCGCCTGTGCTTCTTGCTCACCTACGCCAGTTGGTCACACCAATCGTTGAAAGGGCTTCCTTGACTTGGTCCTTCTAACGCAAACAAGGTCGTTTTCTTTGCTGCTCTTCTTCGCAGATCTCCGCATCAAATACTCATCTTGCGGGAGCATCCTCCTCCATACGAACGACATGGCCGAGCCTGCGCTGCCGCTGGATATTAATATGCTGCATAATGTCTATGTCATTCAGGAGCTCATACAGCTCACTGTTGGATCGGATGCAGAAATAATCGTTAATTCGCACTGGATCGAAGATCTTACGTAGAACTTTTCTCTCGAATACTCTCAAAGCTGCTACATCAGTTCTTCATAGAGTCCATGCTTTTGCGCCATAAGGAAGCGCGTATAGGAAGAGCGTTTTGTAGATTATTAGTTTTATCTTACGAGAGAGGTCTCTGCCGTGGCGCCGTGGTCTAGTGGGTAGTGTGTTCGCTTATTAGACAAAAGGCCCGGGTTCGAATCTCAGGTCAGACATCAAAACGAAAAAATATTTCTTCGGCGACTTCCTCTCAGCAGATTTCTGGCAAAGACTCTGAGAGTAAAAATTGCCATGAAAAGCTGCTCAAAAATCTGTCGTTCGGAGTCGACTTTAAACTGTAGGTTCCGCCACTCATGTATAAAATTAACGCACACAACATAAGTGGTGTGAGAAGCTAGGTCGTAGGTCCTGACTGAAGGGTTGTAATGGCCAATTATGTATGTGAGAGGTCTCTGCTGCTCAATTGCCTATTGTTGGCAAGAGTAATCCTGCGTTTTATCTCCAGACTGATATTATTTTTGTTTGGTGTTAACGGTGGCGTCTAGATAAATAAATTCCTTGAGGGTATCAAAAGTATACTTATCGGCCGTGCTTAGACTCCCGTTCAACAGCACTAAAGGCAGCAGTACGCCCTATGATGTCGTTGTCGTCAGTCGTACGCAAGCAACTGAAAACTTTTTTGAAAAATAGTGCCATTGCGATGTACTCCCGCCTTTCGCAGAAGACTTTCTCCATGACGTAGTTGAAGAGGTCGTTTGATAAGGGGTTGCCTGGTCAGAAATCTCACACGGTATGAAAAGGTTGGGAAAGGTCCATTCCTACCTTGACGGAGTTGCAGGAATTCTCTTATCAGCTTCGCAGGTATACCAAGCTGAGACATTGCGGCAAAAACACAATCCCTTATGGGGCTATCGAAGGCAGTTTTATAATCGACAAAAAGATGGTATGTGTCGGTGTGTTTTTCGTGGACCTTTTCAAAGATTTAACGCAATATGAGGATCTGGTCGATTGGGGATTTGATAAGCCTGCAGCCGCACTGAGAAGGACCAATCAGTATTTTGACGAGTGGCTTCAGTCATTCACACAATACGCCTGTAAGAACCTTGTATGCGACAGGGTGAAGGTTGCATACCCCTGTAGTTGGCGCAAATTATAGGGTTTCTCTTTTTCAGGACAGGACAGAGGACACAAGGGTTCCAATCGTTTGTCATACTTTCCTCTAGCCATAGGTTAGGTTAGGTTAGAGGACGTGTACTTGTCAATTCTGACAAGTACAGTACTCGGTGGTCGAATTGACCCATTGTACTACGTCCTAGCTTCTCACACCACTTATGTTGTGTGCGTTAATTTTATACATGAGTGGCGTGACCTACAGTTTAAAGTCGACTCCGAACGACACATTTTTTTGAGAAGCATTACACGGCAATTTTTTTTTTACTCTCAGAGTTTTTTGCTAGAAATCTGCTGAGAGGAAGTCGCCGAAGAAATATTTTCAAATTTTGATGTCTGACCTGGGATTCGAACTCGGGTCTTTCGTCCAATAAGCCAACACACTACCTACTAGACCACGGCGGCCACTTCCTCTAGCCATATGTTGCAAATAAGCTGGTGCATGCGCCCTACCAATTCATTACATCTGGTCTTAAACAATTCAGCGGAGAGGCTATCAGGACCTGCCGCTTTATTATTTTTAAGGCGTACATTTTATTGTACACCTTTTCACCTGCATTTCTGAAAGACTCAAATGATTTAAGGGCACACAATTAAGGGATGTGAAGACCAACCATTTCACCATAGATGTCAGAACTACCAAAGCTTAAGGCGTGTAAGCGTGAATTTGACTTCTTCATGGCTAGGCGATGAAATCTCCAAGCCGCCATAATCGATCGGGTTTGGAACATTATCTCTAGAGGCGGTATTGGTGTCGTCATCGCATTGTAGTAGAGTAGAGAAGGGTTTCCTTCACAACCTTAGCACCTTTTGCACCTCTGTAACCAAGAGAGATTGTCTGTGTTTTTCGAATATAATTTCGAAATAATTTCGAACAAGCAATTTATTGCAGAATATTCTTGAATACTTTAGTTCTGCATTTCGTGAAATTCCTTTTCAGTTTAGAAAAACAAACATTTTCAAGACATTAATTGATGAAATAAAGTGCAAGAATAAATAATCCCTTGAAGTCAGGCAGGCGGGCAATTCAGCATGATTTTTGAAATGAAAACTTTAAAGTTCATTTTTCATCATCATTTCAGCTCTAAGCATTCTTTTGTTTTGTTTTTGCACTTCCTTCAATTACAAATGCCAGGCCAGACATAGGCATTCTGGAAATTATTGTTTTTGGGTTTTTTCTTCATTTTCCCTGTGTTGGAAGTTGAAATTTTTTTTGCAACGTTTTGCTTAAATATTGTATTACCACAGTGCAGGAAAGGAAGGGGGAGCTAGGGGGAAGCTGTGGGTGTTTGATGATTACAAACATTTGCTTATAATTTGAAAATTTTCTGGCGTTTGTTTTTAATTGCCCGTTTTTTTTGCGTTTCGTTTTGTTTCGTTTCTCTAAAATTTGTTTCTGTTTGCAACAGAAAAGAATGAAAAAAAAACGAAAAATTTCAAATGAAAAGATTTGTTTTGGTTTTGGTTTTCATCAGGGTCGTTTGGTCGGTTGGTCGGTCGTTCGGTCCACTCAGTCTTCTTTATTTATTCAGGGGCAAACATATGCCAACCATCTCCGCTAGTATTTTTTTGATGGCCTGGTCCAATGTTTTTTTTTTCCTTGCCTTGCCTTGCCATTGCCTTTCTCTACTCCTTACAGCATTGTCTAATGCTGTAATGGATTCCGTGGCCGCCATGTTTGATTGTGTGTTGCCAGACATAAAGTTTGAATGAATTTGAATTTATTCGAAACCGAAAAATTCATACGAAATCAAATTGTTTCTCTTGTGAGTAAGTGACTGAGTGAATGGATGAATGAATGAATAATAATAAAAATAAGAAATAAATTTCAAAATTTATTGTTTATTTTCAATTAAAAAAAAAAAAAACAAAAAAATATAAATAAAATTCTATATAGAATAACAGAAATTCTTCAAAGAAACCAAATAAGCAAATACTGTGTGGCCTTCAATCATGTCATGGTTTTTCAAAAAGGAATTCGCCACATGCACATTCTCTATGTATAATATTCTCAAAACAGAATAAAAATTTACTAAAACGAATGCAATAATAACACGGTAGATACAATTTTTAAATAATTTTTATTTCTTTTATTTTTATTTCTATTGTTTTTATTTAATTCTTGCATAAATTAGAATTTTTTTTTGTAAATTTTTTGCATTTGATCGTGATGAAATTTATACCAAGAAATCTTACATCATTTTTCACAATTGTCATCATCATTATCATTATCGTAATGATTTGTATGTTAGCAGATTAACATTCTTCTGTAAATAAAAATTTTTTTTTCAATTTAAACAGTCTAACGAAATTCATTTTTTCATAAAGAAATTAAATTTTGTTGTAGAAAATATCGACGCCTCCATTCTATAACGTTCTAAGTACGATTGCATTTTAAATTCTACGTTTTCTAACTTAAATGCTGTCAAAATTTCGTTAAGATCGACCCATCCGTTCCGAAGTTATAGGGAAAAATTTGATTAGAATACTTATATAGTCGTGTGCCGCGTGAAAACTTTGAGAGCTCATAACTCAAAACACACTTTTTCGACTTAGGGCCATTATTATAACTTAGCGTTAACTAAAGGGAGGATTTTAACGGAGAGATAAATTGTTTTTCATTATTATGAGCACCCATTAAGATAGAAGTGAGCGTTAAGCTAAAGGGAAAATCATCCTACCTTTAACATTTAAAGGTCACTTTATTTTTCGAACTTGCCATATCATATACTATAGCATGTATCGATATGGCAATTTCAAATTTAAATAAAATCGGCATATACAACAACAAAAACGAAGTCCACTGTTGCCATTGCGTTAAAAGAAAAACTTGTTTAATTGAGCAGTTTTATCGACTTTGCCCCGGCACTGCCATATTTTTGATAAAGTTAATTATTTTTTTATGTGTAAGTTGTAATAACCAAAATAAGTTAAAGGTAACTTTGTCCTTCACTTTAGCTAAAGGTACCTTTAACTAACGCCAACTTTAACGGTAGGTTGTAATAATGGCCCTTAGAATGTTATACACCAGAGGCTATGTCTAGTAGAATTTTTTTTATTTTTATTATTATTATCGAATCTTTCTTAATGAAATTTAAATGTTTATGAAGAATAAATTTAAATTTAATTAGCAAAGACAAAAACCAAAAATTTTAACAGAGCTAATGTTAATTGGTTAACAGAGCAATGTTAATTGGTTAACAGATACTAGTCAAGGTGGAAATCACCCAAATATACGATATCAGAGAAAGGAACACCTATTCCATTCTTTTAAAATTATGCTCCACGTTATTCATGAGTGGAACAGCTCTGCTCAGGTAATTCTCGGTAATTCTTTTGAAAATTAAAAAAAAAACAAAGACAAAAAATTCAATGTATGTGAAGATAAATTCGAATTTGAAAATCGTAGACGCAACCCATAAATTTTAGCAGCGCCACACTTAGCGTTAACAGTGCACAATTTGATCTTAACAGAACTGTTTAACCGTATCCATTTGAACAAGGTCACTTGTTTAGCAGGTAATTTTATGGCATATAGTAGGTCTATGAGTACCATATAATACTCTAGGTATTGTTCTAATGCCTCTTAATATTATCAGCAAAGAAAAGTCCTCTATGAAGTGATATGGTATTGTAAAAATTGGCTTTGAAAACATGAATTTTTTGATTGAAAATTCTCTAGAAGATCAGTGGCCATTTGGGAACATATAAGAAACTGTATCCCATACAGATTATATACAAATGGTAGTCCAGAGGGTCCTCTTTCTAACGTGGTAGTGGGATAGCTGAAATAATTTTGCGAGTCGAGATATTGAATTTTAAAATTTGTTAAGACTAAATTGAGCACTGTTAACGATAAGTGTGGCGCTGCTAAAATATATGGTTTTCGTCTTGGATTTTCAAATTCGAATTTATCCTTCACACACATAAAAATTCATCAGATTAACTAGGTAGGATGATGGATATTGTGGAAGAATGGGTACTATATACAGTCTAAGTAGTCTAAGACGTTCCTAATAAGTCGCATCTCTCAAATTATTTCGGAACTTGAGATATCGGGCTTTAAATATTGCCTATGTTAACAGTGTCTGGGTGGCTGAGGAATGATCGATATTGTGGAAAAATGAGACTTGCTACACATATCCCACGATATACAAAAAGCTTGTCTTCTTTGCAGTTTTGAAATGTTGGACGAGCAAGCACTGCCCCAAAGTTGAATGCTGTAGGTCCATATTGGCTTTATAATGCATTTGTATAAAAGAACCTTGTATTGAAGGTCTAGTGTTGAATTAGAACTAATAATCCAGTGCATTGGAGCAGATTTCAGCTTAATGCCCGCTAGTTTGGACTCTATGTGGCGGGATTATGTTAAACGCCGGTCTAAGTGAACCCCTAGATGTTTGCACATCTAGTCCGTTCCATGCACAAATGGCAGTCACGATGGGAGAGCAGTTTAAAGGAAAGATAGATGGACATTTCAGCTTGTCCCTTCTATAACCCCTTGAATGGAGAATAAACATTGCGAGTTGAATTACTACGTGACCCAGTTCCTAACTGGTCATGGATGTTTTAGGAAGTACCACCACAGATTTGGATATGACACATACATACATAAATAATTGGCCATTACAACCCTTCAGTCAGGATTACGACCTAGCTTCTCACACCACTTATGCTGTGTGCTTTAATTTTATACATGAGTGCCGGCGTGACCTACAGTTTAAAGTCGACTCCGAACGACAGGTTTTTGAGAAGCTTTTCATGGCAATATTTACTCTCAGAGTCTTTGCCAGACATCTGCTGAGAGGAAGACGACGAAGAAATATTTTTTCGTTTTGATGTCTGACCTGGGATTCGAACCCAGGCCTTTTGTCTAATAAGCCAACACACTACCCACTAGACCACGGCGATTTCATTTGGACATGACACTTCCCCTATATGTCTAAACTTCGTAGATGAAGAGGAAGATGCGGAGCATACTCTCATATGATGCCCCAGATTTAGATGGCCCGGAGAAACTAGATTAGACTTGACCAAAACGGCTCATGGAGGAGCTGTTGAATTCTAGGACGCTATAGAGCCAATACAGCCAGAAAGTGGCTGAAGTGATGATGGTACAGCGAAGGTTGTAGGAATGAAGGCGAAATTTGAGATGATGTGATAAAGCTTTCGTGCTAACCTGACCTCCGCGAAGTAATACCTTATGAGTGAATGGTTGAAGTGTGTAGGGGGTGGGTTAGCACGTAGGCTCCAGTGATGGTGAATCGTGCATGCTTTTATCGGAACAAAAGTATCTTTTGAAGATTTACCACCACCGACCCAAGGCAAAAAAAAAGTGGGTGGGTTAGGCATCATTTTACACACTTAACACGGGTGGTGTGATGCTAGCCTTGTGGTTGTAATCCTGACTAAAACGTTGTATGTTTTAAGTGAAGTTAAGTAAGAAAGTGATTCAAAAATGTGATTCGTCCACACATATTTTCAATGTAAAGCAGATTTTTTCTAATTTTAAATCGTTTTTTTCTTCTGTTATATTTCGAATCCTCTTAAATGCATTCCAAAGTTTTTTTTGAAAAAGCATTTTGCCGTGGGAATTTTTTTCTTTTTCTGCTTATGTTCCTGAAATCCTTTGAAGATTTTGTAACCCTTTAAGAAATACTCATCAATTCGTTGCAGTAATTGAATTATTTAAAAATCAAAAAAAAAAAAGAAAACAGAAACAGAATTATTGATGAAAGGGCTGGGATGGTTGGTCTGGACTACGGACTATAGGCTTCTATAAATAAAATTCTAAATAAAGAAAAAATAAATTTTTTTCTTCATCTTGTTCTTCGTTTTATAATTGAATTTACAGATGAGGAAATTTGTTTTATAAATAAAAAGAATAAACTTTTGCTTTTCATATGCAATTTTTTTTTTGTTTCCTCCAAACTGCTTGAACGATAATTTGATTGCCTGACTGCCCTCAAGTGTAATAATCTCAATGAAGTTTTGATTTTGCTGGCGGCTGGCATAGCTGTACACTGTAATGCGTTGTGATTTATGCTGATTTTGTTGTTTGTCTTTGATTCGATTCCAAAAAAAATTAAGAATACAATTGAAAGAAAGAAAGAAAAACGAAAGAAATAAAAAAAACGTGATCTCTTCATCATCACCATCATCGACAATTGTAATGATCGCCAGGCAGGCATATCACCACCATCCTAGATTGCATCAGGTTCTATGTTAAGTGATTTCAAAACCAAATCAGTCTGGCAAGGCTGTTTGTTTGTTTGTTACTAAATATCTATCATTGAAACCGAAAGACTCTTTTTTAGGCAGTTGCAGTTAAGGATTTGGAACTGGACAGTGTTTGGTTTCAATAAAACGGTGCCAAAACCAATACCATATGATCGATTTAGGGCTTTATTATGTGAAGAAGAATTCGAAAACCCAAGACGCAATCCATAAATTTTAGCAGCGCCACAATTGACTTTAACAGAACTAAATTTGCCCTTAACAGAGGACTGTTAACTGTTTAACAGTATCCATCTGAGTAAGCCCACTTGCTTAGGAGCTAATTTTGGGAAATACTCTAGGCCTATGTGACCCTATGCATAGGAAAGTGGTTCCACCCTAGTCACATATAAAGTGATATCGTATTGAGAAATTTGGCTTTGAAAATAACAATTTTTTTCTGTCAATAGTTGGCAATAATTGCAAAACAGAAGATAAATCTACTTAATACCGATTGACTGCTGGAATGATTATCACCTATTTTTTTTTTTTTTTGCGGTCTGACTAGATTTGGATTTCAGTTCCATGTGATTTCAGTAGAGGACATTGGATATTTTGAGCCAATAACTTGAGGGTTTCAACAGAACATGCAACCTTGCAACACTGGATATTCTGAGCGAGTGACTTGAGTGGTCTGATGGTCATCTTACGTAGGGGTGACGTGAAGTTATCACCGAGATCGTAGGATTTGACCCCGTAAAACTATTTCTTGTGAAGTCTACTTAAGTGGTGTGAAAGTACACAAGCTTTATAATGAAATATCGGATTTTCATGGGATTTTATTATGCTTTACTTATGAAACCACAAAACGGTGCACCCGTTTCCTTTAAAATCTACTACGCTTAGCCAGAAATCATTATCACACATGAACAATTTCAATTTCAAATCCAATTCAAAGTCACAATCGCACTTCATATTCTGATTCAGATTCAGTTTCAGTTTGTGATTCAGATTTACAATCCACACATTCATCATTCATCATGAAGGAAAGGAAAGAAAGGAGGGCAAGGGAGAGAAGCTTTAATTTCATTTCATGCACAGTTTTTTTTTCGAATTTTTTTCTTTGCATTCTAAATCATGATGTAGTATGGTGTGGTATTCATACAATGAATGTATGTACAGTAAGTGTCAAAAGTAGGTGTACATTAAAAAATATAAATTATTAATAAATTGCTGTTATTTTTCTTTTAAAATTATTTCATTGGCAATTTTTAAAATTTAAACAAAAAAAAAATATTCAAAAAAATTTCGAAATATTGTTAAATTTTTTCGGGCACTCTCCTTAAGTGGTGAATGTCGAGTTTGGTTATTTTTAGAATTTTATCCTTAGTATATAGTTTCTTTTGACGCCCACTGTACATACATATGTATGAAAGACTGTATGAAAAATGAGAATATAATGATGAACAAGGCAAAAAGAGAACAAAAAACCAAAAAACATTAAAAAAATCTTGATTTCTTTACTATTTTTTCTATTTGTTTTCGTTCATACGGAATCTGAGATCCCATAGATCTTCTTCAAACGTCTAGAGAAGCGTACGTACGTTTGTATTTGTTTGTTTGTGTACTCGAATGGAATTTCTGTTGCGCATATTTTCCAATGTTGTTTTTTCCCCCCACTTTAAAGCCAAAAGAATTTTTTATTTTTTTTTTAAATTATTGAAATAAAATATTGCAATTGACGTTTTGTTCAAGCAATTGATCATAAAAATTGTGTTTTTTTCTTCGATTACAATTTATTTACACCCACCATCGCATCGAGCATCGCCACCACAAGTTTTGCTGCTACTGGCAGTTGCAAAAAACAAAAACAAAAATTGTTGTTTTTAGGTTATGTTTTCTGTAAAGTTTAAGGTTATTATTTATTGCAATATTTTTATTGTTGTTGTTGTAAAAAAAAAAATAAAATTTTTGTTATTATTGTTGCTATTGCAAATTTATAATTTATTGTTGATTTTTATTTTAATTTTCACATCATCATCATCATCACTGGAAATGATTTATTGCGGTGATGGTTAGCAGTGGCCGGCAAATCGCTTTACTAAAAGTAATAGAGGGGGGGGGATGGGTCAGAGTTCAAAAACGTTTTAAACGTTTCAGTTTAACCGCTAAGGGCTATTTTGCAATTCATTTCAATATTTAAATTTGCTGAAGGGCAACAGAAACAGAAATACGAATTTAAATTTGAATTTCATTAGATTTTTTTTTTCGATTTTTTTTGACAATAATTCGTAGCAATTTTGTCAACAATATTTACATTTTATTGATAATAAGAAACAACACTAACCAAAGACGCAAACCCACACTATTGCTTAGATTAGTCTTCTACTCTGCAATTATTGCAGACACATACGTCCACACATAATTGGTCATTACAACTTCAGGTCAGGATTACGGCCTAGCTTATGTTGTGTTGTGGCGGCGATCTACTGTTTTAAGTCGCCTCCGAACGACAGATTTTTTGCGAAACTTTTCGTGGCAATTTTATTTTAACACTTAGAGTTCTTGCCAAAATCTGCTGTGAATAAATTGCCGAAGAAATATTTTTTGTATTATATTTTGATGTCTGGCCTGGGACTCGAACCCTGGCTTTACGTCTAATAAGCCAACATACTACCTACTAGACCACGGCAGACTATTGACATACAATTCTCATTGAATGATCATTCATTATTTGAGAACAAATATGTTGAAATGTAAGGGATGGCTGGTAGAGATGGACGTTGGAAATATTTTTCAAATCTCAAAATTATTACAGCTATCCCACTCACTAACATTGTTCGAAAGAAAATCCTCTGAACTACCATTTGCATGTTGTCTGAATGGTGTACCCACTGACCTTCTAGAGAATTTTCAAGCAAAATAATTGTTGTTTTCAAAGGCAATTTTTTTTTAATAACATATCGCTTTATATATTGTATTTATTATGTTGTATGAAGCATGTTGCATCAAACATGTTGTATCAGACATGTATGATCAAACATGTATGATCAAACATGTTGTATCAAACATGTTGTATCAAATATGTTGTATCAAACAAGTAGCATCAAACATGTTGTATCAAACGTGTTGCATCAAACATGATCGTACATGTCTGTTCAAACATGTTGCATCAAACATGTATGATATGATCAAACACGTTGCGTCAAACATATTGCATCAAACATGATTGCATCGAACTTATTGCATCAAACATATTGCATCAAACAAAAGCAAAAAAAGTCCTATATGAAGTGATATGGTATTGTAAAAATTGGCTTTGAAAACATCAATTTTTTGATTGAAAATTCTCTAGAAGATCAGTGGCTATTTGGGAACATATAAGAACTGTACCCCATACAGACTATAGACTTTTTTGCTGATAATATTAAAAAGCATTGGAACAATCCCTAGAGTATTATATGGTACTCATAGACCTACTATATGCCCTAAAATTACCTGCTAAACGAGTGACCTTGTTCAAATCGATACTGTTAAACAGTTAACAGTGCTCTGTTAACGGAAAATTTTGCTCTGTTAAGACCAAATTGTGCACTGTTAATGCTAAGTGTGGTGCTGCTAAAATTTATGGGTTGCGTCTTGGATTTTCAAATTCGAATTTATCTTCACACACATCTAAACAAGTAAGCTTATTCAGCTGGATACTGTTAAATAGTTAACAGTGCTCTGTTAAGGACAAAATGTTGTTTTGTTAAGAGGAAATTTTACTCTGTTAAAATTTATTGATGGCGTCTTTAATTTTAAAATTCAAATTCATCTTCTTACACATTAATTTCCTTACATTCAAGTTCTTTATAGACTTCGACTTCTAACGTTGAAAATTCGGAAGATTAGCACTCCACTAATCTAAACACTAGTCTAAACACCTGATCAGCTGATAACTGTAGTGTGTCATATGATCAATCGGTACCGAGGAATGAAGCTCTATAACCGTAGTTACTTAGGCAGATTACCGTAAGTCTTGCTGCTGCTGCCCCATTCAGAACTGTGTAAAGTGCCCTGTTTGTTAATATATTCAGGGTGCTGGTAATAATTGTCTTCTGACGCTAGCATCTTGCAGTTGCTGCAAACCAAAGCATTTGCCAATTCAATTATTGTCGTATATTGTGTGCTGGATGTAAAGAAGGGTTTAAGCACCCACAAAAACCTTCTGGGTCAGAAGGTGATTTGTTATTGAATTATAATTCAAAAAATGGAGTTTCTTCAATTATTTCCATTATTTCCACTTGTTTTGAAAATTTGTTTTTATTTTCATCATTGTTCTTAAAAATAAATAAATTTTTCTTCTTTTTTTTGTTGTTGAATTAAACAAGTTATTCGCTTAAGATAAAAATAATAAAAAATAAATAAAAACAAAACCCGAAAATAAAATTTATGAGTTCCCATAATGTGGGTGGGTGTGTTTGATTTTATTTGTTAAAAAAAAAAAAATAATTCTCTTTGAAAAAAATTAATTTTTTATGATTATTTAACCTTTAAAAAGCGTTACAAAATTTTAAAAACTTCTGGTATTCAACTCTAAAAAAAATTATGAAATTTATTACACAAGTAATCGAAAGAAAAAACAAAAAAATACAATATTAAATAATATTATAAACAGTAGTGGTAGTAATAATAGCAACAAACTCCAAAACATAAAATACCATATAAAACACCGACCTTGCAAGGCTGTTTGTTGGCTGTTATTAAATAATTTTCTTTCAAAGTGTCATTCGTTAAGGGATTTTATTTAAATTTGTTTGTAAAGATAACAGCGCCACATTTGGCGTATTATTTTTGCCAACACTGTGTATATCAACCAACCATCATGTATGAGCGTGCGCCCCTGCCTTTCAATTGAATGGGTTTGTCAAAACGTTTATCGATTTGTTTAATCTTTGGCGGGTTTTAAAAACCAAAATAAATTTAAAAAAAAAAATTATTTTGTCATACATTTTGAGTTTTTAATAATTTGTTGTGAACATTCAAAAAAAAAAGGAAAAAAAAATTTTTTTTTTGTTTTTCATTAATAATCCTCAGACCATCATTGACCACCAGCCACAACGCCATTACCAGTATTGGTCAGTCAATATGTCAAAATGAGTACCCCCCTGCCCCCCCTCTTCGACCCGACTTGATTGGTGGTTATTGGTTATTGATTGGATGTTGTAATCGCCAGCACAATCAACCAACATTACCATTACCGCTACCCCTCACACAAAACATGTAAATCAATCACACAACATGTTTAACTGCGCGTGTGTGTGTGTGTGTGTGTTAGTGCGAGAGGTGTTTAATGATTCACACCACCATCAAAATATCATCAGCACACCACCACTGCTGAGCTGCTGCTGCAACATCATTATTTATTAAACACTCATCACCACCATCACCACCACCACAACCACCACCACTAGTCTGCTCTCTGCTTGTGTGTTGGTCTTTCGGTCAATTTTGTTTGGTTTCGGTTTGATCGTTTGGTGTGGTCTTCAAAGGTCTTTCGGTTTGCTATTCGATCCCCTTGACGACTATCCATTGAATTTGTTTGTCCATCCGCATAACAGTACATTAGATGTCATTCTGCGGTGGTAAATTTTTTTTTTTTTATTGCATTTTTGAATTCCTCATGTTTTGTTTTTCTTTTCTCTTAGTTTTGAACTTTTCTTAATTAATTTTTTCTTTTTTTTTTTTTTTAGTTTTCTAAATGCATTTTGCTGTTGTTGTTGTTTTGTCTTCTTCTTCTTTTTCTGCTTCGTTGTCATCATTTTTCTTCAAATTCAAATTCTAAGTATGTTAATAGTACACTTTGTTTTTTAAGGCTATGTTTTCGATGGATGTTGTGCCATGTCGGGTCTTTAGGCTGTTAATCATTCATTGAAAGCCTGCTTTAAGTGTTGTGGACTGGCGGAGAGGTGGTAATTTGAGAAAAGATTTTGAATTTTGAAATAAACGACGATTATCACAAAAAAATTAAAAGTCATGTGAGGTTAATTAGTTGCGGAAAACGAAAAACTACAAACTTTAAGAAAATTTTTGATTATAAAGTCACTCACACTTACATATTTAATTGGTCAGTACCGCCTTACTGCACAGGATTACACTACACAATCTTGCTACTCTCATTACCCAGGTTATCGCAGGCAGGATCAACAGTTTAAAGCAGACTCCGATCGACAGATTTTTGACAAACTTTTCATGGCAATTTTTATTTTACTTTCAGATTTTTTTTTGCCAGAAGATTGCTAAGAGGGAAGTCGTCGTAGTAGTGTCTAGTAGGTAGTGTGTTGGCTTATTAGGCTGAAGGCCCGAGTTCAAACTCCAGGTCAGACATCAAATATTTCTTCGGCGACTTCCTCTCTCAGCAGATTTTTGGCAAAAACCTTGAGCATTAAAATAAAATTTCCATGAAAAGCTTTTCAAAAACCTGTCGTTCGGAGTCGACTTTAAATTGTAGATACCCCGCCACTCACGTATGAAATTAAAGCACACAACATAAGTGGTGTGAGAAGCTAGGTTAGTAATCCTAACTGAAGGGGTTGCAATGCCCAATTATGATTGCTGAGAGAAAATTACCACACAAGAAATATTTCTTTTTCAAGGATTTATAAAGTCGCAGCAATCTATACATGTAGGCTTTTTAGACTAGAGTTGATAGTTCAAACCCGCCAGGTAAGGCATCAAGAACATAATTAAAAAAAAAAAGGTTCTCTTAGCACTCTTCTTGGAGACAAAATCGCTAATGGAATAAAATTGATAGTGAAAAAACTTTTTAATATATGTAGTACGGAGTCGATGTTAATATTAGGATGCAGTCACTCATAGATAAAATTAGTACACCCAACATGGGTAATTGAGAAGCTAGGGCCAGACCAAAAAATTTTATGGTTAGCAGAGATCGGCAAATGAGTATTTAAAAAGATTAGTAATTAGAATCGAATCATACTAATCATAATTTCTGATAACAGGGAACCTCCTTGTACTCATATTCAGAGTTTGAGGTACTCATCATACATGCATACTTAATAACACACAACACGTATGATGTTGATATCGATTCTCCTCCATAACTCAACTTGTGTAAGACCACTAAAATTTTCACTAGAAGGTTGCATGTTTGTTCTGCTTGCTTATGTCTCTTTTTTGTAAATACGAAGATTATCTTCGGCTTTTTACATACATACATAGGCCATGAACATCAAGAGTGTTCGTTAAAAAAGCGTAAAAATGCATTCAATGGAACAAGTTACAGTAGAACTCACTATTTTCTAAAGAGATTCACTAATAACAATAAGAAATGATTTCCAGTTTTTGAAGAATATTTGTCAAGTTGAATACGCAGTCTTTAGGGGTTTGGCACTATACATTTTCCATTTTCCACTATTTTCCATTTTCCAATATTATTTGGTTGCAATTGAAAATCTTACGAACAATTTTCCTCGGATTTATAGACATGCCTCTCACAAATACACTCACATTTTTATTATGTTCCCTTTGTGCCAACGTCTGCTGTAAATGATTCGAGTATTTTTATGAATCTAAATGCTACTCTAAATGCTGGCTTTTGAATCAAACATAATATTTCGAATGGTATGAGTTTGATGTCAATGTTGTTGTACGCCTCAAATTCATTGCAATCTCAGTCTAAACTTATAAATCAAAGTTCTAGTGTGATTATGAATGAATCACGAGTACATAGTTAAATTCCAATATTAGGGTACAAAATTTCATGAATGCTTATGAGTAAGGAAGAAAAACGTTTCTTTCCTGATCTGTGATGGGTGGATGGGGGTTAGTACAATGGATTGCGTAATATCTTTACACAATAACAAAAAAAAAAAAAAAATTCGTAATTATGATCTCAATTCGAGCTGCACATTACTGCAGTTATAGACAAACCGAGTTGCCAATTTGTTTATTGTTTAACCCAGTAAATGTTTTGAAAGTACATTCAATTTGTTTTTTTTTTTTGTTTTTCTTTTAAATTTATTTTCCTTGAACAAACAATTTAATTTTTATTTTATTTTAGTTTGTTTTGTTATTTTTATGACTTAATTTCACAATAAACAACAGAATTTCATAATAAATTTAAATGCAAATTTGTTTACGTCACAGTAATAGTGTTTTATTTAAGATAATTTGTGTTTTTTTTTTTATTTTTTCTTATTATTATTATTGACAATTAAAACCATGATTTAAAAAAAAATAAATTGAAAAAATTTATCAGAAAATTACAACACCAATGCATAAATGGAGTTCAAATCAATTGCAGCGCAATGGGCCATGGCATGGAGTGAGTGACTAAAACAAATTCAATAAAAACAGAAAACAGAACAACAACAACAATAACAAAAATTCATTTTAATAATTAAGATTAAATTAAAATTAAAACAAATAAAATGACAACAATAAGAATAACAACAATAAGAATAACAACAAATAGATCAAAAAGAAATAATAAAAATGCAAATTTTTAATTGTAGAGTTACGAGGCGCTTTTTTATTTCATTTTCAAATAAAACTTCGTTCAGTCATGGTTTAAAAATACCAACAATAACAGAGACGGCATTAAAAACTAACTCTAAAAGGGGGTAACTTTAGCAGACTGGAAGCAGGACGCTTTATAAAAACAAAGAGTTTGTCCGTCTTAGTACGACATGTACTACGTCGCCGTAGTCTAATAGATAGTGTGTTGGCTTATTAGACAACGTAAAGCCCGGGATTCAAAATCCAGGTCAGATCAGGACATCAAAACGAAATATGAAAAAGTATTTCTTCGGCGACTTCCTCTTAGCAGATTTTTGTCAAAAACTCTGACAGTAAAAAATAAACCTGCCATGAAAAACATCCAGAAAATCTGTCGTTCGTAGGCGACTTTAAACTGTGGGTCCCGCCACTAACAGATAAAATTAATACACACAACATAAATAGTGTGAGAAACTAGATTAATAATCCTGAATTATTAGACAAAAAGGCCCGGGTTCGAATCCCAGGTCAGACATCAAAACGAAAAAATATTTCTTCGGCGACTTCCTCTCAGCAGATTTCTGGCAAAGACTCTGAGAGTAAAAATTGCCATGAAAAGCTTCTCAAAAATCTGTCGTTCGGAGTCGACTTTAAACTGTAGGTCCCGCCACTCATGTATAAAATTAACGCACACAGCATAAGTGGTGTGAGAAGCTAGGTCGTAATCCTGACTGAAGGGTTGTAATGGCCAATTATGTATGTATGTATGAAGGTAATAATAACCAATTATGTACATGTACAGTAAGACCCCGTTTAACGCTGCTCCGCTTAACGTTGTTTCAGTATTACGCGGTACCAAATGAAACAGCCATGCACCAACCAAAAGCGTTGTAATATATAGCGACTGTGTATACTTTTTGTATCTTTTTCAACACCCTTTTGTTAGTTTGTCCAGAATAAAGATTCCAAATATCTTTTCCGAAATCGTAATCACAGTACGAACGCATCTCTCCTGCGTCACAACGTTACTAAGTGTATACATATGTACATACGTGTTAAGTTGCCTCGTTTAACGCTGTTTCGTTTAGCGCTGGAACTTATTGGAACGTATCCCCCGCGTTATGCAGGGTCTTACCGTATGTAGCCTTCCTCTGATCTTCTTCTAATATGACACTCTAAGGGGGGTTTTATGGTGAATCAATCAGAAAAAAAATCGTTTTTTTTTTTCTGCTACTCATAAGCACTCATGAAAGTTTGAATATAAGTAAGCAAACAATATTGGAATTTAACTATGTACTCGTGATTCATTCATAATCACACAACAACTTTGATTTATAAGTTTAGACCAGATTGCAATGAATCTGATACGCACAACAACGTTGACATCAAACTCATATCATTTGAAATATTTCGTTTGATTCATAAGCCAGCATTTAGAGTAGCATTTAGATTCATAAATTTAAAAAAATATGACTCGAATCATTTACTGGCATTTATAAAAAAAAGAAAAAGAGCAGCAAGCAGAGCAAACACACAACCTTCAAGTGAATATTTTGGTGTTCGTGCACAACTTGAGTTATGGAGGAGAATCGACATCAACATCATACGTGTTGGGTGTTGTTAAGTATGAATGTATGATGAGTACGTCAAACTCTTCATCTGAATATGAGTACAAAGAGGTTCCATGATATTAAAATAAGTATGAATGCGTATACGTATCAGAAATTATGATTACTATGATTCGATTCTAATTACTAATCTTTTTGAATACTTATTTGCCGATCTCTGCTAACCATACAATTATTTAGTCTGGCCATAGCCCATGTTGGGTGCACTAATTTTATCCATGAGTGGTTGCATCCTGATATTAAGTTTCTTCATATCAATTTTATTCCATTTGAGATTTTGCCTCCAAGAAGAGTGTCGAGAGAAACGTTTTTTTTTAATTACGTTCTTAGGTGCCCTATCTGGGGGGGTTTGAACCATCAGCTTTTGTGTAATAAGCCTATATAGATTACTGCGACTTCAAAAATCCTTGAAAAAGAAATATTTCTTCCGTGGTGATTTCCTCTCAGCAATCGTACATACATACACATTTGGGCATTGCAACCCTTCTGACCGAAGTCGCCGTGGTCTAGTGGGTAGTGTGTTGGCTTATTAGACAAAAGGCCCGGGTTCGAATCTCCCAGATCAGACATCAAAACGAAAAATATTTCCTCGGCGACTTTCCCTCAGCAGATTTCTGGCAAAGACTCTGAGAGTAAAATATTGCCATGAAAAGCAAAAATCTGTCGTTCGGAGTCGACTTTAAACTGTAGACCCCGCCACTCATGTATAAAATTAACGCACACAACATAAGTGGTGTGAGAAGCTAGGTCGTAATCCTGACTGAAGGGTTGTAATGGTCAATTATGTATGTATGAAACCCTTCTGTTAGGATTACTACCTAGCTTCTCACATCACTCATGTGGTGTGCGTTAATTTTAAACAAGAGCGGCATGACCTCTAGTTTTAAGTCGACTCCAAACGATAGATTTCTTTAGAAATCAGAATTTTTGCCAGAAATCTGCTGAGAGGGGAAGTCGCCGAAGAAATATGGTTTTGATGTCTGTGACCTGGAATTTGAACTTGGGCCTTAAGTCTAATAGGACTAACACTCTACCTACTAGACTATGGCGACTTCATGATGAATTTCTTGAGAAACTTTTTTGTTTTGACGCTTAGAGTTTTTGCCAGAAATCTGCTGAGAGAGGAAGTCGCCGTAGAAATATTATCGTTTTGATGTCTGTGACCTGGGATTTCAACTCAGGCCTTAAGTCTAACAGGACTAACACTGTACTTACTAGACTATGGCGACTTCATGATGGATTTCTTAAGAAACTTTTTTATTTTAACGCTCAGAATTTTTGCCAAAAATCTGCTGAGAGGGGAAGTCGCCGAAGAAATATTATCGTTTTGATGTCTGTGACCTGGGATTTGAACTTGGGCCTTAAGTCTAATAGGACTAACACTCTACCTACTACACTAAGGTGACTTCACGAATGCTTAAAAGTATCAGAAAATTCTTATTGTTGATCTCTGGTATGAGATGAGCTTCAGGATGAATTATTTTGAAAGAGAAAGGGAGAGAATAAGAGGGGCAAAGTGAGTGGCACCCCTGAATTTTTTTTTTTTTTTTGTTATAAACTTTGTATGCAAATACGCTTATTAAGTGTGTATGGAATGCAGTATTGTTTTGCATCACAATTAAATTAAATTTAAAAAAAAAAAATTGAAAATTTAATTTTTAATTGCATGAACAGTAAAGTAACGTATTAGAGTCACATAATAAAACAATATTGACCAATCAACCGACCAACCAACCAATGTACGTCAGTGTGTCACTACGTACGTTTAACCATTTGTCCATTCGTCACTTGTCTTCATACCAAGCAGTCAGTCAGTCATTCAGTCAACCACCCAAGCAATAAGAAGCATTCGCAAGCATTTTTTCATTTGAAACTGAAACAAATGATTTCATAGCGTACGTACAGACAGCAACAGTAGAGTTTAAAACAACTTTTACACTCACTCTATGGCCATAATAATTAAGATTTTGAATTTGATTTCGATTTCGATTTCCAGCAGCAAATGATTTTTGAACAAGTAAAGTAAAGTAAACGAGAGTGAGTAAGGAGATGGAGTAGGAAATAATTAAAATTTTAATTTTTATTTTAATTTCTATGGCAGTAGATAAACTAAAAAAAAACAAATTAAAAAAAAAAACAAGAAAAAGAAGAAATAAAAATGTTTTACCAGCTCTCCTCTCTTCTCTCTTCTCTCCTCTCTTCTCTGCTCTCTTCTCTGCTCTCCTCTGAATGCAATACATTTTCTGTGTTTTTATTTTTCAATTTTTTTTTGTATGGCGGGGTTCATTTATGTGTTGTTTTTATGAATTTTTAATTACAACACTCGAGGGGGAAGGCGCCATTTCGATAATGTTAACATTTACAACAACAACAATAACAACAATAACAATAACATCCACAACAATATTAGAAAGATACATAATGACTGTTTAGACATTGTGAGTCTTGTGTGCCTGTAACAAATTCCACAAAATGTTGTACAAACTCTTGCATTGTGAAGCAGCAGCAGCAGAAATAGAAGAAGAATAGAAGAAGAAGAAGAAGACAATGATGATGATTATTGTTTGTAATTAATTAATCATGACATTTACACAAACACAGATACCCACACACACATACTAATATTTGAGTTTCTAAATAAAGGGTCCGCCAAATAAGTTTTTTTTTTTAAGTGCTTTAAAAAAACTCAAATTTCTTTTTTTATTTGAATGTACAATCCTTCCGGTTAATAATGGAAAATAATTTCATTCAAATGGTTGCTTCGGCTGGCCATGCAGTTGCCTACACGATCGGTCAAATTTTTAAGCACATTATCGATTGTGTGCAGCTGTATTTCACCCAATGGCTTTACGAATGTTGTCCTTTAAAGCATCCATTGCCTCTGGCTTGTCGGCGTAACACTTATCTTTGACGGCACCCCACCCCACAAATAATAGTCCAACGGTGTCAAATGGCAGCGCCGAGGTGGCCAAATGACGTCATCTCTGCGGCTGATAATGCGATCTTCAAAAGCAGGGCGCAAAATATCGAGTGTAGCTTCGGCTTATTCGGCTGACGACGTAGTGCCGTCTTGTTGAAACCAAATGTTGCCAATATCCTCCTCTTCAGTTTTTGTGAACACAAATTCATTCAACATGACCCGATAATGATCGCCATTGACTGTAACGGCCACTTCTTGCTGATTTTCGAAGAAAAATGGCCCTATTATGCCTCTGGACCAAAATTCGTTTTGGGTGTATCGGCTTTTCAATGTATGCGTGCGGATTTTCTATGACCCAAATGGAACAATTTTGCTTGTTTACACACCCGCCAAGATTAAAATGAGCTTCAACTGAAAAGACAATTTTTTTGTTGCTAAAATCGTCATCTTCTGTAAGGCGATCGCAGGCCCTTTTAACGAAGCGAAAATGCATTAGATGGTTAATTGGACTTTGTTTAGCGTCATATCAAGGTCTTTATGCAAATTTCGTCTCAATGATGTCTCCGAAATGTTCAATTGTTGAGAACGACGGTGGTGAATTGATGTTGATGGCGCTTCATGCACACTTTCTGTTGCGCTTTGGTTTATCGATGAGGATACCAGTTTCTTTCATTTTTTTTCACAAGTTAATGAATATACCCAGATGACGATGCTTCTCTTCTTCCAAATTCTATACGCAATTTTCGCACACATTCTGCAACATTATGCGTAATTTTCAAACTAATGCCGCAATATTTCCCAGCGTTGTTCAAGCGTATATACAATCATATTCGTTCAGCGGAAGGATAAAACTAATCAACTGTCAAATCAGACATAAGCTAAGAGTTAACATTTACGAAATAAGCACTAGTTAAAAAAAAAAAACGTTAGATGGTGGACCCAATAGAAAATAATAAAAAAAGATTTTTTTCCGACTCTTTTTCCTTGAGAAACTTTCAATTCTAGCCTCTTAAAATAGTCATTAACGCAAGCCGTGTAATCTACCTTTACAGTTTTGGTGTCAAATCTTTTACACAAAGTTCGGAAATAGGAAATAATGTGTGTACCGTGTTGGTGTAATTCGATCATGATTTCATTAACATTTCTTTCTTTTTCTTCTTTCAACTTTAGTAATCAAATTTTTTTTTGCCAAACAGTTGACTCTGGTGCACTGTGTCAAGTTCTATAATGATAGGGTTACCATCCGTTATTTCTTAGAAGTAATGTTGTGTATCTAGTAGGAAGTCTAGTAGGTAGTGTGTTGTTTTATTAGACGTAAAGCCAGGCCAGACCTCATCACCAAATACAAAAAGTATTTCTTCGGCGATTTCCTCTGAATGGATTTCTAGCAAAAACTCCGAGAGTTAATAAAATTGCTATGAAAAGTTTCTCAAAAATCTGTCGTCGTTCGGAGTCTACTTTAAACTGTAGGTGGTGTGGGAAACTAGATTAATAATCTTGACTGAAGGGTAGTATATTGGGAAATACTTGTTGTCGCCATAGTCTTGTAGACTTGGCTTATTAGACATGAGCCAAACGAATTAAGAAAAATATTTCTTAGGGGTTTTCCTCTCTGCAATCTTCTGGTAAAAACTCCGAGAGTAAAATCAAATTGCCGTGGAAAATTTCTAAAAAATCTGTTGTTCGGCGTCGACATTAAACTGTAGGCCCTGCCAGAAAACATGGATGGCGTAAGAAACTTGGTTTTAATCCTAACTAATGGGTTGTAATGATCAGTTAAGTAAGCACGAGTTTTAGTCTTTTGCCATCAAGATAAAACTTAAGACTGTATCGGCAGCTCTGTAGTTCTTCCAAGTGTACAGTAAGACCCCGCTTAATGTAGGGCTTACGTTTCAATATGTTCCAGTGCTAAACAAAACAGCGCTAAAGGCGTCAACTTAACACGTACATATGTATACATTTGGTAACATTGATGACAACTAATAAGTCAACTGTGACGCAGGAAAGATGCGTCCGTACTGTGATTGCGGCTTTGGAAAATACAGTGGGAACCTTTATCCTTGACAGACTAACAAAGAGCATTGAAGAAGATACATTGTAATCAACCTCGCTATATAGTGCACTGCTTTTGCGTTAATCCATGGCCGTTTCATTTGCAACCGCATAATACTGAAACAGAGTTAAGCGGAGCAGCGTTAGCGGGGTCTTACTGTATAATAGAATTGAGTTTATAATACACATTTTTTTATAAGACATCACTAGCTGCTTTTACTCTATATTTACTGAATTTATTTACAGTTTGGCAACTTCTAGAATCTCACTGTTGATTTGCTATTTGTTTTTCTTTTCTTCTTTCTATTTTTGTTGGCATTTCTGTGTTGTTTCATTCTTGTACAGACGAACTTCTATAATTTGAACTTCTATTCTTTGAAGCACACAAAAACAGCATCTTGGAGAGAAATTCTATCCGGATTTGCTTCTTTAACGTGAAGCTTCTATAAGTTGAAGTTTTTTTCTTCTGGATAATGGTGATTCAATTTATAGAAGTTCGACTGTATATTGATCTTTATGTATCCGGAATATATGTACAAACATACATACATAATTGGCCCTTCAGTCAGTATTACGAAATAGCTTCTCACACCACTTATGTTGTGTGCTTTAATTTTATACATGAGTGGCGGGACCTACAGTTTAAAGTCGACTCCGAACGACAGATTTTCGAGAAGCTTTTCATGGCAATTTTTACTCTTAGAGTCTTTGCCAGAAATCTACTGAGAGGAAGTCGCCGAAGAAATATTTTTCGTTTTGATGTCTGACCTGGGATTCGAACCTGGGCCACTAGACCACGGCGATATGATATATATATCCTCACAAAAAAAGCCTACTTTAGGGCTTAAATTAAAATAATAGTTGTTGTCCATGTTAGGGCTTAGGTAAAATAAAATTATTTTGTTTTTTTGCTTTATTTCTTTAATTTAAATAAAAATTTTAAATATTTCTCTTGTTTTTTTTTTCTCTTTTCAGATAAAAATATGAATCAAATTTAAGGTGAGTTTTAAATTTTTTAACTTTTTTTTTGTTAAATGAATATTATTTTATTAGAAATTCCCACAGCTCTGTGAATAAATTAGGCCGAAAGTATACGGCTACTGGTTGTTTTTCTTAAAGTAATTAAGAAAAGAAATCACAGCAGGTTAAAGGTTAATGAAATGAATAAGAAAAACAATCATTTCCGAAATTATTTAATGACAAATAATGAAAGTAAGAAGCCAGTAGGAGAGAGATGCCGGCCTATACACTAAACCATCCAGTTTCATAAAAATCTCGAGTTTCTTTTTTAGATTTTTCTTTCATTCTTGCTTCCCTCTAATTTGTAATGAAGTTCTCTGGGGCATATTTTTTTGTCTTATCTGATCTTGAAAATGATGAAAAATTATTTTTCTTTTCTTTAATTTGTTTTGTTTTTTTTTAATAAATTTTTTCTGTATTGCGTACAGTACCATAATTAGTCAAGTTTTCTAGTTGAAAATAATTAATGAAAGTCTTTATATAGCTTGGCGGGCCAATGATCTTTTATTTTCATCTCTTAAGCAAAATGCCGCCACAAATTCATCTTTAATGCCAGAGAAACAGAACACAATGGCTTATCATTCATTGTCGTGAAATTGTTTTAAATTTTTTTTTTTCAGAAATGTTTTCCTACTCGAAAGCGAAAGAATATCACATAATTAATGTCTAACTCATTATTTTATTTTATTTAAACATTCTAATGCTAATAATAATGACCATTTAAAAATTAAAAAAAAAACACTAGAGGAATTTGTTTAAACGCATCAAAGCCAGTCCATTCATAAGTCCAAAAAAATGTAGGCGGCCCTCTAATTCAAAAAAAACTTTTTTTATTTCGACTATTCCATATACGATCCATGCTTATGCATCCCCTTGGCTACGATTTGACTAGAAATTAGAGAAAAATTCCAGTTTTTATCTCATGTTTCGAGAGAGGACCAACAAGACAGCTGGGGACAGTTGGGTGTGAAACTCTCGAACATTCATTATTTGATCTTCAGTTCTCAAATATCAGAGATCAGCAATGACTATTCAAAAAGATGAGTCGAATCGAAACATATTAATCATAATTTCTGATACTTCTATGCATTTATGATTGTAAAGATAAATTCGAATTTAAAAACCAAAGACACAAACCCACATTTTTAGCAAAGCCACTTGTTGTTAACATAGCACTGTTAACGATTTAACAGTGGCAATAGTGGATTATTATTACTATTTTGCAATTATTGAAGATTATTGACATAAAATTTAAGTCGTCGTGGTCTAGTGGGTAGTGTGTTGGCTTATTAGACAAAAGGCCCGGGTTCGTATCCCAGGTCAGACATCAAAAACGAAAAAATATTTATTCGCCGACTTCCTCTCAGCAGATTTCTGGCAAAGACTATGAGAGTAAAAAATTGCCATGAAAAGCTTCTCAAAAATCTGTCGTTCGGAGTCGACTTTAAACTGTAGGTGCCGCCACTCATGTATAAAATTAACGCACACAACATAAGTGGTGTGAGAAGCTAGGTCGTAATCCTGACTGACGGGTTGTAAAGGCCAATTATGTATGTATTGACATAAAAACGGTAATTCTCATTATTTTCGATTATTATTTCTGCACAAAACTGTTGAAATGTAAAATATGGTTGGTGGCGATGGAGGATAGAAATTTTGTCAAGTCTCAAAATTATTTCAGCTATTCAGCATCCTCTGGACTATCATTTGCATATAGTTTGCATGGTGAAATATTTCTTATATGTTCTCAAATGGCCACTGATCTTCTAGAGAATATTCAAATATTTTTCGGCCAAAAATAGATTTTTTCAAAATTGAATATCTCAACTCTCAAAATTATTCCAGCTATCCCACTACTTCGGTTGGAAAGAGCATCCTCTGGACTACCATTTGCATATAGTCTGTAGGGTGTACTATTTCTTATATGTTCCCAAATGGCCACTGATCTTCTAAAAAAATCTCATTTCAATTCAAAAATTTGATATTTTCATAGTAAATTTTCACACTACAATATCACTTTATACGGGAATTTTTCCTGATTGTATATTAAGCAGCCTTGGAACTTTCCTATGAATATGTTACGGCACTCATAGATCTAGTATTTGTCCTAAAATTGGCTTCTGATCTTGTTCAGATGGATACTTCTAATTAGCTAATAGTAATCTGTTAAAAGCAAATTTTGTTAACGCCAAATGTGGCGCTGCTAAAATTTATGGATTGCGTCTTGGATTTTTAAATTTGAATTTATCTTCACACACATTACGCATTCATACTTATTTTAATATCATTTAACCTCCCTCTACTCATATTCAAAGTTTGAAGTACTCTTCACATATTCATATTCATGGGGTCGCCGTGGTCTAGTAGGCAGTGTGCTGGCTTATTAGACGTAAAGCCAGGTTTTGAGTCCCAGGCCAGACATCAAAAATAAAAAAAAAATACTTAATAGCACATATAATACTTAACAGCACATATAATGTTATTGATTTCTTCGACTCTTCTCCATAACTCAACATTTACACGAATCTCAAAATATGAATGAATCGCATACGAACACTAAAATACTCACTAGAAGATTGTGTGTTTACTCTGCTTGCTGTTCTGAGTAGGCTGGCTTATGTATCAAACATATTTCGAATGGTATGAGTTTGATGTCAATGTTAGAAGCATTCTCATTACAACCTGACCTGTACTAATAGATCAATGTTGTAATGTGAGTATGAATGAATCACGAGTACATAGTTAAATTTCAATATTGTTGACTCACTTATATTAAAAATTTTATGAGTACTTATGAGTAGCGAAAATACGATTCATTGTTGATCTCTGTCATGTATCATTACCTACTAACAAGGCATGCTAATCAACAATGCGCAGTCCTGCCTAGAGCGGGAGGTGGAAGAGACTGCACACACTATAATGTGTCAATGCCCAGCTTTAGAGCGAGAATCTGATTCCATACATTCTTGAAGGAATTGTTAGATTTGATTTCAATTAATGACTATAGGAGCTCTTTGCAATGCCTTACGTTGCTGCAGTGAAAAGTTCGAAAGTCTAGTAGAGATGTTCGGTCGCTAAAGGGTTAATCAAGTATTTGAGAATTTCATTTTTTCCCTTTTTGACGGAATTGTTAGATTTTAGAACAAGAAATGTTGCCTTGTTAATAACTGGCTTTAGATAACTGGACTATAGAAGGTCTTTGTAATGAGGCGCATTTTTCTCGTGTAGATACCAAAGTGTGGTACCGGTGCACCACCATTTCTAAGTAATAGCTCGGATGTTGCAGTTTCTAAGATGACAGTGTTGCCGTCTATCATTATCTTGTTGTTTTTGATTATGGAATTCTATTCTTTCTCAAAAGGTGACGTTTTCTGACCTCTTTCCAATGACTAATTGCATTGGCCTATTTAAAACTCTTTGAACATAAAAAAAAAACACAAGAATTTTGACTTGGACCTTTCTTTCTCTCATTGATTTAATTATGAATAATTGTTTGTAATTGAAACATTATGGTTGCCTGCCTGCCTGCCTGGGCTGCCCCTAAAGAAAATTAACATTTTGATTAATTTTCATACCAAAATCACAAAAAAAAGGCCGCCAAAAAATTTGCTGCAATTTTTTATGCCACAAACGTACGTACCCAGTCTTTCTTTCTTCAAAAAGAACACGCAACATTAAAATACCGAAACAAAAATTGATAACACCCACTGGCTATATAGAGAAAGAGAAGAAAGGAATTAAAAAAAGAAAATCACGTAAAAAATTGTTTCTTCTTTTTTTTCTTTTAAAAGGAATTTATAAAAGAACTGCAAATTTTATAATTTTTTTTTAAACGAAATTTTTTTTGACACATCATGCGACATATAAATTGCTTGTTGCCCTGTGTAGATTTTGGCATTTCATTTCGTCTCAGAATATGAAAAACTGCTAAAAGAGTCTTTAAGCTTCAAGAACGACTTATTAGGACCGTAACTTTTTAATGTTTGTGAAGTTAACTTCGGATTTAAAAACCAAAGACCCAAACCCATACATTTAGCAGCGCCACTTTTTGACTCTAAAGAGGATAAAATTAGCGATTCATAGAGCAGTGTTAACTGTTTAACAGTGGTATTAGGCTTCTGCTTTGCAATTATTGCAGGATATTGGCATAAAAACGGTAGTTATCATTATTTTTGATTATTATTTGTGAACAAAAGTGTTGAAATGTAAACGATGGTTGGTGGGAATGGAGAACAGAAAATTTCTCAAATCTCTAATTCCAGCTATCCAATTACCACGGTTCGAAAGAGGACCTTTTGGGCTACCATTTAATTATAGGCCGTATGGCGTACTATTTCTTATATGTTCCCAAATGGCCACTGATCTACAAAAAAATCTCAACTCAATTGAAAAATTTATATTTTCAAAGCCAATTTTCTCAATAGCACTTTATATGTGACTATGTTGCTCTGATTATATTAAGACGCCTTGGAACCTTCCCTTACATATTGTATGGCACTCATAGACCCAGAGTATTTCCTAAAATTAGTTCCTAAACAAGTAGGCTTGTTCAGAGGGATACTGTTAAATAGCTAACAGTGCTCTGTTAAGGTCAAATTATGTTCTGTGCTGTGTTAACACCATATGTGACGCTGCTAAAATTTATGGATTGCGTCTTGGATTTTCAAATTTGAACTTATCTTCATACACATATAACTTTTTAACAATATCTTGACATTTTTTTAAGCCCTTTTATTACTCAAGATAATGCAAGACCAAGTCGCCGTGGTCTAGTAGGTAGTGTGTTGGCTTATTAGACAAAAGACCCGGGTTCGAATCCCAGGTCAGACATCAAAAACGAAAAAATATTTCTTCGGCGACTTCCTCTCAGCAGATTTCTGGCAAAGACTCTGAGAGTAAAAAAAAATTGCCATGAAAAGCTTCTAAAAAATCTGTCGTTCGAAATCGACTTTAAAACTGTAGGTTCCGCCACTCATGTATAAAATTAACGCACACAACATAAGTGGTATGAGAAGCTAGATCGTAATCCTGACTGAAGGGTTGTAATGGCCAATTATGTATGAATGCAAGGGTACGAAGGAGTACCCTTTGGACAACGATTTCATTATTGCCTGTATGGTGTACTATTTCTTATATGTTCCAAAATGGCTACTGTTCTTCTAGAGAATTTTCAATTAAAAAATTTATGTTTTCGAAGCTAATTTTCTTAACAATAGATCACTTTATATGTGGCTATGTTTCTGTGATTATATTAAAAGGCCTTGGACCCTTTCTTTGCATATAGTATGGCACTCACATACCTCTAGTATTTTTCAAAATTAACTCTTAAACAAGTGGCCTAATTCAAATGGATACTGTTAACATATTGACTGCCGTTTACAAGATAAGTCGTAGATTGCGTTCTCATCTAGGGCGCCAAACTACATGTTATCTTGTAAGTACTTACTAATGTGAAAAAGTCAAATTGTTGTTGTTTTTTTTTGGCAAGTTTTCTGAAAATTGCCGCGGCAGTCAACGTGTTAAATATCTAACAGTGCTCTGTTAAAGGCAAATTTTGTTTTGTGCTGTGTTAGCGCCAAATGTGGCGCTGCTAAAATTAATGGATTGTGTCTTGGATTTTCAAATACGAACTTATCTTCATACACACATAACTTTTTAACAATATCTTGGCATTTTTTTTAGTCTTTCTATAACTCAAGATAAAGGGTACGAAGGAGTACCCTTTGGACAACCATTTGATTATAGCCTGTATGGTGTACTATTTCCCATATGATCCAAAATGGTCACTGATCTTCTAGAGAATTTTCAATTAAAAAATTTATGTTTTCAAAGCCAATTTTCGTTGTCGTTTTTGGCAAGTTTTCTGAAAATTGCCGCGGCAGTCAACTAACAGTGCTCTGTTAAAGGCAAATTTTGTTCTGTGCTGTGTATAACGCCAAATGTGGCGCTGCTAAAATTTATGGATTGCGTCTTGGATTTTCAAATTCGAACTTATCTTTACATTCATACCTTTTTAACAATATCTTGGCATTTTTTTTAAGTTTTTCTATTACTCAAGATATTGCAAGAATTTTTAAAACATTTCATTACAAAAAATTTTGCTTTCCAATACAACCTTAATATCGGATATCAGTAATGTAGGGTATAAAAAAAGCATGCCAGGAATGCCAAAAGCCAAAAATGAACCTTTTTTTCACCAAAAAAAAAAAATCCAAAAATGCAAGCAACAAATTTAAGAATCAATACTTAAGCTGGGAGGCAAACTCATGTTTTGCGAAATAAATAAGAACATCAAGCAGCTGTCGTCTGCATTTAAAGCAACATAAACTGATACTCAAAATACAATAAAAACAACAACAGAAAACAAACAAAAACAAACAATTCCCCAAAAGAATTACAAAAAAAAGGAGACCTAAAATCAGAACCGTTTTATAGAGAAAGAAATTTAAAAGAATGAAATCTTTTTGGAAAAAAGAATTGGAATGGAATTGCTATTGGACACACTTTTTTTTTAATTAAAATAAACTTTTTGAAAGCATATTTTATTTCAATTTAGATACAGTATCACTGGTTTGCTTTTGCTTTAAGTCAGTGTACTTTTTCGAAAATGAAAAAGTACTTTTTTCCGCCAATAATTGATAAAATTAACACTCACAACATGGTTGAATGGCTGTAATGACCAGTTAGTCATGTTAAGTTAGTGCCTTTTTCGAAAAAAGAAAATTTACTCAAGCCATTTAACCATGCCATGTTTGGTTAATTTTATCCATTAGTGACGGGAGCATACAGTTTAAAAGTTCGACTTCGAATGACAGATTTTCGTGGCAATTTTATTTACTGTGGGAATTCTTTTAAAGAATCCTACCGAAATATTTTATCTTTTCAACAAAACTGACAACCCTACAGTCAGGATTCCCTAGCTTCTTATACCTCTTATGTTGTGTGTGTTAATTTTTACACGTGAGTGCCGGCGTGACCTGCAGTATAAAGTCGACAAATAAAGTTGGCAATTTTATATTTTAACCCTCAGAAATATTTTCATATTTTTGTTTTGATGTCCGACCTGGGGTTTGAACCTTGGCCTTACGTCCAATAAGCCAACACACTACCTACTAGACTGTGGCGACTTCTATACTTTGAATAATTAGAAATTCACTAGATATGCTCTCCCATTACCGATTGGTACTTTAAAAAGCCTTATATTTGTTAGCGCTCTCTCCATATTGTTAAACTCTCACAGAAAATCTTTGGTTCTTTAATGTTGAAAGCCATAAATCCCGATTTTGTTTGTATTTCTACTCTTAAAAGTTAATGACCTCAACTTTATTTAAACATTTTACTCCTTTAAATAACTGTTTTTAGAATATTTTTTGCAAATGCTGTTGTTGTTGAAGAATTTTTAGTACGTGGAACCTTAAGCGAGTCATAAACGTGAACAAAAAAAGGGGGAAAAAATGGCACTAAAAACTAAAAAATCAACAAAAAAAATTTAAAAAAAAGTTAACAAATTAATCGTTGAGGCGTTACAGGCAGGAGAGCCTATGGTTAGTTTAAAAATGTTTAACACAAGACAACAGCCAGAGTCATCAGAAGAATACCAAGCAAATAAAACGTACAAAATCAATAAAATTGAATGGAATTTGAAAAATTTTTAACCTCCACAACACCACCACCACCCATAATAAACGGCAAATAAAGTTCGTTTTGGTGGTCTTCAGAAAACTTTAATGAAAATAAAATTCTTAAAAAAAAAGAAGAAAACAAGACTAAAAATTAAAATTAAAATTGAAAATGATAAATAAACGATAAAATGCAAGAAAAATTAATTCTTTTACAGCCAAACTTTAGATTTTCTATGTGTATGAAGATAAAATCTAATTTAAAAATTCAAGACGCAAACCAAACATTTTAGCAGCGTCACATTTAACGCTAACATGGAAAAATTTCCTCTTAACAGAACAAAATTTGCATTTAACAGAGTACTGTTAGCTATTTAACAGTATCCATCTGAACAAGCCAACTTGTTTAGAAGCTAATTTTGGGAAATACTCTAGGTCTAGATGTATCATATCATAGGGCTCTTAAGGCAATCAACAACCTAGTCAAATATAAAGCGAATCGCATTGAGGAAATTGGCTTTGAAAATATCAAATTTTTTGCTTGAAAATTCTCTAGAACATCAGTAGAACATATAAGAAATAGTACAACATACAGACTATATGCAAATGGTAGTCCAGAGAGCCTTTCTTCGAACCCTGGTAGTGGGATAGCTGGAATAATTTTTAGAGTCGAGAAAATAACTTCCAGGTTGTTGAACACAGAGGAAAAACGGAGAGCGATCCTCTCTAAACTTTTGAAGAACTGATTGTGAAGATCTTATATTTCCTAGTGAGCGGTTGTGGTCTAACTCCCTGATCGTTTTTCACGCTCCATCTGGAGAGAATTTCGAAAGAAATGCCAGGCCGCTATGAATGTGTCTCGGAGTAAATACCTCAGATAACTACGGTACAGATCATCAGAGATGAGTGTAATCGAATCATACTCATAATTTCTAATACTTGTACTCCTTCATACTTATTTTAATATCAACGAACCTCACTCTACACATATTCAAAGTTTGAAGTACTCATCATACATTCATACTTAACAACACACAACACGTATGATATTGTTGATGTTGCCGACTGTCCTCCATAACTCAACGTATACATGAAGCTTAAAATAAGTATGAATCGAGTTCGAACACAAAAATACTCACTAGAAGGTTATGTGTTTGGTCCGCTTGCAGCTCCGTCTTTTTTGCTTATGTGGCTTCTTTTTCTTATTTTGTAAATTCAACAACAACTAAGACTATACATTTTGATAAATGATTTGAGTCACTCGAATCTCATTCATAAGTATTTTTCTAAAGTTATGAATTTAAATGAGAAGACTGGCTTATGTATCAAACATATTTCGATTGGTATGAGTTTGATGTCAACGTTGTTGTACGCATACTGATTGTAAGCTGATCTCTACTTAGAAATCAACGTTGTAGTATGAGTATAAATGAATCACGAGTACATATGCAGTTAAATTTAAATATTGTTGACTCGGTCAAAATTTCATGGGTGCTTATGAGTAGCGGAAATCGATTCATTATTGATCTCTGGCCTTAAGAGATTCAATACGGTCTTCAAAAGTTAAATGAAATTTTGTTTGCAATCAATTTTTTTTTTGTTATTTAGAATTTAGAATTTTTTCTCTACCCTCGTTAGCCATTAAAATATGTTTTATTGTTTAAAGGGGTTTTGATATTTTAAATCAATTATTCAGAAAATTTTTTAATAAAATTGATGGCAAACGTTGATTGAATTTTTAATAATAAAATCAATAATTCAGTTCTGTATTCGAGAGAGGGAGAGAGAGAGCGAAAGAAAGAAAGAGAGACAAAAACTATAAAAGGGTAGAGACGACCTCAGAGGAGGGGAAGGAGAATTTTAAATGTGTAGGCTTTTTAGATTTTTTTTTTGTTTGTTGTTGTTGTTTCATATTCAGTATATTTTTTATGGGTCATTAAAAGAGGGGAGAGCTTATGGTTGGCATTATTTACCACCGTTGGCTGTCTGCTACATATTCTATGAATTTTTTTATTGTTGTTGTTGTCGTGTTTAATAATTTTATATTTTGGATTTTGGCTAATGTGCTTGTTGTTGTTGTCACAGTTTTATTAGCAATTAAACTTCATAATCCCTTAAAAGCGGCAACAAAATAACAAACACAATCACAACTACAACTGCACAACACAATATTAACATAAAAATTTTATTTTATTTTTTCTCTTTAAAAAATTTTTAATGTTTATTAATTTTATATTTGTGTGTGTGTGTGTGTGTGTGTGTGTGTGTGTATGAGCGAGTGTGCGTTTTTATTTTATGACTGACTTTCAAACACAATCATTTGTTTTCCAAGTTTTTTTCTTCAAATTTTTCTGTCAGTTTTTATCCAGACTGGGTTAAGGCAACAACAGGTGAATTTATGTGCTGTGTTGTCTGTTTCTGTTTCGATTTGTATTTTCTGTTCATTTTTTTTTATTTCTTCGTACATTTTTTGTTTTATTTTTTCATTTAACACTGAGACTTTAGTGTGTCTCTTGTTTTTTGTGTGTTCGTATCCGTACATTTATGTTGACCGGAAATTCAATGTTGTTGGTTAGTCGTTGGAGTCTCTGTTAAAAATCACCACAGAGTTTAAATTATTTGTTTTGTTTTTATGTTTTCAACCATTGAAACAAACATGTTGATAACGATAAAAAAAAATAATTCAAAAAAAAAGAAACATTTTTGAAACGGAAGTGTATTTAATGGCTTGTGTTTGTTTTAACAAATTTTTTAAATCAAAAAAACTTAAATAAATAAAAATAATTTCAAATGATAATATAAAAAGCTGTAATTATTTAAAATAACCATAAACTTTATGAAACAGAAAAATAAATAAATATAAAAACACTACAAATATAAATATAAAAAATTAATAAAAAATATGAAATAAATAATATCAAATTTAAAGTAAAAATAAACTCAAGTATGAAATATAAAACCAACTCTGAAGTTGGGGTTTAATAAATTAATAAGAAAAAAATTTAAAATATAAATACGAAAGAATTGTTAAAAATGAATATATAAAATTTAAAATAAAAAATGAAAATAAGAAATAATAATAAACATAAAATAAACAAATAAATTTTAAAAATAGAATTAAAGTAAAAAAAATAAATAAATAAATAAAATTAATATATAAAAAATATAATTAAGAAATAAATGTTAAAAATAAATATATAAAATTAAAAAAGAAAAATAATAAAATAAGAGATAAAACATAAACACAAAAAAATTAAAGAAGAAAATAAATATAAAAAATATAATCAAAGAAAAAAAGATAAAGAAAAAATACCTACGAATAAAAACCTACTAAAATAACAAAAAAAAAAAAATTTAAATTAAAAAATAAAAAATATAATTAAGAAATAAATGTTAAAAATAAATATATAAAATTAAAAAAAGAAATAAAAATAAAAATTAAAATAAAAAAATTAATTTAAAAAAAAATAGAATTAAAGTAAAAAAATAAATAAAAAATCTGCTAAAATAACAGAAAAGTTAAAAAATAAAATTAAAAAATTAAAAATAAATAAATAAATTTATGAAATAAATTAAAAAAAAAAATGTAAAAAATAAAGGAAAATTAAACGAAAAACACCTATTAAATTAATATAAAACAAATTAAATACATAAAATAACATATTATTTAAATATGTGTAATTGAAAACAAAAAATTATTTAAACAGTAATATAAACCCAAAACAATAATAAAAAAATATTATAATGTATAAATAACAAATAAGAAATAAAAGTAAAAAATAAAATTGAAAAACTATATAAATAAAAGTAAATATAAAAAATACAAAAAAAAAATATAGAATTAGTGTAAAAAAATAAATAAATACAAACAGCTAAAATAACAAAAAAAATTAAAAAATAAAATTAAAAAAATAAAAATAAATAAATAAATTTAAGAAATAAACTAAAATAATATAAAACAAATTAAATACATAAAAGAACAAATTATTTAAATATAATTGAATAAAATAATTGGAGAAACAATTATTTAATCAGAAAAATAAACCCCAAATAATAATAATAAAAAATATAAATAACAAATTAAAAATAAACGTAAAAAAATAAAGTTAAAAAACTAAATAAATAAAAAAATATAAAAATAAAAAAAATAAAAATAAAAATGGAATTAGAATAAAAATAAATTCAAAAAGTACTAAAATAGCAAAATATAATTAAAAAAAAATTAAAAAGTAATTAAAAAAAAAAAAAATTATGAAATAAATTAAAATAATATAAGAAATAGAAAAATTAATAAAAATTAAATGAAAAAACCTAGTAAATTAATATAAAATAAAAAGAATAAATTATTTAAATATAATTGAATAAAATAATTGGAAAAAAATTATATAAGCATTAAAATAAATCCAAAAAAAATAAATAAATAAAAAAATGTATGTAAAAATGTAAACATACAATCCATGAATTTTTAGTAGCGAAACATTTGGCGTAAAAAGAGCAATATTTCCTCTTAACAGAACAAAATTTGCCCTTAACAGAGCGCTGTTAACTGTTTAACAGTATCCATCTTCACAAGCTTACTAATTTAGAAACAAATTTTAGAACAAATGCTAGATCTATGATTGCCTTAAAATACTCAAAGGAAGGTTTCAAGGCGGCTTAATATGATCAGGAAAAGGTCCCATATAAAGTGATGTGGTATTAAGAAAATTCTCTAGAAGATCAGTTGACATTTGGGTACTTATAAGAAATAGTACACCATACAGACTATATGCAAATTGTAATCCAGAGGATGGTCTTACTAAACTTGGTAGTAAGATAGCTGGAATAATTTTGAGAGTTGAGATAAAAAAATCTGTTCTCCAAGCAGTCTTTACATTTCAACACTTTTGTTCGCAAATAATAATCGAACATAATGGAAATTATATTTTATTGCAAAATTGAAGACTAATCTACTTAACGCCATTGTTAAGCAGTTAACAGCACTCTGTTAATAACACAGTTTACCGTGTTAGAGGCAAGAAGTGGCGCTGCTAAAAAGTGGGTTTGCATCTTTGGTTTTTAAATTCGAATTAATCTTCAAACACATTGATCTATGGACATTTTATGAAACAAATTTTCATAGAAATTGTGTTTTGTAAACCTTTTCATAAAATGCGAAATATTTTTATGAATAATGGCAGTAAAAATATAAAATAAATAAACGAAAAAATAAATTGAATATAAATAAAATTCACATAAAAAAAGTTTAGAAAAAAAATTTGCAGCAGATAACACTTTAGTGAGTTGCAAATCATTGAAAAAATAAAAATTAAAAAAAAAAATTAAAAAACTTAAGATACCTTTAAAGTGGACTCAAACGTTTCAAACCAAACAAAAAATTTTAAAAATTAATTGAAAAATTAAAATCGAATGGAAATCAAATCAAGTTTTTGTTTTCCTTACGTTCCATTAAAATTTTTATTAAAAAAAAAAAAACAAAAAATTCCAAACAGAAACAGAAAAAAAAATTGTAATTTAAGTTTTATTTGCTTTATTTATACATTATCTTTTATTTTTTATTTTTTTTTGTTGTTTTTTTTTTTATTAAATTTCAATAAATTACTTAATTTCCGTTGACTAATTGGGTATTAAAGTTTCAATTTCGATTGCATGGAATTGACATGGAATTTAAAAAGAAAAATTTTATGAGTGATTGATGGTGTCAATAAGAAAAAAGTGACTGATTAGTGGTGGTGGCGGTCAAAGCTTTACAGACAAATACGTTATTAAAAACAAAAAATTTATTTAATGGAGAGTTGAAGTGGCCATTTGATCTGAAATCCAAATTTAAAGATTTTTCAATTGTCAGTATGATAATAAATTTCACATGCAATACACTGCAAAGCTGTAGTATTCGCTTTAGTAAGTTAGGATCTGGTTGTAGGTAGCTGGGTAAAGTGGCAGTCCACCCAAATGAATTGACTGGTCGCACTTAGACCCTGTGGGGCCCATTGTGATACCACAGTTCGCGCTCACTATCGCCTAATCCAGGAACTACCTTGAGGTTACAATGAAGCGACTCAGACTGACAACGACAGATCATCGATATAGTAGGCACCAAGATTTCGCTTCCTCCTTTGACGGCCATGTTCCCAGTAGATGAAGAACCGTCTCTTTCTCCTCATCGTCCCTGCAGCTACTACAGAAATTGTTCATAAGGTGTTCCACACCAATGCGCCTTGCATGGAGATCCATAATGCAATGACAGTCTGAGTGACAACGACAGATCATCGATATAGTAGGCACCAAGATTTCGCTTCCTCCTTTGATGGCCATGTTCCCAGTAGATGAAGGACCGTCTCTTCCTCCTCATCGTCCATGCAGCTACTACAGAAATCGTTCATAAGGTGTTCCACACCAATGCGCCTTGCATGGAGACCCATAATGCAATGACCCGTCACAAATCCCACAACCGCACTGAGCAGCAGCCTTGCAGTGCGCCTTCTATCCAGCCGAGGCCAGATCATTTGCTCCACTCTGCCCTTAGTCTTGTTGTATAAACCTTAAGAAAATTGTTGAAAATCTCCGAACGAACTGCCCAGGCCAGTGGTGTAAAATCTGGCACTGTGAAGCCAAATCTTGCTTACCTACTTAATTGCTCATTATTACAGGCTTTAGTCAGGATTACAACCGGGCTTCGCACACTACACATGTTGTTTGTGTAAATTTATTTGCATTCTAGTGGCGTAAGCTACAGTGTAAAGTCGATCTTGAACAAAATAAATTGGTTTTACTCTCCGATTTGTTGCCAAAAGAATGCTGGGAAGTAAGTCACCGAAGTATATATCTTTATTGTTTATTCGGTTTTGTTCAAGATGTCTGCTCTGGTGGTCTGAAAAATGGCCTCCCATCTAATAAGCCAGTACACTATCAAAATTACACAAATACAACTTCAAATCAAAGAAGGAGTTGAAGGCCCCACTTTAAAAAATTATAAATAGTCTCAAATTTCAGATTCGGCCATAGCGTGTCCTTACTGCTCAATCTAGCTTCTGCAGCAGTTCCTCCTTAACAATCTACTACACCCGGGGGGGGATCTCAATGTTGTAGTGCAAAATATTTAGAAATTCTTCTCGATTTGTGGCCACAGCTACTCAATGGCTCGTGTTTTGAATGCCAGTTTACTGGCAAATACAAGATATTTTGTAAATCACAATCGATTTATTGCAATGAAAAGTTTCTTAAAAAGCAACCGCCCCTCGTAAATAAATTTTGACAGACACAACACGAGTTGCGTGAAAAGATAGATTGCACTCAAAGATCAGCAATGAATATTCAAAAAGATGAATAGAATCGAATCATACTCATAATTTCTGATATTTGTACGCATTCATACTTGTTTTAATATCAAGGACCCTCCCTTTATTTAAAGTTTGAAGTACTCATCCTATTCATACTTAACAACAAACAACACGTATGATGGTGTTGATTTCGATTCTCCTCCATAACTCAACATTTATGAATTGCCTACGAACACTAAAATACTCACTAGAAGGTTGTGTGTTTGCTCTGCTTGCTGCTCTCTGTATTTTTCCTTTTTTTTTTTTTTTGTTTTTTTGTAAATCCAACACCAATTAAGGTTGTAAATTTTGATGAACGATTCGAGTCATATTTTTCGAAAGTTATGAATCTAAATCAATAGGCTGGATTATGAATCAAACATATTTCGAATGGTATGAGTTTGATGTCAACGTTGTTGTGCGCATCAGAGTCATTGCAACCTGACGTATATTTTTGTATAAATTAACGATGTAGTGTGAGTATGAATAAATCACGAGTACATAGTTAAATTCATTGGTGACCCACTTACCACATTAAAAATTTCATGAGTGCTTATGGGAAGCGAAAAAACATTTCATTGCTGATCTAGCTATAGGCTTGTAATGATCAATTAAGTAAGTATAGGTGAACTACAAACGTTACAACAATTCCTATCGAAAAGTTTATTATACAAGCCCTTAAGGTTTCTCTCGACTGTTCTATCCATCTTTTTTGAAGTCGCCTTAGTCTAGTAGATAGTGTGTTGGCTTATTAGACGTTAAACAAATCTGTCATTCGAAGACGACTTTAAACTATAGATCACGCCATTCATTTATAAAACGTAAGTGGTGTGAGAAACTAAGTGAATAATCCTCTAGCTCCCTCATTTCCTCTTACACTCTGTACAATGTCCCTTAGGGGAAGAACATCTAAGGCATTTTACACACATAATACACGAACATTAATAATTTTCATTAAAAAGAGCATAAAATTGCATTCAGATGCTTGACACTTTCTCAAGAAGAAGGTCTATGTTGTTTTTCTTTTTTCAGGTTTCAATTGTACACCCAAAAAAATATCTCGGTAGGATTTACTGAATTACTGATTCACATTGAATGTGATTCTCTAATAACAATAAGAAATGATTCCCATTTTTGGAAGAATTTTAGTCAAGTTAAATATGCAGTCTTTAGGGATTTGGAGTACATTTTTGGGATACATTTGTTTTCTATATTTTCCACTACGTATACATAAAGGGTGATTTTTTAAGAGCTATAGGAAAATGAATGAAATCTTTATTTAAATCGATAGTACGGTCCATATAATTTAATGTTTGAAGATTATTTCATGCAAATTTTGAACGCGACTGCGCCTCAAATGATCCATCCGCTTAGTCCAATTTTGGCATACTCTTTCCAACATTTCGGCCGGTATCTCACGAACAAATGGTTCTATGTTGGCTTCCAATGCGTCAAGTGAAGCGTGTTAGTCTGTATAGCCATGAGCTTTAACATAGCCTCACAAAAAATAGTCAAAAGGGGTTAAATCGCCCAATCTAGTCGGCCAATTGACCGGTCCCGAACGTGAAATAAAATGTTCACCGAACTTACCTCTCAATAAGTCCATTGTCACGCGTGCTGTATGGCATGTGACACCGTCTTGTTGAAACCACATGCCATCCAAGTCAAACTCTTGCATTTTGGGTAAAAAAAAAAAATGTTGGATATCATCTCACGGTAGCGCTCACCATTCACAGTTACGTTACGATTTGCAGCATTTTTGAAGAAATACGATCCAATGATGCCACCAGCCCATAAACCACACCCGACTGTGACTTTTTCTGGATGCATTGGTAGCTATTGCAATGCTTCTAGCTGATCTTCACTCCAAAATCGACAATTCGCATTGGAAGACTAACAATTTTCCTCTGGGTTATACACATGCCTCTCACAAATACACACAAACACACACACACACATTTTTATCATGTTCTCTTTGTGCCCGACGTCTGTTCTTAACACAACACACTATCACGCGTGTTAATTTTCTTTGTTTTTTTTTATTTCTTTGCATAAAATTAATGCGACCCCCCCTCCCTCTCTGCTTTCTGTTCGTTCTCCTCCTTTTATTGCTAAAAGATCTGTCATGACAATTGCATGTGTGGTGATGGTTGGTTTTGAATGTGGTCGGTCCCATCCATCCATCCATCTATTCAATCATTCATCCATCCATCGATTCTAATAATGACAGATGGCAGATGACGTTAATTTCAATCTATTGTTGGTGTTGGTGATGATGATCTTCTAGTAGTTGTTGTTGTAATGATTTGTATTCTTGTCAGCTAACAAATGCAACAACAACGACAAAAATAATAAAAAAAAATTGTTTTTGTTTGTTTCTTGTTATTGTTGTTGTTGTAATAAATAATAATATTTTTCCGGTCGGTTTTATTGGATAATTTTGTGGTTTTGCTGTTGGGATTTTCAATATCTAAAGCGTCGTCGGATGATGATCCTTTTGGATAGGAAATGCAAGAATTTTTATTCGTTGTTTTTTGTTTTTGTTTTCGTTTTCTTTTTTTTTTTTTGTCTGTCTTCGGTCTTCTTTCTTTTAATAAAAACCACAAAATTTAATTAAATTTTTCATATTTGTTTGGTTTTAAAACAATTGCTTGTCCGAGTATGCTTGTTTGTGTACATGGAAACGCGTTTGTGGGAAATTTAAAAATACTTTGAACGTCATGACGCAAATGCTAAAAACCCATAAGCATAGCGTAGACGTTTTATTATTTTTTTTAAAACCATCCACGTCCCTCAGGGGAAGATCACCTTCGGCTTTTTACACACATAGGGCACGAACATCAACAATGTTCGTTAAAAAGAGCGTAAAAATGCATTCAGTCAGCTTCTATAGAAGGAGGTTCACCCAAAGAACATTTACAGTAGGATTCACTATTTTCTAATGAGATTCACTAATAGCAATGAGGAATGATCTTCATTTTTGGAAGAATATTTATCAAGTTAAATATGCAGTCTTCAGAGATTTGGCACAATACATTTTCCATTTTCCACCTTTTCAAGGGAATTCTATTTTAGTTTCAAAGCGCTGTTGAAAGAAAGTCGCCGGAAGAAACAATTCTTCCAGCCCGAGATGTCCGATGAGAAATTTGAAACTCAGGCTTACGTATAATAAGCCAACACTACCATTCTGCCGACTACGGAGATTGGTTTCCGAAAGTCAAATATTTGTTTACCTTGCTCCGCAGTCGTACCGTCCTTAAACAGGCGAGAACATCATGTGCCGCCTATGCTAAGGTGCGAGGAATCTTTATGAAATGGTGGTCGAATGGCCACTTGTTGTACAGTGCGTAACAGAGAAAATTTTGTTCCTCAACTGTTCTGTCCACATATGGAAGAATTTCTTTCGATTTCTTCCTTCCACAATCTAATTCTGTAGTTCCAATACAATTCACGGTGTGTAGGATAAATCCCCAGAGTGTATAGAAAATATTTCCTCGGACAGTGATTGGATTAGTCGCCGTTGTCTAGTAGGCATTTCGGCGATTTCCTCTCAACAGATTTCTGACTAAAACTCTGAAAGTAAATAAAATTGCCATGAAGAGCTTCTCTAAAATCTGTCGTTTAAACTGTAGGTGCCCCGCCACTCACCTATAAAATTAACGCTCACAACATAAATGGTGTGAGAAGCTACGTCGTAATCCCGACACTGAAGGGTTGTAATGACCAATTATGTATTTGATTGGAAATTTAAATTCGTGTTCTAAATTGGGCAGTTAATGCCACTTTCAGAATTGTCTCCTTGTTTTGGTCGATTGATCAGTGAACTGCACATTGTATTACAGAGAAAATTCATTCTTTCGTCGCACTGACCGTATATGGAAAGATTTTACGGTAGAAGTTTTCATCCTTCCACATTCTATTTCCATATTTCCAACACAATTCACGGTATGTGTAGGGCACATACCCTTAGTGTTTATAAAAATATTTCTTCGAATTGCGTTTGCAAATTTTAATACGTGTTCGAAATTGGGCACTTAAAAGACAATCTGAGATCAAACTAAAGAGCAAAAGATGCCACATTCAGCATTGCAGTAATGCCACTTTCAGAATTGTCCCTTCGTGGTCGATTAAACAGCGGACCGCACAATGTATTACAAAGGAAATTCGTTTTTCACCTGCTCTAACCATATGCGGAACAATCTTACTACAGAAGTTTCTTTCCTTCCGCTCACAATCTATTTTCGTAGATGAAAAGCAAGAAAATATCTGAATGGGAGCTATCCCCTTGAAGTTAATTGTTTATACAAAAGGATAAAATCAAATTTTTTCAAATGGTGACTCGAAATTAAAATCCACAAAAATGAATTTTGGTGCATAAGAAATACTCTAGAATTCAATTGTGATCTGAAAAGGTAGGTAGATGATCGGTAGGATTGTTCACATCCTTATCTAAAATATAAAATTCTCATGATTAAAATTCCTCCGAAATGGATCGACCGATTTTCATGAAATTTTGTATGCATATCGAGTATGTATGAGAATCGGGCAACACCCATTTTGCATATCCCTAAATCTTAAGAGGGCGTGGCAAATCGTTAAAATTGAATATTTAAGGACATAGTGAACGTAGACGAATGCAATTTGGTGGGTAAGTTCGTAGAGTGGATATCGACAAACTTACCAAAAATGGGCGTGGCAATTCTGCCCCTTTAAGAGATACCTATAAGTCGGCTAATTTGATGGTTTATAACTACATGCGTATGTACATATATCGACACCTCCGTTCTATAACATTCTAAGTCGAGAAAGTGTGTTTTGAGTTAAGAGCTCTTAAAGTTTTCAGGCGCCATAAGGCTATATGTGTATTTTAAATAGATTTTCCCCTATAATTTCGAAATGGATGGGCGCATTTGAATCAAATTAAAAACGTTCTAAGTACACTTAGAACGTTATAGAGTTGAGGCGTCGATATAACATGTATGTCTGTTAGTTTCTGTTTTGGAGCGATTACTACAACTACAATAAATATATAATGTGACCAGTTTTGGGCAATAAAAAGAAATCAATTTTGGCCGGGACGAAGTTCGCCGGGTCAGCTAGTTTTTAATAAAATCTTAATTGAAATTGTGAACAATTTTTGATTACACAACAAAGAGATCAGAATTCAAATAGCACCTAAGATTGTGATTTTACAATTCCATGCTTAATTTCAACTTAGGCCGGCCTATCATCCAATGGTCTAATAAATTGTGTGAATTTGTCACATCGTGTGTCCAGTCATGTTCAAACAGTTTTTTTTTTTGTATTTTATTTTAGATTTCCTGAATTGCTGTTTAAACTGTAATCACTGGCTTAACCAGCTTAATTCAGTCGGTGTTTGTCAGCCGAAATAATAATTGTTGAACCACGATTACTTTTCTTTTGTGAGTGATTTCAATTACAAAGTGCTTCACTATGATGTCATGTCATGATTTTGTTTTCACTCTCTTTGTCTATCTGTCTGGCTGTCTGTTTGCGTTGTCATGTATTTGTCTCTTGTAACAATTTAAATGTCATTAACAGCATGACACCTTCATTTCTAGGCTGTGGTTTAATAATCTCTAACTAGCCGGGTGTGTATGTTCACTCGTTGCCAGTTACAAATGACTTTTTTATGGGGGGGGGGGGGTCTACCATCAGAGATGAAATTTGAAATTTAACCAACCAAATCCGATCCAAGAAAGAAAAGGAAAACCAAAACCGAATCCAAAATCATATTCGCATTCACATTCTTTCACTTTCTGTTCACAGTTTCTGCTTCCATTCATAGTTCATATTTCGGAGTTTTTTTTAATCAGATTTTGTAAATTTTTTATAAATTTCACAACAAAAAATAAAAAAAAGAAAACAAAATGAAAATGAAATTCATTTTAAGAAATGAAAACGAATTTTAATTGTCATTTTCATCATAACAATTATGATGGATTTGCTTTGATAAGGCTAAGCAATTGCCTAATTTTACTTCACCTCTGTCACCACACACACGAGATTAAAAACTTAAACACGTTATTTTCTGGGTGCATAAATTAAATATCAGTGATATCCACCAGAGATGGTTTATGTCTTAACTAAATTTTAACCACCCACTGAATCACTTGTAGTCCCTAAACTAAATCGTAAATCGTGAACACCAAACTTGACTACATACCTTAACGTGTCCGTATAATAGAAAAGGTCATAGAGCGCCCTGGTAGTCTAGTGGGTAGTGTGCTAGACTATTAGCATGAGGGTCGTGGATTCGATTCCCACCAGAGGCTCTGGTCTGCGACACTACACTGGGCATATGGTCGAAGTTACTCAGCTCATATAGGATTATAATATAATTTGTAATTGTATTGTAATTATTAAATAAAGAAAAGGTCAAGGTATTAAAGGGGCATTATCAGTGCGGCTCCACTTATGGCAAGTCTAAGAAAGGACTAGGTATTCACACAATGTCATTTCCTAGAGAAGACATACATACTAAATATATAAGGCAGTCTGATATGAAATCTACAAAAGTTTCGATCCAATTGTGGTTGTGTACGCCGACCATATCGACATCTCTGGGCATACTAAACGAAGGTGATCCTGCTGTCTTTGGAGCATGGTATATGGTATCAAAATGAAGTATGTTTGGTCGATAAATAGAAACGGGCATCGAATCGGATTCCATTTACGGTCGCCAGTCTAAATATGAAGCGTAGGCTCACTGTATGAAACAGATGCAGTTGTGTGTGAAGTTAAATTTGAATTTAAAAATCCAAGACGCAAATCATAAATTTTAGCTGCGCCACATGTGGCGTTAACAGAGCAAAGTTGACTTTTTACCCGGATAAAATTTGCCCTTAAGAGAGCGTTGTTAGCCGTATCAACAGTATAATGTACCATATCATAGGCCTCTTAAGGCAATCAGCAACCTAGTCACATATAAAGCGATATCGCATTGAGTAAATTGGCTTTGAAAATATCAATTGTTTGCATGAAAATTCTCTAGAAGACCAGTGGCGACTCTGGAATATATAAGAAATAGGATACCCTACAGACTATATGGAAATCGTAGTCCAGAGGGTCTCCTTTCAAGCCATCCTTTCAGCTCCATCCTTTACATTTCAACGCTTTTGTTCGCAAATAATAATGATCGTCATGGGAATTACCTTTTTCATGTCAATAGCCTGCAATAATTGCAGACTGTAAAACTGTTAACAGAGCTCTGTTAACAGCAAAGTTTACTTTGTTAGAGGCAACAAGAGGCGCTGCTAAAAGTGTGGGTTTGCGTCCTTGGTTCACACACATTTTTCTCTTTTTTTTTTAAACTTTAATTTGTATTTTCTTTGGAATTCATTAAAAAATCTTAAAAAAAAATTTTTTTTTTTCACATTTTTATTCCTGTGCGTAGGTGTTGTAAGAAGACTGGTTGGTTAGTTGGTTAATTCTCCATGGCTACGTTGTTGGTTTGGTTGTGTCTTTAGCTTGTTTAACCATTTCATATGCTGACATTGTGGATAAAAAAAAAATTCCCATTTAAATTTTTAATTCCCTGGTTTTTTTTGCGTTTTTCTTTTCTGTCCACAGAACAGAATTCATAATTTGTGGCCAGAGATCCGTTTTTGCAATCAACGTTTTACGATGCTTTTCATTTGAACGCAGACACTCATAAAATTAATTTTTGAAACAAAAAAAAACAAGAAAAAAAATTTAAATTTATACAGCATTTTAGCATAATTTCAATGGCATTTTAACAACAAAAAAAATTAAAAAAAGAGTTAAAAAGTATTGTTTTTATGACTTTATAAGTGAGACACGCAAGCCGTGTACACACTTTTTATAGCTAAGGGGGCGGGGGGAGAAGAAGGCTAGAAAGTTTATTAAAAGAAAAGTTATTATGACAACCGAAATTCAGTATCAAGAGATAATGAAACGGTACACTTAAATAAACCAACAACGTAGATTACCTAAGAATATTGGGAGCCGTGAAGGGGACAGCGAGACATGGTCTTCTCACAAAGAATGCATTCATTAGCAAAGCCTAAGCCTCTAAACGAATTATACTTTATGAGGAAGTATAGCTTTAGGTTCCACATAAAAAAAAAACTCCTCCTAGGTCAGCGTTTGTTTCGTGAGAGTTCTTAGCAAATCTGTGGCTGACTGTCCAGAGGCTCCGCCGTCTTTGTGACATCTTTTTGCCGTGATTGTACTTAAGTTGAGGAACCAAAAAGCACAGGTCAAGACTTGAATTGCTTCAAGAGTGATTTATAGTATAGGCCTTAAACAAACGATGTGTGTGAAGATAAATTCATATTAAAATACCAAAGACGCAAACCCTTAATTTTAGCAACGCCACTTCTTGCCTCTAACAGGGTAAACTTTGCTATTAACAGAGCACTGTTAACTCTTTAACAGTGGCATTAAGTAGATTAGTTTTCTACTTTGCAATTATTGCTGACAATGGACATAAAACATTGAATTCTCATTATGATCATTCATTATTTTTGAACAAAAATTCAGCACTTTTGTAAAGGATGGTTGACCTCAAAATTATTCAAGCTATCCCATTACCACGTTTCGAAAGAGGGATCTACCATTTGCTTATAGTCTGTATGGTATACTATTTCTTATATGTTCCAAAAAGGGCCACTGACCTTCTAGAGAATTTTCAAGCAAAGAATTTATTTTTTCAGAACTAATTTTCGCAATACTATAGCACTTTATATAGGACAATATTACTGATTATATTAAGAGGCCTTGGAACCTTCGTTTGCATATAGCAGTGGAACTCATAGACCTAAAGTATTTTAAAAAATTAGCTCCTAAACTAGTGGGCTTGTTCAGATGAATACTGTTAAATAGCTAACAGTGCTCTGTTAAGGGAAAATTTTGCTCTGTTAATGCCACATGTGGCGTTACTAAAATTTATGGTTTGCGTCTTGGATTTTCAAATTCGAATTTATCTTCATTAACACATTAATAGAATAGGCCCTAAAGAAATGATTTTTGTAATTCGTCCTACTTTTGGCCTTTGGATGCTAATAATAACGTTAAGGACAGAAAGATTTCCTTTGTTTCAAAACACTGTCGCTTCTATTCGATTTAATTCTTTAATTCTCAACTGGCAACGCTTTAAAGCAAATGTCGGCACAAAGAGAACATGATAAAGATGTGAGTGTATTTGTGAGAGATATGTGCATAACCCCGAAGAAAATTGTTAGTAATATTTTCAAGTGTAACCAAATAATATGTTCATATACGTAGTGGAAATATTTTTCCAAACAAAAGATCATTTCTCATTGTTTTTAGTGAATCTAATTAGAAAATAGTGAATCCTACTGTAAGTTTTCTTTGGGTGTATAACTAATATACAAAAAAAATTTCAAAAAGAATCGACGAGAACCTTCTTCTTTAGAAGCTGACAAGCAATTGAATGCATTTTTACGCTCTTTTTAACGAACATTGTTGATGTTCATGTCCTATGTGTATAAATAAAAGAAGATGATCTTCCCCTGAGGGACAATGGTGTTTAAAAGAATATTTTTTTTTAATTATATTTTTTTTAAAGGTTTTTTAGGCCAAAATCTGTTCTTTTTTTTTTGTTTATTTTTATTTAGAATTCTAAGGTCATACAATGATATCTGGAACAGTGGAACACTTATTTTTTTTTCTTTCTTCTTAATCTTATGGAAAGACAAGAGACAAGATTGAAAACTGAAATGATGTTGCAATTGAAATGCCTTTGGCTTCTGGCTTCCTTGCTTTTTTGTTTCTGTTACATTAGCTTCACACATGAATTTTTAATGGAAAAATTATTCCGTAACTGACCTATACTAAGTCAAGAAGTCTTGAAGAAGAAGAAGAAGAAGGAGAAAGCAAACGACGAAACGTTTTAAAAACAATTAAAAATTCTTTCTGCATTTTAGCTTAAAAAGCGTTGCTTCTCTTACTCTCGTCGCAGCATACATTTTTCAAGTGGCATGACATTTGTGAAGCGAATTTGGAATGAAATTTAACACATGAGCCAGCCAGTAGCAGCAAAAACGGCCAGCTAAGCCAAGCTTCAACGGTTGACATCATTTAATTTGTTGTTGTTGTTGCAACTTGAATTGTTTCCATCACACTTTGTTTTTCGGTTTTTGTTTGTCTCTCTCTCCATTTGAATTCCTGCAAAGCTAAGTTGTGTTAAGAATTTCAATAAAAAGGGTCATTTGGAGTTAATTTTTCCCCCTGAAAAGGGGGACAAAAGGGAAGCTTTAACAAAGAAGAAGAAAAAAAACAACCGCATGATCAGACATTAAAAGAAATACTCTAAGACGGCCAGCCAGCCATCCAGCCAACAACAATTGTCAACACTGGGCATATCTAGTCATCAGTCATCATAATGGCTTAAATTGGCACAAAAAAAAAACCCCCTCCAGACCAGTCAGTGATGATGCTATGAATTCTGAACTTTAAAAAGTTCAATTGCTTTGAATGATGGGGACCAGTAGTGGTGGTGGTGGCGGTGCTCTCCACTTAAGAAATTATTTAATAGAGCACTTCAATACTTGAGAAATGATTGAATGAATGTAAGAATGAAGGCAGCTGGCATTAAGGAATGAATGGTTGGATGACGAATAAAATATGTTAATTGATGACGATGATGATGATGATGCTTATGATGATGACCGTATATTGGCTTTAATTTTTCAACGATTTCAAGTGTTCAATTTAATCGCAGCAGCTTAGACTTCTTGTTGGAATTCTTCGTTTGTTTTTTTTGCCAATTAATCGAGTATTTTTATCCGGCTTTTCTTTGTTCGCCTATGTTATGTGATTGTTGTGTTAAGCCATTAAAAAGTGTTAATTATTATTATCATAATTATTAACGCATTTAATTAATTATTAATTAATTATTTTGCATTTTACATTACCTTCTCAATAACTTGTTTGCTTTCCATTTCAATTTTAATCGAATTTTTTAAGGCAGCTGCTAGCATGTTGTCTGTCTCCCGGTTCTCAAAGCAACACTAATTATTAACCAAACTTGTGTTACAAAGTAGTCGTAGTCGTTTGCCTTGTCACCACCTGCATAGAAAGTTGTTGATTGTTCTTATGACATTTTTTAATACCAGAAATAGTTCCAGAACTTGTTTCATGTAATTAGTTGCTGGTTGAAGTCTAGAATATTGTAACGTTTTTTACCTTTTTAAAAACGTTAAGTTAAGCTTGTAGTCCTTACTACTTTTGTGCCTTTGTTCGAACTTATACCACGTAAACATCAATAATTTTCACAATATGTGCTTGTTCGTTATATTTCTCTGCTTACAACCTTTTTCTAAGCAACTACATTTGTTAGCTATTCTTTTTTGCTCACAAACTTTTTGTAATCAGCAACACTAACAACTGTTGTCTTCACACGCAACTTGTCCGCACACAAGTCTGACTGAATTTTAGACCGATCTCATGTCTTCACACACAACTGATTGAAGTCTCACTGCAACCAACGTGACGTTGTCACACACGACCAACTTAATTCGAACTCCATCATTGCTCGCTTTGTTATGCCTTTTATGTCGCTGGATCAACAATCTAAATATGTAAACAACTTGTTTTTATTGTGTTTGTTTATGTGTCTTATATGCATTTTGTTTTTGCTTGTTTACTTCTTTGTTCGCTGCACTTTGTTGTTGGTTGTTTACATACATACATACATAATTGGATATTACAACCCTGCAGTCAGGAAGACGACCTTGCTGCACACACCATTTATGTTGTGTGCGTTAATTTTTATACAAGAGTAGCGGGGCCTACAGTTTAAAGTAGTCTCCGACCGATAGATTTTTGAGAAGCTTTTCATGGCAATTTTATTTACTCTCAGTGTTTTTGCCAGAAATCTGTTGTTAGGAAGTCGTCGAAGAAATATTTTCATATTTTCGTTTTGATGCGGGACCTGGGACACGAACTCGGGTTTTCAGTCTAATAAGCCAACACACTATCTGCTAGACTTCGGCGACTTCGTTGGTTGTTTACATCTTTTGTCTCTTATATTTTTTATGCTGATGTTGTTGCTAAATTTTTTACTTATTCGTTGATCACGTAAACAAGTCCATTGCTTTGTTTTTGGAGTTTTTTTTTTATTATTTTAACAACACAATTTCCACTTTCGCAGCAATATCAATGGCGCAATTGGCAATGTGATGGCGATACCTTTTTGTAGTTTCCCTTAAGCCGTAGGCAAGAAATTCGAGGCATTAACCCTTTAGTGACGAATACCGTGTATATATACAGCAGACACTTACTGCATCACAAGTGCTGACGTCGTGTAAATACGATAATTGCTTATTAGCAGACGTCGGTACAAAGAGAACATGATAAAAATGTGAGTGTATTTGTGAGAGGCATGTTTATAACCCAGAGGAAAATTGTTCGTAATATTTTAAAGTGTAGCCTAATGATATGTTTATGTAGTGGAAAATGTGAAAATGTACAGTGTCAAACCGCTAAAGACTGCATATTTAACTTGACAAATATTCTTCCAAACATGGCGATCATTTCTTATTGTTATTAATGAATTTCATTAGAAAATAGTGAAACTTACTGTATTCTTTCTTTGGGTGTATAATTGATATACAAAAGCTGCTCTTTTTAACGAACATTGTTGATGTTCGTGCGCCTTATGTGTGTAAAAAGCCGAAGATAATCTTCCCCTGAGGGACATTGGTCTACAGTGGCTGAGGTCGCTTATATGTAGGTAGGTAGGTAGGTAGAAGTGGCTGTCCTTAATGGAGTCATGAGTGCACATACATAGGCCGCATACAGTGATACCACAGTTTCACATTCTATCTTAGTCCAGTAACCACTTGGAGGTTTCGATGAAGCCGCTAAAATTGTCAATATCCATTCATGACATTCATCCAGATCCTTCATGTAGTAGGCCCACCCAGCTACCTGTTTCTCCTCCGACCAAGTACCGGGCAAGGAAAACAGAATTTTAAGGCAGCACTCGCTGAATCTCCACAAGTAGTAATACTTGATTGTGGTCCAGAGGGGGGGCGGCAAATGGTTGTTGGAAGTGTAACGAATCGGGTTGGGTTTAGTACGCAGGTTTAGTAGCATGCCGAGAGTAAGGGGCTACAAATGGTTGTTGGAAGTGTGACGAATCGGGTTGGGTTTAGTAGCCACGCCGTTGTGAAAAGTATGTGGTACAGGCCGCCGTGGTCTAGTGGGTAGTGTGTTGGCTTATTAGACAGAAGGCTCGGGTTTGAATCCCAGGTCAGACATCAAAAAAACGAAAAATATTTCTTCGGCGACTTCCTCTCAGCAGATTTCTGGCAAAGACTCTGAGAGTAAAAATTGCCGTGAAAAGCTTCTCAAAAATCTGTCGTTCGGAGGCGACTTTAAACTGTAGGTCCCGCCACTCGTGTATAAAATTAACGCACACAACATAAGTGGTGTGAGAAGCTAGGTCGTAATCCTGACTGAAGGGTTGTAATCGTTGCGAAATTGTTAAATCTAGAACTAGAGTGAAAGAAATAAATTAAAATGTTGGACTTACCAGCCCTACTTTACTTGTCTTTTATTTCTTTTCATTTCAGTTTTATTTAAAAAAAAAGAAAGAAAAAATTTTATTTTAATGAAGTCATTATCATAGATAAGCTAACAGAGAGGGGGAAATTATTATCCGCAGCGTGTATAATGGAAACAAATTAAATAAATTTGTCAACCATTAGTTAAACAGTAGAGAGGCCCAATAGAAGAATGGAAGTAACGGAGGTTTTAGCTGTTAAAAACGGTGTTTTTGACACCTTTTGGGAACCACCTACACTATCTACTTACTATCTATCCACCCACATTTGTGTTTTAAATTTCATTTAATTTTTAATAAATTTCAACGCATTTGAAATTTTCTCTAATTTTTATTCTTTTTTATCTTTGCAGCCACAGAAAAAGAAAGAAAGTCTACTAGAATCCGTTAAAAAAGAAGTAAAAATTAAAAAACAAGGCAGGGTAACTCCCGCCGGAAAAGCAAAAATCAAAACAAGAAAACGAAGTAAAAAATTTCAAAAATTTTAAAGAAAAATGTTTTCTTAAATCAAATTGAAAAAAAAGAAAAAAAGAAACCAAAAGTACAGAAACGAAGCATAATTTTTAATTTTCCTCCACCCCCGGAGTTTAATTTAAACGACAACGACGACGACAAAGAAGACGCCGAAATCCGTACCAAAGTTTATTTTCTAAACAAAATTCTTTTTTATTTAAAAAAAAAGAAAACAAAAGAAAAGAAATAAAACAACGAATTTATTTAAAAAAAATCAAAAACAAAAATCAAAACTTATTGATTTTAAAAAGAGAACAATTTTGCAAAATAATTCATCATCAACTAGGCAAGGAGGTGGGCACATATTTGAGAAATGCCTACGGAATGTGAACGAAGTGTTACTTCGTCTGTGACGACAAAAATTTCCTCCTCCAATGAAATTAAGGATAATAATTCAACAATAACAACAACATCATCATCAATAAATTTTAATGAAGATTTACAAACATCGACAACATCAACAACAACAACAATGATGGAAGGAGGCGATATGTCAACATCACAGACATCAACCACATCGAATGGCAGCAGTAGTTGTAATGGTGGTGGCCGAAAAACGGTAAGTTTTGTTAAATACTTGACGATTTTGTGTATATTAAGGCCTATTTAATCAGATTTACAATGTTAAGTAGCCCAGTTAGAGGTCGCCGTGGTCTAGTAGGTAGTGAGCTGGCTTATTCGGCTTCGAGTTCCAGGCCAGATATCAAAAATAAAAAAAAAGTACAAAAAAAGTATTTTTTCGGCGATTTCTTCTCTTTTTCTTCTTGTTTCTCAAAAATCTGTCGTTCGGAGTCGACTTTAAACTGTAGATCCCGCCACTTCTGTATAAAATTAACACTCACAACATGAGTGGTTTTGAGAAACTGCGGGCTTCTTTGGGACGATTGCTGTAGACTGTCTAATGGTGAAGGTATAGCACTGGCTATTTTACAGTCACCAGCAGCAACTCGTTTCCTTACCGTTCGCATCTTCCCTCTTTCCACCTTTCCTAAACCTGCACAATGCACTGCATGAGTAGGGGTCATCCCCAGAGTGCTGGTTTAAACAAAAAAAAAAAAAAGTAGTCCAGAAGTAACGATTTTATCTTTCGGTTGCCATAAATTTAAGTTAATTGACTAGACATTTGCTTTTTAGGAAATGCAGGACTTGAATGTTCTCCAAACAAGTATTAGAGGTCTGTGATTGATAAGAAGTTGCTTAATAAGGCAACAATGATGGCATTGCAAACGATGACTTCCTTATTAAATGCGCCCTGATTTTTTTTTGGCGCGTGAGGTATGGTTCAAAATGCCTTCGCACTTACAGTGCCCGTTGTCAAGTGGTGCTTCTACTAAAACAATCCCTCCTCCTCTTCTGGGGATACTTCCTTCCTGGAATGTGTGTGAAGATAAATTTAATTTTAACTAGCAGAGACAAAAACCAAAAATTTTAGCAGATCCAATGTTAAAGTTAACAGAGAGAAAATATTCAAGGAAAAAATCACCCAAATATACGATATCTGAGAAAGGAACACCTATTTCCTTCCTTTAAAATTGTGCTTCACATATTTCTGCGTGGAACAGCTGCTCTGGTAATTCGGTAATTCTTTTGAGAATTAAAAAAAAAAACATCAACAAAATATTTATCAGATTGTCTGGTTAGGATGTTGGATATTGTAGAAAAATAGGACTTGCTGCCCATATCCCACTATACACAAATTGTAGCCTAAGGTGTCTCTAATAAAACGCAATAAGTCGTATATCCCAAATAATTTTGGAACTTGAGATATCGGACTTCAAATATTGTCTATGTTCCACTCAGGAATGTGTGGAGCATAATTTTTAAGGAATGTGAAATCGTATATTTTCTGTTAACCACTTAACATTGCTCTGTTAACTTTAACATTAGCTCTGTTAAAATTTTTGGTTTTTGTCTTTGCTGGTTAAAATTAAATTTATCTTCAAACACATCTTCCCGGGACGGCTATCTGAATTACATAAGGAACGGCCTAGAACGACGTCGCATTAACTACTACCCCACGCCTAGGTACGTCATGCTATTGGCTCATCTTCTCATTTATCATTTCGTTAGTATTGTGTCAAGATCGATCTTCTTTCTGCAGAGTACACATTCAACGTACATATCTTCTCACAGCGCTTCATTTCGTCTCGCTTTCGAGCATTGTGTCCACAATGTTTTCGGATATATATTCCGCAATTTGCTCTATCAACATGTTCTTCTCGTCTTGCCACTTGATGCAGTCACTCATTTACAGTTAAGAGTGCTCTGTAGCAAACTCTACCCCGTTAGAGACAAGTGAGTGGCTCTGCTAAAAGTAGGGGTTTGCGTCTTTGGTTTGTAATTTCGAATTTATCTTCACACATAATTTCTTTTGGGTCAGTCAGCAATGGGCAAAATAAGTTTCATGCGGTATTCAGGGACCTTAAACTTATTACGGGGATAGTTCCTCGTTTTATCACGGCCAAATGCCAGAATTATTTAAAATTTTCTATTCCGTTATGGTTTTTATTTGGTTTGCTTTTTTATTTATTTTTAATGTTTAATTTACAATGTTTCAAGTTTTTGAATTTTTTTTCCTTCGTATTTAAGCCTGGCTTGTTTCTTGTAACGTTTTGTTTTTATTTTGTTGATGTTGATGTTGTTGTTGTTTCATATTTTTAAAGCCCCGGTTGTAGTTCATTTTGTTTAGCCTAAACGTAGAACAAAAAATGTTATTGCCACCATCATAGGTAGAATTACCATTGACAACAACAGCCCCATTGATTTGATTATTCATGCAAGAACAAATCAAAAAACAAAAACAAAAACAAACCAACAATCTGTCCAGAGCTTGATTCTTAAGCATTGAGTCAAAAGTAAAGTAATATGGCAACATTGAAAACAATTTTAAATGCTTGCCCCTATTATTCTGTTTATGTATTCACTCGTTTGCTATTTACGCTTTCATTTTTTCCTCCATTAACTCACTCACAGTCACTCTCTTTGGTTGTTTTGCTCATACTATTTGAGTTTTTGCCAGTGATGGGCAAATAATGTGTGTTAAAAACTGGGTGACTCTGCTACAATACCTAGAAAAAGTACTTTTGTTATGGAATAGAATTTAGCTACAAGAAGCTGAAGCTCTATTTGTAGGTGTTATGTTACAGAATAGATCAGATTTTTTACATTGTAAACGTTGAAGGGCCATTGGCCACAATTATTTAGATTGTCATAGGATCTAATGCAGTTTTATTTTGGAGTTTAGCTCCCAAGGTTTCCTTTAAAAAACCGGAAATTTGCAACTGGTCTCCCCACTTCTCTTGAAGGCAGCTCAAAAGGCATTCTAGTTGGCAGAACCAGGGCCATGATGAGATAACCTGTTCCATATTAGTGCAACAGGCTTTCTTGGATTAAATTGAAACGGTGAAAAGTAGAACCATGTGTGACGACAGATCAAATTCGAGGATTTATCACAGGCGGATTCATAGCATAATAGACCAAAGTGTTGACAGTGCCCTCTTTGACTGTCGCCTGGAAACTAAACGAGAATACTCTATAATTTTGAGAAATGGTTTTCATCGTGCCTATTTTATTGAAAGTTATTGAGGTAGTCGTCGTATTATTGGACTGAAGGCCTAATCGGGATGCTTTCGACGGTATTAGTTCCCATATGGATTAGTAACGTCCCCAATTCATTAATTTTCCTTGTTCACATGTCCATTCAGCCAGAATTGGGCCTCAACACTGAAGATGGTTTTTGGGTGAGAATTAGGCTCAGGTTTCTCCTTGTCTAGGGTCGTTCGTGGTGATATGGCAACATATCGACGAAGTCGTCGTAGTCTAGTAGGTAGTGTGTTCGCTTATTAGACTGAAGGCCCGAGTTTAAACCCCAGATCAGACATCAAAACGAAAATATAAAAATATTTCTTCAGCGACTTCCTCTTAGCAGATTTCTGGCAAAAACTTTGAGCGTTAAAATACAAATTGCCATGAAAAAGCTTCTCAGCAATCTGTCCTTCGGAATCGATTTTAAACTGTAGATCCGTCCGCCACTCACGTATAAAATTAACGCACAAACAACATGACCGATGTGAGAAGCTAGGTCGTAATCCGAACTGAAGGGTTGTGTAATGGCCTATTATGTATGTATTGAGGTAACTTGTCAGTTACATACTTAATAGAGGGTCGAAAACTGATAGTAGCTTAGAATAGAATTCTCGGAGCTCTAGAGAAACACTGAAGTTTCATTCCATATGCAGCAATACAATCTAACAGTCACGTGGCCATCCAAGCACTTAACTGCCACAAGGTTGTCTCAAGAATAGAGCCGCTCTTTGTTATATCCTTGATCATGAGATCTAAAGGGTACAGAACTTTTCTGCGGAATGGAAAGAGTTTACAAAGGCGTTACTTAACTAAAATAAAGACAGAGAAATTCAGGAGAGTATTCTTAATCCAAATACAGTTAAGATAATCTAAACTTTTGCTGGGTAATTATAATTGAAAGAAAAAGTTAAAGCTTGAATGTCAGACTATTCAGGAAAAAGAGAGTTGAGGCTTGAAAGTTAGACTATTCAGGAGTAAGATAAGGGCAGTAACCATGCTTTTGACAAGACATTGTAGACACAGCTTGGGTGTCCAGTGATGAAGAGATGGAGTCATCAGAACAAATACTTGAAACTTATGTGCGGCTTTGATGCATTTCATTAGGAAACAGTTGAGTGCCTCTCAAGTACAGTAAGACCCCGCTTAACGGGATACGTTCCAATAAGTTGCAGCGCTAAATGAAACAGCGTTAAACGAGTAACAAAAGAGCGATGAAAAAGATACATATTCACCGTCACTATATAGGGCACCAGAAGTATCAATACAATGCGCGATTGAACGACTGAAACATCGTTAAGCGGGGTCTTACTGTACTAGACTGTAAGGTATTCATACTGACACTCGACAGCATGTTGATGTTCATCATAACAGATACATTTTTCGCGTATGTAGTTTTGGACCTAAAAGAACCGCGTAGCTCTGGAATAAACTGTGAACGACTAATTTTCTAAAAACGAACGCTAAGTTCAACTAAGTAACCGTGTAGCTGAGTGCCGTACATTCTCTACTTATTGTTGACACAGGGCTTTAGAAGTGTTTAACACAGGGCTGTAATAAGTCTTGGGAAATAATTCTCACTCAAGACAATTGTGGCTCCTCGGATTTTGCTGCCTGAAGAACAGATACACCCTGTTGAGCTGAAATGGCTTAAGGCCTAATTCCGGAAAAAATTCTTAAAAAAAGTGCTGAATTATCCAACCCTGTTTTTATTTAATTTTTTTTTGATTAAGTCTTAAGCACTCGGTTCCCTGATTCTTCCCTTCTTCTTTCACTCTCTCGCTCTCTCTCGCTCTTTCGTTATATTTTTTGTTGTCATAATTTTTGTCATCTGGCTCTGGCATATTTTAATATTCTTATTTTGTCATTGTTGTTGTTGTTGTTTTTATTATTATAATTATAATTGCTGCCGTTGTTGTTGTTGTTGTTATTTAACTTTGACTTGACTGCTGGTGCCTGATAGTCCCACAGACTTTAAGAGGTTTCTTGGATTTCCTTCTTCTAATATTCTTTAGGTTTTTTGCCATACACACACACACACACACACACACAAGCATAGACGTTCAATTTATAGTCAACAAAACAACAACAACAACACCAACAACACATTAATTTATAAAGACAGACCGAAGAAAACAAGCCCCACAGAGAATTATTAACTCAGCCTCAGTCGCCACCAGATTGGTTGTTAAGGTAAAGGTAACAACAACAACAACTAGAATGTTTGTTTTAACGAAAGTCTTTAAATGTCATAAAGAAAGGAAAAAAAAAGAAAGAAAGAAGAAGAAAAGAAATCGGTTAAGGAAAGGGCTGTCTATAGGATTGTTTGTATGTACGTCTAGGCAGTAGCATAGGGCATTGTATGCAAATAATGGTTTAAATGCATGGACAGACAGACGACTAGATTGTATGGGTCGGTCGTACGTTGACTGGGTGGACTGATGTTCATGATTTTCTGTTGAAAAACAGTCACTGCTTGTCACAACCACCCCCTTCTGCTTCCCCTTCTTAGGTTTGTTGGTTAATTTTGATTTAATGTGGTTTCTGATTGCCGTCAATCTCCTCAGGAGAATCCCTGTGCTAATGCTAATTTAACACATGTTCTATTAGCCAAGCTATCGAGAGAGGGGTCAGTGATTTAAAAGTATTCTTTCGTTTGGAATACAAAACAGTTTGTACTTTTCAACTGACACATTTATGCCGTAGGTGTTATAATGTTTTTTTTTTTTCTTGCTCTTCAAACCAACGCTCTTCTGCACGAATAGAATTTCTCTTTTCTCCGTAATAATTTTCGAACATTTTTTAGCGATAAATTTTTTTTTTACTAAAACTTTGTTATCAAAGCGTGTTTTTGTTATCGAAAAATTTTCTATCAAAATTATTTTGTTATCAAAAAAATTTTATATAGAAATTCTTATGTTATTAAAATAGTTTCAATAGGAATGCTTTTATTTCCAAAAAAGTTTCAATAGGAATGCTTTTGTTATTGAAAAATTTCCCATAGAAATTCTTTCGTTATCGAACATTTTTCCATAGAAATGCTTTTGTTATCGAAAAATTTTCCATAGAAATTCTTGTGATCGAAAAATTCTCAATAAGAATTCTTTTATTATCGAAAAATTTGATAAAGAAATTCTTTTGTTATCGAAAATGAATTTGTTATCGAAAAAGTTTCTATATGAATGCTTTTGTTATCGAAAATTTTCCATAGAAATTCTTTTGTAGTCAAAAAAGTTGCAATAAGAATGATTTTGTTATCGAAAAAAATTCCCATAGAAATTCTTTTGTTATCGAAAATTTTTCCATAGAAATGCTTTTGTTATCGAAAAATTTTCCATAGAAATTCTTGTTATCGAAAAATTTTCAATAAGAATTCTTCTGTTATCGAAAAATTATATAAAGAAATTCTTTTGTTATCGAAAAATATTTTGTTATCGAAAAATTTTGCTATACCAATGATTTTGTTGTCAAAAAATTTCCCATAGAAATTCTTTTGTAATTGTTATCGAAAATTTTTCCATAGAAATGCTTTTGTTATCGAAAAATTTTCCATAGAAATTCTTGTTATCGAAAAATTTGATGAAGAAATTCTTTTGTTATCGAAAAATTTTACATAGAAATTAATTGAGTATCGAAAAAAAAGTATAAATTTTAATGTGTTCTTATTATTTATTTCACCATACACAGTGGCGAGGAAAATGTTATCATAGTTGTCGCTCTATATGGGGAAAAAAAAGATTTATATTGGAAATATTGAAAGAGTTCAGTTCTCTCTCTCGCTCACCAATACTACTACAGTTTTAGCTTTGGGCATCCTTGCTCTATATAATCTCACCTATAGAGCCACATTTTCCGCTTGACATGCCTTCTTTTATTTTTACGACAAATCTCTTTAAAAATCTTTTTAAGATTTTTTCCCTCCTTTTGTTTGAAGCACACACAAAGCTCTTGTCATCAGTCAACATTTTAAATCCTTTAACACTCTGCTTATTTTCATACTCTCTTTGGTGTTTTTTTTGTTTTGTTTATTTTTTCTTCCTTTTTCATTTAATGTCATGCATTAAAATTTTCTTATGCTTCTTCTTTTTGCAAATATGCCATTTTTTGTTTTTGTTTTACTTTGTTATACTCTCCCTTTTTTAAGTTTTTTTTTTGTTTTTTGCCAGAGAGAAGAAAAACCTTTCAAACACATGGCATTATACTTGTCAGCAAAAATAACGACACCAACAGTACAACAACAACTAGACTTCCGTCAACATCAAACAGTCATTGACTGCTGATATGCACAATGTATGTGTGTGTGTGTGTGTGTGTGTCTGTTTATTGTAATTATTGTTGTTGCAGTATGTTCTAAAAGCTGCAATCAAGTAGCAAATATTGTTTTCTTCTTCGTCTTCTTCCTTTAATTTTTTTTTATTCGCCACAAAACGAATGCATAGTTTTGAGAAACAAGTGGGTGGCCGAACAAACAAACCCTTGGCTTCGTATTCGTATCACTATTACAACCCCAACACAAGTAGAGTAAACTCATTCTCCTACAATCATGGCTGAATAACAACCACAGCCTGGGTAAAGGAGAATGAGTGGTTTTATGTTTCACACATACATACATGCATACTATGTATTTTTGATGGGGCGTTTGTGTGTGTGTGTTTTGTTTTTCTTTTAAGGGTTAAGAAATATTTAAGTTTTGTTTGTTTGCTTGTGGTATTTTGTTTTGATTTCTTATTAATGAGTGTATAACCCCCCACACACTATGTGTTGTGCTATGTGGTGCTGCTCATGCCAATGCCCATGCCCATCTCAATGAATATTCGCTGCTCATTTATTCTTATTGTCTGTCGTTTAGGTCGAGAGGTGTCAAATTAAACACTTGTTTAGTGTTTATCATTCTTAGTTTATAGAACAGCAAAGAAACGAAACGAACGAATCGAATCGAACGAAATAGAAAATATTGATCGAAACCGTGTATATTTTTTGTATAATTTTTGTTTTTTTTTTATTATTTTTTGTATTGTGAATATTTATTAAGAAAATATTTTTAAAATAAATGTCGCGACGACAGGTGCCTGTATGGGTATGCCTGAAAAATAAATTATTCTCACATAAAACCATTATAAATAATATTTAATGAATAAGTGTTCAATTTTTTTAATTTTTAATTTTTTCTCTCTTTCTCTCTTCTATTTTTCTTACATATCGCTGCCTTGCCTTGTGATACACGTGTGTGTGTGTGTATGTGTTTTTGTGTGCCTGTATGCTGACAGTCAATAACATCACCGGATCCCACAGCTTATGTGGCAAAGGCTCGAGTAACACGACCAACCCCACCACCCCCACCATATAATCCCATGCAATTCGTACAAATAAAACCATGTAACTTGTATCAGACAGCACAAGAGCAGCTTAAGAAAGCGGAAGAAGTGAAAAAAATCAAAGAGATACGCAAAGAGGAGCCAGAAGATTGGCAAAATGTAAGTACAACAATCACCAGCTATTATCATAATTTTTTGTGGCAGTGTAGGAAACACGTACATGTGTTTGTGTATGTAAGCAAGTGTAAAAGATGCTCCTAAGTACATAGTTTTGAAGTAAAATCGAAATTTGTTGTAAAGAGTTTTTGAAGAGACAAATTTGCTTAGTTTTTATGTACGACAGATAGGTAAGGAGTATGAATAGATTCCTATACACAGATTCCACAGATTCTATAGACATGAATCCTTTATGAATCTTTATTTACCATATGACGAGGAATAAACCAATTTTTCCATAATCCTCCAATTCAGAATAGCAAACGATTACACAGGCCTGCAAATTTGGACTTTTTTTGTGCAAATAAGATGGCTCCAGATGGCGGTAACAATTTTCAAGTAAATCTGATTAATTTTTAGAAACCTCGACTATAATATTGGACCCGCCCTCTTTGAATTTTTTAAATCTGAATGAAGATCTGTTATTAGAGACCCTAAACACCCCTGAGTGTAACTATTTTCAAGCAAATCTGATTAATTTTTATGGACTTCCATAATGTGTTTCCACATCCCTACTTAAAGGGTGCATACAATCAATTTGGTTGTGGGCTTATTTTGAAGAGCAAAGATCAATTGTCAATTTCTGAGAAGAACGATAGTTCTAACACGTCAGTGTTTAGTTCTACAATTTTTCAAAAATGGAAAGTTTTTGAATTCAAACAAAATGCCTTCGGAAACACCTAGAGCTAGTTTATTTGCAAAACCCATGCACGGCTGTGTTATTACTAAAGTATCTAATGAAATCGCCGTAGTCTAGTAGGTAGTGTGTTAGGTTATTAGACGTAAGGTCCGGGTTCAAACCCCCGGTCAGACATCAAAATGAAAATATGAAAATATTTCTTCGGCGAATTTCTTACGTCAGATTTTTGGCAAAAACTCTGAGCCTTAAAATAAAATTGCCATGAAGAGCTTGTCAAAAATCTGTTGTTCGGAGTCGACTTTAAACTATAGGTCCCTCCACTCTTGTATAAAATTAACGCACACAATCCTAGCCGAAGGGTTGTAATGACCAATTATGTATATAAGCACCTAGGAAGCTGCTTTACATATAAAATAACTGGATTGAACGACTTATAAAACATAAATATTGGCAGTCAAACCATTACTCGAAAAAATAAATCCATCTTAGGCTAACATTTAGGTCCATTGTGACATCACAATTAATATTTTAAGCGGGAATCAAACAATAACTAGAGGAAACCAACACGAAGTCAAACGATATCTTGTTATTGCAACAATCTTTATAAAACTCGCTCGTGGATATCACTGTGTGCCGGAACCCATTATCGAACATAAATAAATCCGCGAAATTCATGGATGGCAATGGACGTTGAAACTACGTTCGCTAGGGACTTATTCGGAGCCTGACTGTCTGATTCATTATGCTTTCAGATTGATTTTCAGTTTCATTTCAAAGGAGTCTTGCTTTAATATGGTGACTGACGTGGCATTTTTCAGAAAACTGGCCAAAAAACGACATTTTGACTATTTCATATTAGTATGTACGAGATAACTCGTAGTTTGGCTTCCTAGAAGAGAAAGTAAGCTACGAATTAACTCGTAGTGGGCAGTCAACGTATTAAATACGAAGTCCTAATGCTGATTGTCAAAAACAAAGATTATGGCTCTTGGCTACCACCTCATATGATACCACAAAGCCCCACTCAGTTGACTTAATCGGCAGCCTTGTATTCCATGGTCTTCCATCCTAGAGTTTGTTTGGTTTGCGTGACAGCATAATTTTGGTATACCCCTCGTATGTTTTTTTTTTTTCTTTATTATCAAGCCGCTAGTGTATGCTTAGATTGTTTTTTTTTTTTTAACAAAAGTTACTGCCAAATACGTGAAATTTTTTTGATAAATTTTTGATAAACCGTGTCAATATAATGATTGAAAATATTTTCAATTTTTGCTACTAACTGACTGACTGCCTGCCTTATCATTGATGTATGCAATGCAACAACACATTGCATTCATTAGGTCTGTCCCTATAATATTAATTAAGATTGTACGTCTAACTGCTGGCTGTCGTAACACTGTGATTTACTCTATTGAATATTAACAAACCAAAAAAACGAAAAAATACCATAAAAGATTACAACGAAAATGTAGCAAAAAAAAAAAAAAATACAAATAAAAACAGAAATGAAGCAGAAAATGCCAATATTGGCAATAAAAAAAACAAAAAAAAGAAACACAAAAACAACTTCCTTTCCCACACTCCATAATATATGACGACGTTTGGTGGTGACTGACGACTGACTGTGCTCGTTCATTCCATGTCATAATACACAAACAATACCACCAGCCACCAACTGAATGTGATTGGAATTCAAACTGAAACAGAAACAGAAACAACAAAAAAATCTTTAAAAATAGCAAACAAATCCCAGTCAAAATATTGTCTAAGAAAACCTGATCAAAATAGAAAAAGACAAAAAAAAAATTGAATAAATTCATGACTGGATAAAATTAAGAAATAAAAACACACAATAAATGAACAAAAACCAAAAAAAAAGCCACCATAATTAAACAAATTAATGTGAGTCCAATGTGGATAGACAGACAGACAATCAGAAGAAATATTGTCATTAAAAATGACTTTCAAAAAATAATTTTCGAAAAAACTTATTAAAAGAAGAAACAAAAAATTTAATTTACAATTTCAAATTTATAATTAATTTGTGCTTGGTATTGTATGAATTAAACAAAAAATAAAAACCGATGATAATGCAGTTGAAAACAATTTTTTTTTCATCTTCCTTATCGTAATAAAATTTCAATTGCATTGCATACAGCGTTACCGCTGGAAATTTTTAAACAGTCGCACAAAAAGGGGATTTTTGAAAAAAAAGTCGCACAAAAAGTGCATTTTGGCAGTAAAAAGGGGAAACTTTTTTAAAAGAAAAGCAAATGTCTATAGTCTAGTCTAGTCTATAGTCTAGTCTCTAGTCTAGTCTATAGTGTAGTCTCTAGTCTAGTCTCTAGTCTAGTCCCTAGTCTAGTCTCTAGTCTAGTCCCTAGTCTAGTCTCTAGTCTAGTCTCTAGTCTAGTCTATAGTCTAGTCTCTAGTCTAGTCTCTAGTCTAGTCTATAGTCTAGTCTCTAGTTTAGTCTATAGCCTAGTATATAGTCTAGTCTATAGTCTAGTCTCTAGTCTAGTCCCTAGTTTAGTCTATAGTGTAGTCTCTAGTCTAGTCTCTAGTCTAGTCCCTAGTCTAGTCTCTAGTCTAGTCTCTAGTCTAGTCTCTAGTCTAGTCTCTAGCCTAGTATATAGTCTAGTCTGTAGTCTAGTCTATAGTCTAGTCTCTAGTCTAGTCTAGTCTAGTCTCTAGTCTAGTCCTAGTTTAGTCTCTAGTCTAGTCTCTAGTCTAGTCTATAGTCTAGTCCCTAGTTTAGTCTATAGTGTAGTCTCTAGTCTAGTCTCTAGTCTAGTCCCTAGTCTAGTCTCTAGTCTAGTCTCTAGTCTAGTCTCTAGTCTAGTCTATAGTGTAGTCTCTAGTCTAGTCTCTAGTCTAGTCCTAGTCTAGTCTCTAGTTTAGTCTATAGTCTAGTCTCTAGTTAGTCTATAGTCTAGTCTCTAGTCTAGTCTATAGTCTAGTCTCTAGTCTAGTCTCTAGTCTAGTCTAGTCTATAGTCTAGTCTCTAGTCTAGTCTCTAGTCTAGTCCCTAGTCTAGTCTCTAGTCTAGTCTCTAGTCTAGTCTATAGTCTAGTCTCTAGTCTAGTCTATAGTGTAGTCTCTAGTCTAGTCTATAGTGTAGTCTCTAGTCTAGTCTCTAGTCTAGTCCCTAGTCTAGTCTCTAGTCTAGTCCCTAGTCTAGTCTATAGTCTAGTCTCTAGTCTAGTCTATAGTCTAGTCTCTAGTCTAGTCTATAGTCTAGTCTCTAGTCTAGTCTCTAGTCTAGTCTCTAGTTTAGTCTATAGTCTAGTCTCTAGTCTAGTCTATAGTCTAGTCCCTAGTTTAGTCTATAGTGTAGTCTCTAGTCTAGTCTCTAGTCTAGTCCCTAGTCTAGTCTCTAGTCTAGTCTCTAGTCTAGTCTCTAGTCTAGTCTATAGTGTAGTCTCTAGTCTAGTCTCTAGTCTAGTCCCTAGTTTAGTCTATAGTCTAGTCTCTAGTTTAGTCTATAGCCTAGTATATAGTCTAGTCTATAGTCTAGTCTCTAGTCTAGTCCCTAGTTAGTCTATAGTGTAGTCTCTAGTCTAGTCTTAGTCTAGTCTATAGTGTAGTCTCTAGTCTAGTCTCTAGTCTAGTCTCTAGTCTAGTCTAGTCTAGTCTATAGCCTAGTATATAGCCTAGTCTATAGTCTAGTCTAGTCTAGTCTCTAGTCTAGTCCCTAGTTTAGTCTATAGTGTAGTCTCTAGTCTAGTCTCTAGTCTAGTCCCTAGTCTAGTCTCTAGTCTAGTCTCTAGTCTAGTCTCTAGTCTAGTCTATAGTCTAGTCTCTAGTCTAGTCTCTAGTCTAGTCTCTAGTCTAGTCTCTAGTCTAGTCTCTAGTCTAGTCTCTAGTCTAGTCTATAGTGTAGTCTCTAGTCTAGTCTCTAGTCTAGTCCCTAGTTTAGTCAATAGTCTAGTCTCTAGTCTAGTCTATAGCCTAGTATATAGTCTAGTATATAGTCTAATCTGTAGTCTAGTCTGTAGTCTAGTCTGTAGTCTAGTCTATAGTCTAGTCTGTAGTCTAGTCTATAGTCTAGTCTGTAGTCTAGTCTATAGTCTAGTCTGTAGTCTAGTCTATAGTCTAGTCTGTAGTCTAGTCTATAGTCTAGTCTGTAGTCTAGTCTATAGTCTAGTCTGTAGTCTAGTCTATAGTCTAGTCTGTAGTCTAGTCTATAGTCTAGTCTGTAGTCTAGTCTATAGTCTAGTCTGTAGTCTAGTCTATAGTCTAGTCTCTAGTCTAGTCTATAGTCTAGTCTCTAGTCAAGTCTAGTCTATAGTCTAGTATACTGTCTAGTCTATAGTCTAGTATACTGTCTAGTCTATAGTCTAGTATACTGTCTAGTCTATAGTCTAGAAAAAATGCTTTTTAAAAAAAAAGGTAGAAAAAAGGATCAGAAATCTTGAGAAGTGTCAGATTTTGTTCGTTTTAGTAAGGGGGCACAAAAAGTGGCGAGGTCGCTGAAAAAGTGTCAAATTGCAACTTTAGTTGCTCAACGGTAACGCTGATTGCATGATAAATAAGCATGACCAATACTCTACTGCTAACAATCTTCAGGGCATATTTGGCCAGGTTTCCTTGGATTAAAATACATTAACGCAGCTAAGATTCCAAGTATGTTTCTAGGGATGAGCTTTTATCATCACATAATCTACATATTTATACTATGTTCAGACATCCACTTATATTGAGAATATTTCATATAAAATTTCAATTAATTATTGCGCAATAAATTCGTAAATTGTTATAATATTGATTAAAACTTTAAATACAACACTGTCATAAGTACGTTCAGTAAGCATATTACATGTTTCCGAACACTTTCTATTGATATTTGACAACTCAAATATAAACAACGATAGGGCCATAAGCAAAAGCTTTCTTTTCTGTTAGCTATACAATATTATCAAATTTCTATTTCTCATCCTTCTGAGGAAAGCCACTTTGGAGTCACAAATAGTCTCTATTAACCGCAACAGCACCTTTTCCAATGTTAAATTGTTTTCCATTTTTTTAAAAAACATTTTTTGCACTAATTTCCGCGATTAAATAAAAAGCAATTTTCGTATATTATATGTCTGAACGCTAAAAATATTGTTCTCAATAAACCGAATATTGATTTAATAAGAGTGCATGTCTGAGCATAGTATTAGGCTTAAGTTGGTGATTCCTTCTCAAAACAAAATGTTTTTCGAGCTTACAGAGCCCTGTCAAAACAACTTCTGAAACTTTTCAAGCAACTTCTAGAAAGACATTAGATATTACAACGCTTTCGTCAGAATTACGCCATAGTTTCTTACACCCCTAATGTTGTGTGTATTAAATTTAAAAAGTTGCGTGACTTGCAATTTAAAGTCAACTCCAAACGAAAAATTTCTAAGAAACTTTTCATTGCATTTTTATTTTATGCTCAAGAGTTTTGGATATATCAGGAAATTATTACAATGCTTCTCTTATTATCATGGCTATCCAGTCCACTAGATCCATTTCCTCTACAAGCCCATTTTTAATGCGTTCTCTTTGGTGTCAAGTAACGCCCGGCCTGCTTTAGTATCCTTAATATCATGGATATACTACATATAGTGGGACACTTAAGTCCTATTTTTCCACAACCTCGAACAACCTCCCCAGACCTTGTTGAATGAAATATGAACGTTGTTGTTGTTTAAATTTTTAAATTTTCAAAATAATTTGCGAATTACCAGATAAAGCTGCTCCGCTCAGGGGACATAATAGAGTACAGAGAGCTTCGATTCTTCAATATCGTATATTTGGAAAATATCTTTCATGACCATTTTTTGTATCTTCTGTTAAACACTTACATAGCTCTGTTAACAATAACATTGTCTGTGTTAAAATTTTTGATTTTTGTCTCTGCTAGGTTAAATACCAATTTGTCTTTATACAAATCAGTTAAGAAGTAAACTGACTTATTTAATTGGTCAATACAAGACTTTAGTCAGGATTGCGCGACCTAGCTTCACACACCAAGAAGAATATTGTGTGTGTGTTAACTTTATTCATGAATTATGGAACGTACAGTTTAACGTCGACCCCTGAACTACAGATTTATGAGAACAGTTTTCTTACCAATTTTATTTACTCCCGGAATTTGTGCCAGAAGAGTGCTGCTGAGAGGAAGTTACCGGCAGAAATAGATAGAAAAAAAAGGAAAAAAATATTTTGGTAGCTATTGTTCAGGTCTTTCGTTCAAGTACATGCCCTCCAATATGTTAAGTAGGCTATTCAAAGGCTTTAAGCCTCTGTTGTGATGACAGATGACGTTTGTGTTATTACAGTTTACATTGCATAAGACGGATTAACATCGATTAAAGCCAACTCTGGCATGTGTTTTTGCTCCGGCCTCTTGCTTTTAAGCCCTGGCTTTTCCGCCTTGGCTGTAAATATTGCTCGTCATTATAAATTCCTAGCTTTTGTGGGTTTGATCTTTAAATTATGAACTGATTTCAGGTGATGCAATCACCCCGTTCTGTTGTAATAATACGTGAGGAAGTTCGCCATAAATCGAGAGATGTGATTAAACTTTTAAAGGAGGATTAAACCATCGCCATCGTATAGTTATTGTTGATGGATTGTTGTACATTACGTAGACATTTGTGAGCTAACCTCGTAAATAAACCAAAGAAATTAAAGTTTATGCTGCACAGGCATTCAAAATTCATTTAAATTTCTCATCAAAAAACAAAAAAACGGAATAAAATGTTTGCTTAAATCTCTCTTCAGGTGCTGCATTTCAAATCAAATTAAAAACTGAAAACGCTGAAGAAAACAGTTTCATATTTGAACGTGTTTATCATTTTGAAATTGAAATTGAATTTTTAGTTTTTTTTTATTTTGATTTTGATTTTTAATTTATTTTCTTTCACCACCGACTATCATGTTTGTTGGCTCATTCATAATAATGATGTGAGAAAATCATTTAAAATGCATGGAAAGTAAAATTTGAAATTTGAAATTCGAAAAGTTGAAAAAGGTTTCTGTTTTTCTTGTTGAATTTTAGCAAACAATTGCATAAGACCAGCAGAGAGCCCCATATAGCAGCCACAGAGAGCAAACATTATGATTTGCTTCCGATAAACGGTCATTATACCCTAGGCCTCTGCTCTGCTCTGAAATATTTATGCTCGCATTTCCTATCACTGCTGTGCTATGTAGTTGGCGGGTGGAATGTTGTTGCCTTAGTTTTCTCTTTTCTTATGCCAAATATTTAAAGTTTTTTGGCATGATAAGAGGGGCCTATGAAGTCGCCGCAGTCTAGTAGGTAGTGTGTTGCCTTATTCGATGAATGGCTCGATTTCAAATTCCAGGTCAGACATCAAAACGAAGATATCAAAATATTTCTTCGGCGAATTTCTCTCAGTAGATTTCTGGCAAAAACTCTAAGCTTTGAAATAAAATTGCCATGAAAAAACCTTCTCAAAAATCTGCCGTTCGGAATCGACTTTAAACTGTCCCTCGACACTCATGTATAAAATTAACGTACTCACAACAAAAATGGTGCGAGAAGCTAGGGCGTAAACCCGACTGAAAGGTTGTAATGGCCAATTATGTGTGTATGTAAGAGGGGCATTGTGTTGCATTTGAAATAATAAATTGAAGAACGCCTTTAAAACAATGTATTTTAATGCCTTTTTTTATAAACACTTGCGAAAACTCTTTACAAAAATTTAATTTAAATTATTTAGAAAAGTATTTTTGTGACAGATGGCAACCCTGCCATTCTAGGATCTGCGAAAGTACACCAATCACCTGTTTTACTGATAAAAACTTAATGAAACTTTTTCAAGACAATGAAAAAATAATTTTCGAATAGACTAGGGGAAATCCGTGTAGTAAAAAATGGTCTTTTGCATGGTTAACTCCGTTGAATCTATTACAAGTCCCTTTCTCCATTGGTGTTGTAGACGTGAGTCCGAGGCGTAAACCCCAGCTTAAACGAATGAATAAAAGGAAGAAATATTTCTTGCGCCGACTTCCCTATCAGCAGTCAATTGGCAAAGCACAATTGCCATGAAAAGTTTTTCAAAAGAATCTGTTGTTTGAAGACGATGTTAAAATGTAGCCTCAGTGACCATTTATAGATAAAGTTAACACACAGAACAGAGTTCAATTGATTTAATTTTCTAACAGCAGAATCTGCAAATACTGGTTAAGGATATGACCAGTAGTTTATGCGCATGGCTATGGCTTACTGCGCAATAATTCTCACCATGAATGTTAATCATTCATTCCTCATCTCCTCTTTTAGGAGATTCCTGTTGAGGTCAAAACATGAAGTGAGTGCACTGAAGATCCTCCTACAACTAGCCTTTGTGCATAGAATGTTCACCATTTCACATTTCTAGTTCTCATCACACACCACCAACTCTCCATCAGTGCAATTTGTTTCGGAGTTGCAATGTTTTTTTTAGCATGTTGTGGCACTCTAGTAATGGCCTGGACGAATATGGGTAACTGCTAATAGTCTGTTGACTTTCTCTGACAGCCAACAAGGTCGACTCTTACTTACTTAATAAGGATTACGATTTAGCTTCTTACACCAACCATGTTGTGTTTAAACCTACAGCCTAAAGTGGACTCCGACCAACAAATTTCTTGGAAACTTTTCATGGCAGTCTTATTTTAACGCTCAAAGTTTTTGCCAAAAAACTCCTGAGAAGAAGTCGATGGAAGAAATAATTTTTTTTTTTAAATTTTGGTCTCGTGCTTAATTAGCCACGTTATTATCAACTAGACCACATTTTTCAAATCTTCCATTCATTGTTTTTCCTTAGCTGGTATCATAGTTAATACACACAAGAAATCAGCAATGAGTATTCAAAAATATGAGTAGAGAATCGAATCATTCACTTAACTTATAATACTTATACGCTTTCATATACATTTTAATACAGTAAGACCCCGCTTAATACTGTTCAGAAGCGGTGGACTATATAACGACGGCGTATACAATTTATCTTTTTCAAATCTGGTCCAAAGTAAAGATTTCAATTGTATTTTATGTGTTTCGTTTAGCACTCGAAATTATTGGAACGTATACGCCGCATTAAACGGTGTCTTACAGTATCATGGAATCCCTCGACTCATACTCAAAGTGTACTCATCATATTCATACTTAGCAACACATTATGATGTTGTTAGTTGATTTCGACTCCTCTCCATAACTAAACAAATATAGAGGAGGTACACGAATCACAAATTAACTACGAATCGCATACGAACACCAAAATACTCACTAGAAGGTTGTGTGTTTGCTTTCCTTGCTGTTCTGTCTTTTTTGCTTATGCCCCTTTTTTCTAATTTTTTTTTTTTAGAAATTAAGACTGTCGAGTGACTCGAATCACTTATAAGTATTAAAAATATTTTTCTAAAGTTATGAATCTAAATGAGTAGGCTGACTTATGAATCAAACATATTTCGAATGGTGTGAGTTTGATGCTTGATGCAACCTGATCTGTACTTATAAATCAACGATGTGTAGTGAGTATGAATGAATCAGAGTACATAGTTAAATTTCAATATTGTTGACTCACTTATATTCAAAATTTCCCGAGTGCTTATGGGTAAAGAGAAAAAACGATTCTTTATTGATCTCTGATACACACTTTGTACAGGCAACCATGCCCACTTTTGTAATTATGTGTGTGTATGGGCATTTTTTTAATCGATCACACAATCGAATCGAAAAACCTGTTGTATTAATAATGGATTTACCACCACCCTGCAAAGTACATAATTACATACATTATTGGTCATTACAATATAATTGGCCATTACAACCTTCCAGTCAGAATTACGGTCTAGCTTCTCACACCACTTATGTTGTGTGCGTTAATGTCATACATGAGTGGCGGGGCCTAGTGTTTAAAATCGCCATTGAACAACAGATTTTTTTTTTAAGAAACTTTTCATGGCAATTTTTTATTTTAAAACTCAGAGTTTTTGCCAGAAATCTACGAATTATACAGTGGAACTTCCATAAATTGAATCACTATTATCCAGAAAAAAAACTTCAACTTATAGAAACGTCAAGTTAAAGAAGCAAATCCTAATAGAATTTTTCACCAAGATTGCTGTTGCTGTGTTTCACTTTAAGAAAATTCAAATAATAGAAGTTCAAATTATAGAAGTTTGACTGCAGTTTGAAACTTTTCATGGCAATTTTATTTGCTGTCAAAGTTTTTGCCAGAAATCTGCTGAGAGAAAATCGCCGAAGAAATATTTTTTTTTGAATTTTGTTTTAATGTCTGACCTGGGGCTCGAACCCTGGCCTTACATCTAATAGGCCAACATTTTATCTACCACACTACGACGATTACCATGCATACATTACCATGAGCAATTTTAACTGGCAACTGATATTGCCAAATACTTATTACACCACCATCGTCTCTGCGCTACGTAGACGTAGTATTTCGTTAACGATTACGTGATTTAAACAAAAAAAAAAAAGGAAAATAAAAAAAAACAGAAATAAAAAAATGAGAAAAATTTTGTGTAAATTTGTCACGAATCTGTAACGGTGTCACTTTTTTTTATGTGTATGTACTATAAGTATGTGTAACTCATATTTTCCCCCTTCTCCATACCGAACGCTTTTCCATACCAGAAAAAAAAATAATTCAGGCTTCCAAAGATGTACGTACGTACCACTAATCCAAATGCATTTGATTTGATTGCATTTAAAAACTATTTTTAAAGGTTTTTTCTTCCAATTCGTTATTCGCTATTCATTATTCGCTATTTTTTTCATCGTCTTCATCGACACTTTTTTTCTATCAGTTTAGTCAGTTTTACAGTGTGTGCTGTGCTTTAAATTTATGGATTTTTGATTTCATTTCATTTGTTTTGGTTACAAATTCATCATTCATGTACACTGGATTTTGATTCGATTCAATGAATATTTTTTCATATTTTTATGCAATTCCATGTGAAACTGATTAAATGTTTCGAATATTTTATTTTCCATTTTCCAATTTTTTTTGTATTTTTTATTGGTGCCAATAGATCTCTATTATGCTGTCTGCTTCGCATTGCATTGATTTGTACACGTTTCATGCTGCAATTCTGCAGACGAAACGATTAACGAAAGTAAACTCAGCAGTGTACACTCTATTGCACAATGGGCCAGTACCATGCAAATGCACAGGCAATAATATTGTTATAACACACGGCCAATGAATAAAATTAAGAAAAATTTGTAAAATATTTAAAAGCTGTCAGCTTTTACATAAAACACTGACCTTATGTAACGATCGATCAGTTTAAACCAAGTGATTAGGAAATAAGCAATGAATACTGAAAAGCTTTCATTCTTAGGCCGCGATTCAAACTACAGTCAAACTTCGATAATTTTAACTTCTATTATTTGAATTTTCTGTAAGTTGAAGCATAGCAATAGCATCTTGGAATGAAATTCTATCAGGTTTTGCTTCTTTAAGTTGAAGCTTTTTTTCCTGATAATGGTGATTCAATTTATAGAAGTTCTACTGTATAATTCGGAGACTTCCTCTGCGTAGATTTCTGTCGAAAACTACGGAGAGTGAAGTAAACAAAATTCCCTTGAAAAGTTTCTCAAAAAAAATCTTTCGTTCGAAGTCGACTTTAAACTGTTGGTCCCACCACTCACGTATGAAATTAACACCCACAACATAAGTGGTGTGAGAAGCTAGTTCGTAATCTTGACTGAAGTTTTGTAACAGCCTATTATCTATGAATGTACAGTTCTTAAAGTCGCCATTGAGAGCAGAGATCAGCAATGAATCGTTTTTCCGCTACTCATAAGCACTCATGCAATTTTGAGTATGAGTGAGTCAACAGAATTGAAACTCAACTACTCTGATTCATTTATACTCGCTATAACATTGATTTTTTAGTACAGATTACAATAAGTATGAGAACAACGTTGACATCACGCTCACAACATTCGAAATATGTTTGATCCAAACGCCTACTCATTCTGATTCATAAATTTTGAAAAGTACTTATAATACTTATAAGTGTTTTCAGTGATTCAAATCATTCATCAAAATGTACTGTATCAGTTGTTGTTCTATATAGAAACAAAGAAAAAAGGAAAGACAAAGACAACAAGCAAAGCATACACATAATCTTGTGAGTATTGTAGTGCTTGTACGCGAATCATACTTATTTTGTGCTTCGTGTAAATGTTAAGTAGAGATGATTCGAAGTCAATAACATCATGCGCATTGTTAAGTACAAATATCGAGTACTTCAAACTTTAAATATGAATAGAGGGAGGTTCTTTGATATTAAAATAAGTATGAATGCGTATAAGTATCAGAAATTATAAGTATGACTTGCATCTACTCATTGCTTTGAATACTCGTTGCTGATCTCTGATTGAAAGTCAGTTGCTCTAGCACCCAACCAAACAAGCATATCCACGGTGTTGTGCATGGCCATTTGGCTTTAATTGTTGAAGTCACTGTAGTCCATTAGATAGTGTGTTAGCTTATTAGACGCGTTGCCATGGTTTAAATCCCAGTACAGACATATTGAACAACACGATTCGCCACTTTCACTCAGCAATCTTCTGGTAAAAAGCTAAAAAATTGCCATGAAAAGTTTCTCAAAAAATCTGTCGTTCGGAGTCGCTTTTAAAATGTAGGTCCTGCCGTCACTCATGAATAAAAATTAACAAACATAACATGAGTGGTGTTAGAAACTAGGTGTCAAACCTGACTGAAGGATTGTATTGACCAAATAAGTAGGCAAGTAATCTGTCTTATATCGATGAACATGCTAATTCCAATCCAAAATAAGGCTTTAAATAGGCCGCACGGTTTAGAACGTAGTGGAACCAATAAATTTTAATTATTATCCTCACATACATTAGTGAAATTTTGCGCATTGCCGTATGCCATAATGCACGCGACTAGCCAAAATTAGAACTCTTTCAGTTTCACGACATTTGTTTCTAATCTAACTAACAACTCCTGGTAAAGTCGGACGATTATGGTTATCGTAATCAACTCGTAAGGATCGTAAATTGAAAAGAAATTTCAAATGAAAAGTATTTAACAACAAACACTGGTTTTTTGAGGTCGCCGTGGTCTAGTAGGTAGTGTGTTGACTTATTAGACGAAAAACCCGAGTTCGAATCCCAGGTCAGACATCAAAACGAAAATTTGAAAATAATTTTTCGGTGACTTCCTCTCAGCAGATTTCTGGCAAAAACTCTGAGAGTAACAAAAATTGCCATGTAAGGCTTCTCAAAAAATGTGGCGTTCGGAGTCGACTTTAAAACTGTAGGTCCCGCCACTCATGTATAAAATTAACGCACTCAACATAAGTGGTGTGAGAAGCTAGGACGTAGTACAATGGATCAATTCGACCACCGAGTACTGTACTTGTCAGAAGTACACATCCTCTAACCTAACCTAACCTAACCTTGGTGTTTAATACTGATGGCTCAATGGTGCTTAAGGGAAGGGTGTATTTACTACGTGTTCTGAAATTAAACATTCTTGGGTGTCGGGATTTTCCCTGGAAGTCACTCTTAATTTACTCGGTCAGCTAGGCTGCGATTAAGTCTCTAGCAAATGTAGTTTCAACGTTCGCCTATGTCAATAAATGGCGAGAATTTCTTAGGAAAATTTGGAATCATTTTAAGGTACCTCTTAAATGAGCTGCGGGAAATAGTCGTTGAAAATTGCATTGCTGATGGGCTGAAAAGGGCCGGTACATAGTTCCTAATCTCTGGACACGGGTATTCCGATTGTTCTATTCTTAAATCGAATAGCTATAGAACGCACAACAGCGATTCCCACGGAAAAACACTATACTTTTGAAAGACACGCCGAAACAGTTGGCTTTCAGTCAAATTCTATTTTTAAGAGTCTGTGGGATCTGAGGTAGAGATAGTATATCACCCTTATGCCTTGCTTTTTTCCTAAAAGGATGGATGTTTTTGATTTCTATCTTTCTGACACTCATGACTGTGCTGTCCAACATAATAATTGCTGCTGCAATAGGATGATTTATTTTGGATTGAGGTTAGTTTCCCCCCGAGTTGAATATTGCTTGGTAAGACAATGCACCTAAATGCAGCTCTGTGTGTACATAACCTAACTTAACCGCTAACAGCATTAGCAGATTCCTAGATTTTAAACTACTTAATGGGGGGTGGATAATCTCAAATATTTAAATAAATTGACAAAAAATGTTTAGACAAAAATTAAAAAATTAAAAAAATAAAGAAAAGAGGTTAATTGCTGTTGCAAAAACCATTAAAATTATTTTGTGAATTTTTCTTTGAACACAAATTCACACATTGCTGGCTATTAAAAAGACGATTTTTTAAGGTCATAAAACAATTAAAAAAAAAAAAATTATTACAAGTGAAAACGGCAAAATATTCTTGAAAAATTCTTACAAAAAAGAAAAAGTTATTAAATGGTTTAAAAAAAGCTTAAACAATAATAATAAATTATTTTAAACACGTCTTTAGTTTAGCACACACGGTCTCCTAATTATACGGCCATGCCATGCCATGCCATGCCAATGACAATAATTAACTTCAAAAAAAAAGTGAAAAAAAATACAAATAAATTATAAATAAATAAACTTTCTCCTTTTTGTAAATTCTTTTTTAAATTTAATATTAAAAACAAAAATATTTTCTTTTACTCTTTTTCATACCAACAACAACAACAATAACAATAACAACAATGGGATTACAATTTACGAAATGGAATGTCAATTGAAAAATTCTTTTTGAATTTTTCCTTCAATTGCCCGATCACACAATACCCATACACACCCTAAATTGGTCATCAATTACAACAACAACAACAACACAACAATTAAATGACAACAATTGCTTAAAATAACAACAACAACAACAAAATTATAGAATCTGGACAATTGGAAGTCATCACGTAGAAAACGTGTCGAACACATTATTGATCGTGTGGTGGAGGTGAAGAAACTGGAGTTGGAAGAACATGATCGCACGCGTAGAAAATCGAAAACATTTTCTGAAATGATTGAAGAGCGGTAAGTTTACATTTCTTCTTCTTTTTTCTTCGATTCACACAGTTTAATTAACTTTTATTTTTTAATGGAATAATTAAGACAATTTATTAACCTACGACATGGGGGCTTTATTTTTAGATTGCCCTTCTCAAAGCAGTTCGAAATCTTGCCACTTTCCTTTGAAAAGGCAAAGCAACGTGTCTTTATTGCAAACCTAGTTTTATTTTTTCATGTGGATTATAATAGCATGACCCTAAGCATGGCCTATGCATATAACTCCTCTGACATTCCCCATTTATTGGGCATTACCCAATAAGACATGTCAAAGTTATAAATTTTCTTGATTTACAACAGAAAGAATTGCTACTCACCTAAGTTTTTGGCCCAATTTGAACATTCTGAGCTATTGAAATTGGCTCAAACGAGACACAGGGGATCTCTACCAAAGATCAGCAATGAATTGTTTTTTCGCTACTCATAAATACTCATGAAATTTTCAATATAAGTGAGTCAACAATATTGAAATTAAACTATGTACTTGTGATTCATTTATAGCCACACTACAACGTTGATTTAAAACTATAGATCAGGCTGCAATGAGTCTGATGCGTACAACGTTAACATCAAACTCATAGAAATCGCAATATGTTTGATTCATAAGCCAGTCTACTCATTTAGATTCATCACTTTAAAAGACACGTAAGCAAAACAGACAGACCAGCAGCAATGAATCGTTTTTCCGCTACTCATAAGCACTCATGCAATTTTGAGTTTGATTGAATCAACAGAATTGGAATTCAACTACTCGGATTCATACGTACTCATATAAGTAATAATGAGTATAAGTACAAAGTTGGCATTAAACTCACAACATTCGAAGTATGTTTGATTTAGACGCCTACTCATTCTGATTCATAAATTTGGAAAAATACTTATAATACTTGTAAGTGATTCGTGTGGTTCGAATCATTCATCAAAATTTACAGCCTTTGTTGTTATCGCATATGCAAACAAGGAAGAAAGGAAAGACAAAGACAACAAGCAAAGCATACACACAATCTTCTTGTAAGTATAGTAGTGTTCGTACTCGAATCCTACTTATTTTGTGCTTCGTTTAAATATTAAGTACAGACAAGTCGAAGTCAATAACATCATGCGTACTGTTAAGTATGAATACGACGAGTACTTCCACCTTTGAGTATGAGTAGTATAAGTATGAATGCGTATAAGTATCAGAAATTATAAGTATGACTCGCTAATGACTTATTGCTGATCTCTGAGTAGCACACAAACCTTCTTGTAGGTATTTTAGTGTTGGTATGAAAATACTTATTTTGTGATTCGCGTATAGGGTGAGTTATGTCGGGAGAGTCAAAATCAGCTACATCATACGTGTAGAGTGTGGTTAAGTATGAGTAAGATGACTACTTCCAACTTTAAATATGAGTAGATGGGGGTTCCGTGGTATTAAAATGAGTACGAATGCGTATAAGCAATAGAAATTATTATTATTATGATTGGATTTTGTCAAAGAAAATAAAGTATAAAGAATGTGCATTTTAACATATTTTGAAATATTTTTCAAAAATATTTCAGGACGCGGTGAGAAGATAGCAGGGAATGACACGGAAACCAAGAGCGTATCAATGCGCTCATCGTACGTTTTTGCTGTTTGACCACTTTTTTATTTATTTTTCGGAAATAAATGAAATTTTTGGAATCCAGAACCTCTATTTCACCACAGCACAACAGATTTTAGTTGTGTTTCAATACCTTATTGTCAGAAGCTTTTCTAACTTCTGTCCGGAATCGAAAAGTCTTGCCTATGCACTTCAGGGTTGTGGTTTTTAACTGATTATGTTTTATATTAGCTGGACTTTGTGCCTTTGTAAAAATAAATTCGAATTTTTTAATCCAAAAACACAAACCCGTACTTTTAGCAGCGCCACTTTTTGACTCTGATAGGGAAAATTTGCTATTAACAGAATACTGCTAACTGTTTTACAGTGTCATTAAGGAGATTAGCCTTTTACTTTGAAATTATTGGCAACTATTGACATAAAAAAAGGTAATTCTCATCATGATCATCAGTATTTGTGAACAAAAATTTTGAAATATAAAGGATGGTTAGTGAGGATGGAGGACGGAGTATGGAAATTATCCCATTACCATGGTTCGAAATGAAACCTTCCGGACTACCATTTACATATAGTCCGGTAGGTGTACCATTTCTTATATGTTCCAAATTGGCCACTGATCTTTTAGAGAATTTTCAAACTAAAAATTGTTATTTTCAAAGCCAATTTTCTCAATACCATATCATTTTAAATGTGACTATATTAGTGTGATAATTTTAAAAGGCCTTGGAAGGCCTTTCTTTGCATATAGTGATTTACTCATAGACCTGGAGTACTTTCCAAAATTAGCTCCTAAACAAGTGGAATTGTTCAAATGGATACTGTTAAATAGCTAACAGTACTCTGTTAAAGGCAAATTTTATTCTGTGCTATATTAACGCCAAATATGGCGCTGCTAAAATTTATGGATTGCGTCTTGGATTTTCAAATTCAAACTTATCTTTACATTCATAACTTTTTAACAATATCTTGGCACTTTTCTTAAGTTTTCCTTTTATTCATGATAATGCAAGGGTACGGAAAGGGGCCCTATAGACTACCATTTTATTATAGTCTGTATGGTGTACTAATGGCCACTGATATTCTAGAGAATTTTCAAGCAAACAATTGATATTTTCAAAGCCCATTTTCACCATATACTACGTCACTTTATATGTGACTATGTTGCTGATTATATTAAGAGGCCTTGGAATCTTTCTTTGAATATGACCTCAAGTATTTCCCAAAATTAGCTCCTTAACAAGTGGGCCTGGTCAGAGGGATACTGTTAAATAGTTAGCGGTGCTTTGTTAAGGGCAAATTTTATTCTGTTAATAGGAAATTTTGCTCAGTTAACGCTAAAAATTTATGGATTGCGTCTTGGATTTTCAATCTCGAATTTATCTTCATACACAGATTTGGACTTTTAACCAGTATTTCCTCGTATCACTGTTCAATTGTTAAATAATTTAGTCGCCGTAGTCTCGTAGGTAGTATGTTGGCTTATGAGACATAAGAACCCACTTTAAACCTCTCAGCTCCGATATCTTGATCAAATTGAAATACGATAACGATAAAAAATTTATTTCCTCGATTTTCTCTCAGCGGCAATCTTTTGGCAAAAATTCTGAGAGTGAAGTAAAAAAAATAACCATGAAAGATTTCTCAAAAATCATTAGGAGTCAACGATATGAGTGGTGTGAGAAGCTAGGTTCTTATCTTGACTAAAAGGATTGTAATGGTCAATTATGTAAGTTAGTTCCAGAATGCACTAAGGGAAATAGGCTTTTTTTTACTTTTTCACCTCTGCTGAACTCCAAGAGTATGGCACCATTCGTTCGCCGAACTGCTTTTATCCTGTCAGAGTCTTGGGTCGTTATGTTGCCACGTAAGTTCCTTAAGACGTCGGCATATGTGTGACCTTCTGCAGGCTTAATTACCAGCTCATCTGGTTTTGTTCGCCCCAGTCGGGGTCTATCCATCTTGTCGCGTTTACTTGAAATTCCCCTCTGCTTTTTCTGGGTGCGTTTCTTTGTTACTGTTACCCAGTTTTCCTCCTTCCTTTTAGGAAGGAGGCTCCTTCGCCCTTGCTCTCTTACTGCCTTCTGCAACAACAGGACTGGTGGCAGTTCATTTCGGGTTCGCTGTCGTAGGTGTTGGGGCATCTACTAACTGCTGGGTAGCGGTCTTTTTCCGGAGGTTTGAAGTGGTTCTTTCCTCTTCAGCCGCCTTCCAAGTACATCTGTAATTTAACATAACATCCAGAAGTTCAGCCATTCTGAATATTCCGTTCCTAACGTCAGTACTTGCATTCTGCTGGCGACGCGTAACACGCTGCCTCATATCCAGGGTGTCTCTACGCTGGGACATAGCATCCTCCTCCATTTTCCTCATCCTACCAATAAGTTCCAACGTAGGAGAGCTTACCGCTGTTGTGGTGCCTCTTTGTTCTAGGCCAGAGCATCCATCAATCGGCGTTCCGGTAACATCATTATTACCTCTATCCAGATCATCATCTTTACGTAGGACGGTGGCAACTGACTGTGTAGCCCGCGGTTGCGAAGTGTCCGACTCATTTGGTGTATTATCACCCCTTTGTAACATGGTCGTCTGTGCCTTTCTCACAGGCGACCGCCTTATACGTGGGCTGCTCATAAATGCAACCTCTCCTTCCATCATCTTATCTACTTCAAATATTCCTTTATTCATTTTCATCTGGGTTCCATCTTCAAGCCGCTATCTCATATCGATTATGTAGTTATTCTTTAAGACCCCGAGGGTGTCTATGGTATTCAGTGAGGTCCTCGCGAGGGTTGACGCAAATAGGAAATAGGCTTAAGTGTAAGGGATATTGGGGTGTCCTTAATCCATGAATTTGTGGGAAAATGTGGAACTTTACTGACCTTATAATTGTTACCATGACTGTAAGCGCATGATCTTAATTTATTTTTTGTTTTAATTTTTTTTTTATTGTTATTGTTATTTTTGTTGTTGTATTTATTGTCTGTAATTGTTATGTTCTTTCCATTTCATTGCAGAGGTGAACGTGCCGGTGGCCGAGGCCTTAATAAATTGGTGTCTTTAGCCGTGTACGCTGAAGATGAATCGAATGATTTGAGCGATTTAGGCATTGGCACCAGTAGTGCCAGTGGTAAAAGCAGTCTATCCGAGGATTATGATAACAATAGTGTTATGGTAAGTGTTTCTATTAAACATTCTTTTTTTTTTACTTTTTTTTTAATTTTAACACGCATATTAATTAAAAAAACATAAATTCGAAAAAGAATTCAAAACAAATGTAGAAAATGATCTCAATTTTATAGCAGGCAGGCAGGCCAATTAGAAAGAAAACAAGAAGAAGAAAAATGTGTAACGTTCACATCATTAAGCCTTTTAAAATCGGTTAATAAAATAATTATTAAAAATACATAGAAAATAAAAAAGAGTGTTAAAAATATGATTTTTGTTTTCATACAATTGCTGTTGTTGTTGTTGTTGTAATAATTTTGAAAGTTGTATTCTCTGTAGTCCGTATTATTGGCCAAAGCCAGCCCCTCTCTTTAGCATCATCCGCAAGTAATGCTTTTTGCTTTGCCTGCTAATGTTTCCTATTTTCTTCTACTTCTTCTTCTTCTTTTTTCTGGGCCAGAACTGGGTCATTGTATTTAGCGTTATACGCTAAATAAAAAACAAGAAGAAGAAGAGCAAAAAAAGAAAAATGTTGAACCAAAAACCAAAATTAAAGAAGAAGAAAAAAAAAGTGAAACGAAAAACGCAAAAAAATCATCAGCAATTTGGTTGGTGGCTGGTGTTCTTGTTCTTTCTTTCAATTAGTTTGACCGTATTATATTGGGTGTTGCAACATTAAAATGTGGGATTTTTCTTCCCCTTTAAATGCTAGCATAAACTGAATTTATTGTTAGAGCTAAACATCATCCAATGCCCGTGAATGCATGGGAAGATAAGGTAGAGTAACGTGTCTTATATACACAATTGGTCATTACAACCTATCAGTCAGGATTACGACCTAGCTTCTTACATCACTTATGTTGTGTGCGTTAATTTTAGACAAGACTGGCGGGACCTACAGTTTAAAGTCGACTCCGAACGACAGATTTTTGAGAAGCTTTTTCAGAGTTTTTGCCAGAAATCTGCTGAGAGGAGGTCGCCGAAGAAATATTTTTGTTTTCATGTCTGGCCTGGGACTCGAACCCTGGCTTTACGTCTAATAATAAACCAACACACTATCTACTAGACTACGGCGTTACGTAGCCTGTGAAAGCTTTGACTTATCTACATATTACCTGGCTTGCTATTGGGACTTAGTAAAAGCCCAACGTGAGATTAGTGATTGGATTGCTTAGAAAGCATTACGAATTCAAGTCGTTGAATACAATTTGGAGTCATATTTCCCCGATGTCTGCAACGTCTGTCAAGCATCGCCGCTGTAACAGTGTCCGATTCTTTTTAGGAGAAACTTCTCGTTTAAACTCAGGCTCTACTGAGATGGCTATTCTTATGTTTTCTACATTTTTATTTTACTCTCTCTCTATCCCATTGCCTTTACTTCACTTTTTTCTCCAATCAAGGACGGTATTTTTGCTTTTGGCAGCATGGCTTTAAACCAATAGCAAAGCAACGCTTCATTATCCGATAACGACAGACATCTTGGGATGATATTCGACAGCAAAGTAAACTTGAACTTGAAAAACACATTCCAGAACTAGGCAAGCGATAAAAACAACAACAAAAAATTTTGCCACCATTAGGAGGTTTGAGTCCCAATGAATGAATTTCTAAGGCAAAGTGAGTGCTCAAGAACTGTAGCGCAAAGTCTTCTGAAGCTTCTGTATCCACCGGTAGTTGGGTTTATCAGAAGCAAACAACAGGCCATAACTAGATGACCCTAAATACGTCGTCTGGTCTGTACGACTTTGTAATTTAAAACAATTCTTTTACCACGAAGTAGTGGTTTAATGGTTACAACTCATGCATCATGATTATGTCAAGAGATGTCTTTAGAACTACATTACCTAAGTCATGGTTCTTTATCTGTAATTAGCTCTCACTAGATACGTTGATGATACAAAAGTAACTGCCAATATAAGACTAAAACACCATGACAACATTTTCTAACAGATGCTATGATCAAAATCTTAGCGATAGTCGTAGTTTGTTTTTTTTTTTTGTATTAAACCTGCACTCAGGGGATGACCCCTACTCATGTAGTGCATTGTGCAGGTTTAGGAAAGGTGGAAAGAGGGAAGATGTGAACGGTAAGGAAACGAGTTGCTGATGCTGTCTATAAAATGGCCAGTGCTATACCTTCACCATTAGACAGTCTACAGCAATCGTCCCCAAGAAGCCCGCAGTTTCTCGCACCACTTATGTTGTGGGTGTGTTAATTTTTATACAGAAGTGGAATTTCCGAAAAAATACTTTTTATATTTTTTTATTTTTGATGTCTGGCCTTGGACTCGAACCCTGACCTTTACGTCTAATAAGCCAGCACAATATCTACTAAACCACCCTATTCCCTATTTCAGCTGCCCTCCTAAGGCAAACTGCTTAGTTCTTCACCAGTATTCTTCAAGTATTGAGTGGCCCTCCTACTATTACTACTAAATTGATCATTACCACCCTTCAGACAGGATTACGACCTAGCTTCTTACACCACTTATGTTGTGTGTGCATTAATTTTATCCATGAGTAGTGGGGCCTACAGTTTAAAGTCGATTTCGAACGCCAGATTTTTGAGAAGTTTTCCATAGCAATCGCTAGCCGCCTTACAAAAGTGTACACGATGATGTTAACTTGTTAAAAAAATCTTCAAGTTAGTAAAGACACAAACCTTATGTAAGCAGATATGGCATGTGTTGTTAATCCCGCATTTTTAAGTTAAAACCCCCAAATAAGAATAATCGTCGCACCAAAAAATGATTTTCCAAAAAAACAAAAACAAAAAATAGAAGAACCAAAAGTTCATTTCATTTGTCTATCCGTCCGTCTGTCCATCTATCGTCTTATCTGTTGTTGTCTCTGATGGTTTCTCTAATGTGCCATATTTTTCCCATTTTTTTGTTTTTTTTTTTGTTGCGATTTTTCTTTAAAAGAAAGCGAAAAAAATACTCCAATTTGTGGCGTTTTTTTTTCTATTTTTCTGAAACTCTGTATGCGAGCATTCGAGTTCGAGTAGTTAATGCAACAATTAGCCAAACAAACGTAATACGCCAGCCACTGTTACGATTACAATGTGTGATCGAATTGGAAATGAATTGCGAGTTGAATGAGACTGTAAACGTTTTGAGTGTCTATTAGCAGCTACTGCTGCTGGTATCGTGTTGTTGCTGACTCTTTTGCTTCTGTTCTGTACTGTACTGGCTCTGATCTTATTTCGTTTTATCGCTCGCATTTCATTTCAATTTTTTTATTTTTTTTTTTTTGTAAAATTATTGTGTGTGATTTCTCAAGTGGAATTGACATGCTATAGAGAGAAAATAGATACTTTATGATAAGCACAACACACAAACGTACAGTGGCACGAACTGTGATAAAATACGGTCAAAATTTATTTTTCCAAAACAAAAAAAAAATCGTTTTCAAAAACCTATGAAAGGCGTCGTAATACTGGAAAACGGATGATATCGACGTCTCCATTTTATAACGTTCGAAGTATACTTAGAACGTTTTAAATGTTCTTGCATTTTTAAATTCTACTTTAGACTTAAATATTGTCAAAATTTAGTTAAGATGCGCTGATCCGTTCCGAAGTTATAGGGAAACATCTACTTAGAATTCACACAGTGTCTTATGGCGCACGAAACCTTTGAGAGCTCATAATCTAAAACACACTTTTTCGACTTAGAATGTTATAGAACGGAGGCGTCGATATTATGTACATCTGCGCACCACAATCAGTTCCATTACGGTACTGAAGTATGTTTAATTTGACTGTAAGCATAATCGTGCCAGAGTTTATGGCATCTGTTATATGGTTAGGGATGGAATTAATTTAGAATAGAATTCTTCCATATCGTATACTACAATTTTGTAATATATGTAAATAGGCTAGTCTTATAAAATTTTTTAAATTCAATTTGAATATTTTTATTAAAGGTGTCCTGCTTTTTATCACTTCCGACCCACTGTTTAACCAGTTCTCTTGTGTATGTAAGTGTGTGTGTGTTCTGTGCTAATTATATTTAATTGCTTGAAAAACTGTAAATTTCTTATTTACGTTTCGGTTTATTTTTTCCTTTTATTTTCAACCTGTATGCTTAAGTATTTTTTTTATTTTTAATAATTTTTTTTTTTTTTTGTAAACTCATTAAAACAAAATCAAATTAAAAAAGAAAAAATAAAAAAAATTAAATGAAATAAAATAAAATAAAAAAAAAAAACAAAACCCACATGCCTTTTTAAAAACAATTTCAAATTATTAACGCCACACTTCAAGTATCATAATTTCCATTTCATTTTTAATTTTATTCACACTTAACGAAAGTGTCAACAAAAGTAAGTCATTATGACTAAAATAATAAAACGAAATTACTACAAGTGATGATTATAAATGCAAACGACAAATACTATTGCAACTGCTGCTGCTATTGCTGCTGCTGCTTCTGCTGCAGCTGCTGCATCACTTTTATTGTCTAATCAATCAAATGACACAATAAATAACGATTAAAATTTAAAACAACAACCAAAAACACAAAGAACACAAAAAAATATAAAGCAGCAGCAACAAATAAACAAAGTCATTTTGTTTTATTGTTTGTTTTGTTGTTGTTTGTTAATCATCTTCTATTTTAAATAAAAAACATTACGTAGTAGTTGTATTTTTATTTTTAAAACATATACATACATACATACATACATACATATGTCCATACATATACACTCACATACATACATACATACTCACAATGAGTAACCCATTAATTAATGAGGCTAATCAAAACAGATACGAACACAACACACAGTGAGAGAGAGAGAGAGAGTATAGAACAGTGTTGATAAATTCTGTACTTTGGTACTTTTTTTAGTACCTTTTCATTTGAAAAATACCGCAGTACCCTGGCGACGCTTTCAGTACTTTTTTTATTATCCTAATATATATTCTAAATCTTTCTGTAAGTCTGTTTTTTTGTTTGTTTGTTAGCCAATCACGCCTGGACCGATTTTCTTGAAATTTGGGATAAAGATCGAACTTTTGTCGGAGCAGATTATAGGCTATAAATCTTTTCAAAATTTTGATCAAAAGGGGAAAAGAAATGGGACAAAGGGAGAAAAAATGGTAATAGTTATTTTTTTACGCTTTAGCTTGGTTAAGTTTCCCAAATGGTGTTCCGTATCTAAAGTTGAAAGAGGGGTCCAAAAATGGGGAAAGGGTCCAAAAACGGGAAAATTAAGAGCACAACCAATCACGCCTGAAAGCTTGAACCGATTTTCTTGAAATTTGGGATATTGATCGAGCTTTTGTCGGTGCAGGCATAGGCTATAAATCTTTTAAAAATTTTGAACCAAAGGGAAAAAATGGGACAAAGGGAGAAAAAAAGGCAAAAATTAGTACTTTATGCATAAATGATGTATTTTTTTACGATTTAGCTTGGTTAAGTTTCCCAAATAGCTATTGGAGGTGTTCCGTTTATAAAGTTGGACCAAAAGGGGGCCAAAAAGGCGGAAAGGGGCGAAAAACGGGCAAATTGAATGCATTTATATTAAAAAAAACTGGGTTATTTGATAAACCGGTTTCCGAATAATTTGAAAAATTGCATTTTTTAAGAAGCCGGTTTCGAAACCGAATTTTTAGTTGTGGTTATTTTTATAACCCGCGCAACGCCGGGTACAATCTGCTAGTTCCATACATATTTTATGCTGAAGATAGAATGAGGCTTTAGTCCTGCTTAGCCAAAGGTAGTCCATTGGACATTCGTTTTTAGAACACGAAAAACAATGAAAACATTTGCCCAACCGTAATGTAATTTCGGTAAGCAATTGCTTTGCTTTTTATATGATAAAAACGTATGTTACATATAATGGGTGATTTTTTAAGAGCTATAGGAAAATTTTTCAAGAAAAAAAACCCCATAAAATTCAGAAAAATGCATGAAATCTCTCTTTGAATCGATAGTACGGTCCGTGTAATTTAATGTTTGAAGATTATTTCATGCAAATATTGACTGCGACTGCACCTCAAATGGTCCATCCACTTCCACTTAGTCCAATTTTGGCATACTCTTTCCAACAATTCAGGCGGTATCACACGAATAATTTAACATAGCCCCACAAAGTATAGTCTAAAGGCAAAATTTTCCTCGCTGTTCAATAACAGAGGCTCAATTGCTGCGAACGACGACGAATCGATAATTGATGGTCATCATTAACACTGGCCGATAAAGTTGGGATATTTTCTTCAGTTCGCATTCTACGTAAGCGTGTTGGTGTTTTAATATCCAACAATGGAAATTTGGTGCAAAATTTAGCCACAATAACCCGAATCGTCTCTTCAGTGGGTCGCTTAAACTGACCATAAAATGGAAGAAGAGCGCGATGAACTTTCTTAACAGAGCAGCACGCATTTTGATAATAAAATTCAATCATCTGCAAGCGTTGTTCGGTTGTAAGACGATTCATGGTTAAATTATAGACCAAACCGAAGATGTTTTACAGTGAAACAAAACCCGAAACATAAATGAGCTGTTTAAACTAGTGTTGCCAAAACGATAATAGCTAAAAAAATCACCCTATATTACGTTTCATCGACGTTTGACTTAACGGAGCTGTTATGTTTTGGCACATTCCGAATGAGTTGCTTTTGTATACTATGTGAGGAACACGAAGAAGTCGTTAGTTTTTCTGTTCCGTACTGTACTGTAAATAAATTAATAGTCTAGTAGACAGTATGCGGGCTTACTAGATGTGAGCCTACAATTCAAATCCCGTGTCAGATACATACATACATACGAACGACAGATTTTTGAGAAGCTCTTCATGGCAATTTTTACTCTCAGAGTCTTTACCAGAATCTGCTGAGAGGAAGTCGCCGAAGAAATATTTTTCGTTTTGATGTCTGACCTGGGATACGAACCCGGGCCTTTCGTCTAATAAGCCGACACACTACCTACTAGACTATGGCGACTTCCCGTGTCAGATATCTCCATCAAAAAGAGATAGAAAGAAATATTTCTCAGGCGACTTCCTTTTGGTAAAAACTCTGAGAGTAAATAAAATTGCCATGCCTTGTCGACTGTATACGGCGAGTCCTGGCGCTCATGTATAAAACTAACCCACACAACACAAAATCGGTGTAAGAAATTAGGTCATAATCATGATTGAAGGATTATTATTATCAATATGTCAGACATCAAAATGAAAATATAAATATATTTCTTGGGCGACTTCCTCTCAGCAGATTTCTGGCAAAAACTCTAGGCGTTAAAATGAAATTGCCACTAAAAGTTTCTCAAAAATCTGTCTTTCGGAATCGACTTTATGCTGTAGGTCCCGCCACTCATGTATAAAATTAACACACACAACATGATTGGTGTTAGAAGCTAAATCGTAATTCTGACTGAAGGATTGTAATGCCCAATTACGTGCGTATGTATGTATTTTTTTTTTTTTTTACAAAAGTACCATTTGATGCAAAAAGGTACTGTTTCAGTCGTAGTTCAATACCATTTCAAAATTTCTGTTTTCCAACACTATTAAGAATATCTCTCTCCTTCAATGTTATATTCAGACGTCGGCACACAGAGAGCATGATAAAAATGAATATGTTTAAACCAGAGGAAAATTGTTAGTAATATTTTCAAGTACAACCTAATAATGTGTTTATGTACAGTGCCAAATCCCTAAAGACTGCGTATTTAACTTGTCAAATATTCTTCCAAAAATGGAAATCGTTTTTAATTGTTATTAGTGAATCTCATTAGAAAATAGTAAATCCTATTGTCATTTTTCTTTGGGTGTATAATTGATATACCAAAAAAAAAAAAAATTCAAAAAGAAGCAACGAGAATCTGCTTCACTGAAAGTTTACAACCACTGAATGCATTTTTATGCTCTTTTTAATGAACATTGTTGATGTTCGTGCCCTATGTGGGTATAAAGCCGACGATGATCTTCCCTTGAGGGATATCTTAAAGTTTCTCTTGTTTTTTTTTTATATGTACAGTTTGTCGACTATTGCTCTATTTTTCTCTTTTTTTTTTACTCGCTCTCTCCCTCTCTCTTTAAGTATTGCATTTTTTTGTTTATTTATTTAGAAGGCAGTCAGTCACCAGATGACGATTTTCTCTTTCTGTTAATGATCATTATTATTAAATTAAATTGTAATGACGATGATGATGTTATTGAAATTGTTTTGATCAATTTTATTATTATGGTTGTAGTTGTAGTTGTTGTGTGCTGTAACATGTGTTGTAAATGATCAACAATTTGTGTGCGTTTTTTATTTGTTCGTTTAAAAAGCTTAAGGCACAGTGATTCCCAAATTTATTTGAAAAAAAACACTTAGAATCCCCATATGACTAGGCCTAAGCACTAAGGTTAAGTTATATTACTTACTCAGTACAATCATTACAACTTAAACCTAGTTTCTCTCATCACCTAGGTTGTAAGCATTAATTTTATTCAGGAGCGACGCACCCAACTTACAGATTTAAAACTTTTTCAGGAAATTTTCTTTACTATCAGCTCTCTCAGTCGCCGCAAAGAATAGTCCTAGTTCCTGGGTTAAGTTTTGGATTCTCACCCGTTAAACAAATACCCTACATACCAGACTTCAGGTTTAAGCCGTAGGGTGCTCAATGTAATACCCTGAAAATCCATCTGCCTAATCAATTCTGACGTACTTTTCATGTGGTCCCCTTAAAAACTAACTTGTACTCCTAATAAATCCAATATGAATCACAGGGATACATTTCCGAAACAACAGTATTCCTTAAAACTACAACCAACAACTTAGGCACTACTTGGATTTCCCATAGGCCAGCACATACACACCAATTCACCTTTGTCCTCTTTCAAAAGGCTTCTCACAATAGTTGTAGAGTGAATAGATTATACGTTAAAACATATCTACGTTCTGACTAGTGTGTGTCTAGAATATAAGAAGGCCTCCGATGCTCAAGAGCATTTGGCAAATGGCGAAAAACTTTAAACCAGACGGAGTAATCCATGCAGTCAACAGAAACTTAAAAATTCAGGCACAGAAGCCAGAGTATAAACAATTTTAGTTTGAATTGAAGAAATCTGCTGTATTTTCGTCAATTACAGTAAGACCCCGCTTAACGCTATTTCAGTATTAGGCGGTTGCAAATGAAACGGCCGTGCACCATCCAAAATCGGTGCACTATATAGCGACGGTGTACATATGTATCTTTTTCAATGCTCTTGTGTTAGTCTCGTCCAGAATAAAGATTCCAGCTGTATTTCTGAAGTCACAATCACAGTACGAACCCATCTTTCCTGCTTCACAGTTGATTTATTAGTTGTCATCAACGTTACTAGGTGTATACATTGTATGTACGTGTTAAGTTGCCTTGTTTAACGTATCGCCCGCTTTAAGCGGGGTCTTACTGTATTTTCCATTAAATCATCCACTACTCGTAATAACTGCGTCATTGAGGATTCAACAAGCGAGTAATGAAATTATTTCAGTGCCGTTACGGGGTTAAAATTTTTTACAATTCATAAAATTTGTCTATGAGAGAGTATCTATTAAAATCTCTCTCCCTCTCTCTCTCTTTCTCTCTCTCTAGTTATTTTTTCTCTTTCTCTCTCACTTATTCCTCTCTGTATTTTTTTTTTTTACTCTAACACCATTAACTGAGACATTATTATCGCATGAAACATTATTATCAATGAGATCATTATTAACCGTGTTTTGTTTATTGTACACCATTTCCAATTGTAATTAAAGAATAGATTTTCTTTTCAATTATTTTCAATTCATAAAAATATTCTGAATGACATTCAATGATTTTTGTTGGATCGAAAATGTTATTTTTGTTTTACACGTACTTACACACATACATACATAATTGGCCATTATAACCCTTCAGTCAGGATTACGACCTAGCTTCTCACACCACTTATGTTGTGTGCGTTAATTTTATACATCAGTGGCGGGACCTACAGTTTAAAGTCGACTCCGAACGACAGATTTCTGAGAAGCTTTTCATGGCAATTTTTACTCTCAGAGTCTTTGCCAGAAATCTGCTGAGAGGAAGTTGCCGAAGAAGTATTTTTCGTTTTAATGTCTGGCCTGCAATTCGAACCCGGGCCTTTCGTCTAATAAGCCAGCACATTACCCAGTAGACCACGGTGACTTCAAGAGTACATAGATTATCATACATAATTATTTACAACAATAGGAACGCATAAGGACTCGATATTCTTTTTCGTATTTGCGTACGTTTTAGTAGAAAAACAAATAATAAACCGCGCAGATGGATAAAGTAAAGAAAATGGAATAAAACGAGACACTTAGAAATTCCCTATTGTCGAATGGTAAAAAAAATTCGTTAATTCAGAAGTTTGCATATTATAATATATTGAAAGTAGGACGAGTATACTCGTCTTTAGACATAGTATAGTATTCCGCACTGCCACATTCGACTTCTGACTTCAATTTCCCGCAATAAATGGCAAAAATTGGCACTTCATTCCTGTCACAATTTTGTACAAGTTAACGTATTCGCTGTCAAGGACGAGTATACTCGTCTTGGACATGGTATCCCGCACTGACTTCAATTTCCCACAACAAATGGCAAAGCTGACACATCATTCCTGTCACATTTTTGTCAAGTCTTGGCAGTGCAGAATATGATGCTCTAAAACGAGTATACTCGTCCTTGACAGCGAATGCGTTAACTTGTACAAAATTGTGACAGGAATGAAGTGTCAATTTTTGCCATTTTTTACGGGAAATTGAAGTCACGTATTTATTGAACCTTTTTTTCATAAATCCTTTAGTTTGTTATGCAGGCCTAGCCAGGCCTGGAGTAAGAGTTTAACAACATGCAGAGCCAAGTGTTGTTATGATGACATACAATTTTTTCTTGCTGGCTTTTTCAATGAATTTTAAATTCTGTTTACCTTGGCACCTTGGATACTTGTTGTTTGGCTGTGTTTCTTATGTGATTACTGGGGATTCGGATTATCGTAGGATGCAATTGGAAATGGTGTATTGTGGAATATTAAAATAAAAGTCATCACTTTATATTTAAAATATTATTTGATTGTGAATATTTTTTGTTTTGTTTTTTTGTTGAATCTTAATTTTTTGTTTTTTTTTTCTCTCTCTTTTTCTTGCGAAATAAATTGAAAGTGTCAAAAGTAAAATACAATATAATATAAACAAAACCGAAAAATATAATAAAAATAATAATAATAATATATTAACAAAAAAAAAACAACACTAACAACATTAACAAATTCAAATTCTTGTGATCATCATTTTTATTTAAAATATTTTAAATTGTTTTTTTTTTTGTTATTGTTGTTGCTTTGGAGCGTATATTTTTAAAATTTTATTTTATACGTTTTTAAGATTTTTTTTGTTTTTATTTTTTTTTATTTAAATTATTCCACATGATTAACCACTGATTCTGGTTCCTCTCCTCAATGTTGTTCCGTTTTTTTTTCGCAACACTTTCAGAAAAAAATTAAAAAAAAATTCTGAAATGATGCATCACCATCAACAACAGATTTTTGTCTCAGTTTTATTTGAAACGTTCAATTAACAAGTCTTTTTTGTTTTTACTCAACAAAAAATTGAAATATTTAAAAAAAAAAAAAAACGAAACGAAACGAAAAGTATTTAAGTGGCCATAATCTTTAAAATAATTTCAAATAATTAATCAAAAAAAAAAAACAAAATAAATTCCAGTGTTAAATAGAATTTCTATTGCAAAAGTAAATTTACAAGGAAAATTTTTTATTTCGGTTCTGCATTTGAAGTGATATCAACATTTGTGTGACTCTGGTGAAATTGTACAAATTTTCATTATATACAGTGACGAGCAGAAGTGAGTGCATGTTCACAATACTGAGTTTCGTCATCCACAAAAACAAAACCATACAAGCAAATACAAGAAAAAAATTAATTTTAATTCTTTATTTTATTCTTAACAATATCAGTAAAAAATTATAATTAATGAAATGAATTCATTGAGTTTGAATGAAAAAAAGAAAATAACCCACATAAACTCAATTTTGCACGTTTCAAGAAAATTCAAGAAACTTACCTAATTTCAATATTTTGTCCATAGACCCTTATTAGAAATAGCTTGATTTACGTGGTTTGAGATGCTTTCTACCAAATGATCAATAACATCTTTCGGAATTCAATTCTATTTCGCATTTATACGATCCCAAAGTTTGACCATGTTTGTTGTTTCACATGGTATCCTTGAACACGTTCCTTGGACCTGCGCTAGCAGTACTTCTTTCCATCTTGCTGAAAGGACTCATCGGACAAGGATTCTATGTGAAGCAAACTATTAAATATGGCAGCGAAAATATAATTGGTTGCGGATGCTTAACATGGTGGCATGTTGGCCCTCTATATTTAGTAGATGTTAACAAGCGAAAAAAGACTATATAAAGATTCTGCAAGCCCATCTTCCGAATTTTATGGACAAATGTGCTTATTCCGAATAAGAAATTATTTTCCAACAGGATGGTGATCCGAAGCACACAGCTAAAATTCTAAAGATATGGGGTGGGAAATAAAATTTTCAGTTGATGGAATGGCCGACATAAAGTTTCGACCTCAATCCGATTGAAAATTTTTTGGCCATTCGTGAAAATCCGGCTCGGACAGTACGAAACAGCCCCAACAAACATGGTCAAACTTTGGGATCGTATAAATACGAAATAGAATCGACAAAATCTTGAAATTGGGTTAGTTTCTTGAATTTTCTTGAAACGTGCAAAGTTGAGTTTATGTGGGTTATTTTCTTTTTTTCATTCAAACTCATTGAATTCATTTCATTAATTACTGGTTTTTTACTGCTGTTCGTTAAGAATAAAATAATAAATTAAAATTAATTTTTTTTTTCTGTATTTGCTTGTATGGTTTTGTTTTTGTGGATGACGAAACTCAGTATTGTGAACATGCACTCACTTCTGCTCGTCACTGTATGTACGTATAGTACGTACAGTACATACAGTGTTGGTCTTATGATTAGAACTGGCATATTGATTCATCATATTAAAGGCTTACAGTTTAAGAATGAATGACAAAGATAAACTAGACACAGTTACAGTAAGACCCCGCTTAACGCTACTCCGCAATACGCTGTTTCAGTATTACCTGGTAGTATTGGGATTCCCCTAAATCGCACTTTGTATTGATATTTGTTGCATATGTATGTGTGCAACTGCAAAGGCCATGCACCAACCAAAATCGGTGCCCTATATAGCGGTGGTGTATACTATGTATCTTTTTCTACACTCTTTTGTTAGTCTCGTCCAGTGTAAAGATTCCAACTGCATTTTCCGAAGTCTCAATCACAGTACGAACGTACCTTTCCTCTTTGCATCGTTTCGTTATAGCGCTGGAACTTATTGGGACATATCCACCGTCTTAAGCGGGGTCTTACTGTAATTTGAAACAACCAAACATACCACCCCTGAGAGTAACATAAACTATTCACGAGGAGTGCCGTGTAAAGGCTTCTGCCATGGGTGCAGATCCGCTGAGGAAAGAGTAGAGTTTTCATTATTTAGTCAATGTCGAATCTCTTGCCAGGTACATTACAGTATAATGGCCTACACCCTTCGTGGGACCTACTCACACCACTTGTTGCTGTGTGTATGTTAGTCTATACTTTAAGTCTTCAACGAAGATTTTTGAGAAGCTTCATGGCATTTTTCCTTCTTTGCGCTTGAGAGGAGTCGTGCTTGAAATGCTCGACCCTTGGTCTAGAAGCTAATACCCAAAACCACCGAGTTGCTTGCATGTAGTTATTGCTCCCATCCTATTTGATAAACTTCGAATTGCGTGGCTCAAATAGAGCTTTGAAAGAACGTCATATAGAGATATTACAGTGGCATCACAATGGGCCGGCTATGCGTGCTCAAGTAGGTTTTTGCTACAACTAGCACTAGCTACCTCCTAACCTAGTCGTGTATAAATGGCAGTTACTTGATAAATTACAGTAGCTAATGCCACACATACCCATTCAACTGGGTTTTCGTGAACGCTGACGACAATATATGGCCAATCGCGCCTTCGTATGGTACAGGTGCTCCATAGCAAAAGATTTTAGTCTAAATAATATGGGCAGATGCTCTCTTCGACAGAATTTCTTTTGTCAATTTCTTATTGCAGGAAATGTACTCATTTACAGCGACAATATGTAGACGATCACTGCTGGTCACAAATTTTTTAATCTCAACTAATTTTGGGCACCGTCCTCCTTTAATTACAATTTTTTTTTTCAAAATTTTCCCTTTTCTTTTAAAAGTAAAACGTATTTTGCAACTAATTAAACTCCTTTTGTTTTTGTTTTTTTTGCAGAGTGACAACGCTGCTGAATTGGATAAGGCCATAACCAATAGCACTCACCATAAGCCAGCCACAGATAGCACAACCCGAGAATATATTTCATCGCCCGGCTACGAGACATCTTCAAGTACCGCACCGGCTAGTTCGCCCGATCCATGTGAATACACCTACGAAGGTGCCATACAAGATTACAAACAACGGGTATCACGAGCAGCTTCGGGCCTAACCGCAGTCGCCCTTAACAAACTCACACAACACAATCAAACTCAGCAAAATTCAAAAGAATCCACACCCGAACGCGGAGTCGTCAAAGAGACCGCAACAACAACAGCAGCATATCCACCTAGACGTGGTAGTAAAATTGAGGATCGTTTGATGGGCTTTGAAGTACAATCGCCCAGCAGTGAAGAGTGTGTAGAGAAGAGTAAAGTTGATGTGCCAAAGATTGATATTTCCAAGCGTAAGGAAATCTTTGAGCAGCAGCAACAATTACAGCAACAACAACAGCAGCAGGCATTACAAACAAACGAACCAAAGTCGTCTCAATTATTGGGCCATCAAACGAACACCACAGTACGAGATCGTTTCAAGGATACACGTACAGAGAAATCTGTAACCGAACAGCCTAAAAAAGAACTGAAACGTTTATCGGGCGATATAACGAGCATTAAGGAGCGTCTACAGAGTCTCGAACAGCAGCAAAATTTAGTCAACGGTGGTGCAAATGGTGCAATTAAAGCCACTGCCAATAAATTAGTCGATATACCAGTGCCACCTCTTAAGGAGCGATTATCTAGTTTACAAAACGCCGTAACCAAAGAAGAAATACGCAAACCGCCAGTAGTTTTGGTTGATGCCCGCCAGTTGGAAATCATGAAAGTCGAAGAAGAGAAAGCCCAACAATCCCTTAAAGAAACAAAAGAGAAGGTAAAGGAAAAGGAAAAACAACCACAATCAGAAACTGTAATAACAACAGCGGAGCAACTGCAAAAAGAGACGAACAAAATTGTAACTGAAGAGCCCGAAGAAACCGATCGAGACGATAGCGGTATACACACCGCTGATGATGTAGAACTTGATGAACAACAACAACAACGTTTACAAGCCGATCAGATGATGAAAAAGGAACAAGAGCTAAAGCTGAATGCCGCCATTGAGGCCTTAGCCAAAGAAGAGCAACAATTAAGCGAAGCAGCCAATGTTGTTAATCAAATCGAAGCCGAATTCGAAGAGTTAACTTTGGCGTCGGTGGCCACATTGCCACCATTGGCTGGAACTACTGCCGCCAACACAACAGCAGCATCATCATCATCAGCATCTGCATCCGCTACACCCATTACTAATGATCATATGGAATATAGTGTAAGTTCTACTAACCCTTTAGCCACTAAATCGATAAGCAGTAGTTCTAGCAGTAGTACTAGTCCCACTACTCCTTTAAATCATAACGAAACTAGTTGTACTTCAAGTAGCCTAATTAGTGATAACAATGGTACTGGTTCAGGTACCAGTACTAGTACTGGTGCTGAAACAGAACCATCTGGTAACGGTAATCATAATAATAATGAGGTGAAGGTTTTAGATATTAAGTCGGGTGGTGCTGCAACAAATCTGCGCCGCAAACCCACCAATGAAATGGTACATGCGAAAAATCTTTTAAAAATCTTTAAAGAAACCTTTCAAAATGACTCCGAACTAGATTTGGAGGAGCAACAGGAACAACACATGGAACAGGAACATGACACTAAAGCTATAGTCAGCAATAATCCTTGTGATGATAAGTTAGGCTTGAATATCAAGACACAAATTTATGAGAACTCTTCCAATAGAAATGAAAAAGAAATTGAAACGACACCCCAATCCCCTAAACTTTCAAATATACCGCGTACCATGACCCCTCACCTGGTAGGTAAAACGCCCATGTCACCGCAATCGTCAAGATCTGCTGTGAGGTTTGTATCACATACACCACCTGGTAGTCCAGCTTTGGCCCGTAAAAACGATTCTCAATTTAGCATTAATGGTCGTGTAGAGATATTCAATTCGAAAACAATGACTTCACCAATCAAATCCCCTCCAGTTCCTTATACTCCCACAACTCCCACATCTCCTACAGTGACCGCAAAACGAACACAAATGCCCCATATTAAGCAAACAGCGGTGGCAACAACTGCGCCACCAAACAATATCTTGTTACCTCAATCAGACAATATAACCGCAATAAAACAGCAACAACAACAGCAAATAACTACAGTTATTGAACCGTTGGCAACACTACAACAACAGCAACAACAACAGATGAAATCAATGCCAGCCCAACGAATGGTTAATGAACCTAAAACCACCGCAATGGTTGACGATTGCCAACAAACTCAGGCTATTAAACATCAGCAACAGCAACTCCATCAAGCAAATCATGTTGATGATGATGATGATGACGATAATAAGCAGTTAGTCAAGCAGCAACAACAGCAGCAACAACAACACCAACCTGAAGTAGTTGTATGTGCTCCACCAATTACGATTGTAAATCCAGATGAATTACCGAAACCCAATACGGTTAAAAACCTTTCCAGTTGCTTCCAGCAAAAAGATAATAATGCCAGCAGCACCGCAGCATCGTCCAAACCAATTGTGCCACCAAAACCTTTACCACGTTCACGTATACCCCAGGCCACACCACCACAATCTCCATTGCTACCCCGGCGCCATATGTGCTACAGCAGTTCGCCGTTAACATCAAATGAGGAACAACAAAACACAGTCACAAATACTCCTCCATCAGTGGAAGACAATAAGAAATTATCACTGATTTCTTGCTCCTCCAATTCGTCCTCATCCACCGATACAACAGTCATCGAAAATGATAAAAAGTTATCGATATTGTCTCAAACCTCTACTACAAGTAGTTCCAGTGATAACAATCCCACGCTGGTAAAAACAAATGCTCAGGTCCATCGGCAACCGGTAGAAAAGGAACAAGAACCACAACAGATTGAAAAAACTGAACCATCAAAGGAAATTGTGGAAAAGCCAAGCACACCCTAAAGAAAGTGTTGATGAACCGGACTGTAAACCCGCTAAAACTTTAGATAAACCTTCCACTCAAGCTTTGGTAGAGGAAATGATTAAAGATGAGGCTAAAAATCGTGCTCTAGCTTTGAATATTCAATATAAAGCCCCCTTGGCGCCTTTGAAACCAAATCCAGAAAGTCCTATCGATGAGCTGGAAACCCCTATAATAGCACCTCCCGCTAACGACTCCCCCAAAACCCCTGTAAAAACTCCCACTTCTCCTGTCTTCAGCAATAAAACTGAGCTATTCAAAATCAGTAAACCTTTAGTGGTCTCCACACTGTACGACAAGTTCCAGCAAGAGGATCCGTTACCTTTAGCTGTGCCCAATAACCAAAGACCGATTGATAAAAGTTCTACCAAATCTAAACCAGTAGAACCCCTTCCCCTGCCCTTAATAATACCAGCTGAACTACCTAATCTACCGGATTGTCCACCCAATGAGTCCACTTTGTATAAATTGGCCAGCTCTGCTCCTCATTCGCCTTCTAGTCCCCGTTCAAACAAATCGGACAACAACCTTCAGAATCCCTCTAGTCCTTCTACAAATTCCGAAAAGAATTTGGCTATAGATTCCGCCATTTGTAATAGCCTCTTAGCTTCATTGGCCGCCACCCCAGATATGATGCCCTTGCAACGTCAACACACTGTGGAGGAGGATTTATGCCAAAAGGTAGACAAGGATACCTTGCCCTTCCATCAGGGCTCTACAGGCTTTAAGGATGTTACGAAATCCGATATAAAACGGTGTGATGGCTTAACGCCTTCCTCGGCTAGCAAATTGCATGGCGTTGCCACGCAAAGACAAAAGACCGTGGAAGAGGAACTGTGCCAGAAACTAGATGTCCACTCGTTGCCCGATGGCAAACAACAGCCCAAGACCGGCTTTAAATGTGTTTCCCCAACGGAAATACGTAAATGTGATAACTTCTTTGGTTTGGGTGCGGCGAAACCCAATTCGAAACCCAGTTCACCTATAATGGAAGCAAGAGCGGCCCATTCTAAAGCGTTAATAGAGACATGTGAGAAAATTATTGCCGAGGAAAAGCAGGCCAATAATCAGTTGAAATCCTCGTTGCCCGCCTCCCCAGTGGGAACGCCAGTTATGCAAAGAAAATCTAAAATACCTCTGCCCATTAGCTCTTGTCTCTCTTGCAAGGCCACCGAGTCTTTAAATGAGGCTGACCTCAGACAGCAAAATAAGGAGCTTTCCTCCTCCTCTTCCTCCTCCCCCACTAAGGAAGAAAATAATGGCGTTATAGCACGCATGCATGTAGTGGAAACTCAAATTAAGGTAACTACCACCACACCGCCCGCTTCACCTAACATTACGACTAAAACTCAGGCTTCACCTCAAACCCAAAAGAAAACCAAAAATATATTCGATTTCCTCAAGAAGAACTTTGGTGGCAGCAGTCCTAACCACAAAGAGGACCAAACTGCAGAAGCCGCAAAAGAAAAAACTTCACAGGAGCCGTCCCCTAAAGTTTTGATTTTAAGCGAACAGGAGTTACAAGACTTGGAAAAGGTCAAATACGATGAGATACATAAATTCGACAATTCAAAATTCTATTTACCCAGTAGCCATGACATAGGACTGGAGCAGGAGGAAGATAGTTTAACGGCCACTCCCCCTCCGTTGCCGAAAACTCCCGCCCCTGTTAATATTGAAATAACGCGTAAAATAATTACGGATGAAATTCTGGAGGATGACAAGACAGAACAGCAATTGACTCAAGAAATTGATGATTTGCTGGATGATGAATTGAATAAATTGAATCATGAAATTGAAGAATTGGAAAAAGCGGGCCAAAGGCAATAATAATACTCTCCTAATCACACCCCACTCCCATGTTTAAAAATACTCAAAATGAAAAAAAAATATTTGTTTTCTAAGTTTAAACTTTAATTATAAGGTCAGTTACAGCGTAACCTTAAAAGCTTTATGGAAAATTATCGACAAAGCTTTTACAGGATAAAGAAAAATTTTCGAATTCAAATTTATTTACTTTCTAAGTGGAACAAACTTTTTTTCTTTCACTCAAGCTTTCATGAAAAGCTTCAAAGCTAAGTTTTACAAAGTTTTGTTGTAATTCTAACATCACTCCTCCCCTCCCCCCACTTTTTTTTAAATTTTTATTACATTGTATAGAAGGCTTTCAAGAAACATACAGAGCTTTAAAGCTTATTTCCTTCAGATTTTGTTTTTAAGGCTTAAATTTTTGAAAGATTTCATTTACTTATACATTTTGTTAATGGAATTCTATCAAAAACTTTGAAAGCTTTTTCTTATTTACATTTGTATTCTAAAGAAATATTTATTTTTTATTTAAAGCTTTGCAAGCACAGTTTCTTTTTTGTAAATAAATCTATCCCATAGAGAAAAAGAAAAAGGTGTGTATATTTTGTTATTTCATTTAATTTATTTTCTTTTTTAGGGCAAAAAAAGCTTTGAGAAAAGCTCTAACTTTGTAATTAAATTGAGTTTAAATTTTATTTGGAAAGAAAAAGCTTACATAAAATAGTTATCTAAAGTTTCCGAAATTTTTAGTTTCCAAATTGATATTCAATAAATAGCTTCATAGCTTTTCCCGCTTAAGCCTAAAAAGGTTTTTTTCTATATTTTTTACTATTTTCTAAAGGAGACAACTTTTCATCGTGTGTATAAAAGCTCTTTCTTGCCTTAAGGTAGAAATGGGACCTTAAAAGAGTTTTTTACGGCTTGTCTCCACTTTTCAAAGCTTTTGAAATTTTTAAAGTTTCTTAGATGGTATTTAATACGCTATATGGCTTTCCCTCCTGAAGGCTAAAACTACATATTGAAAAGCTTTTTTTTTGCTAGATTTTTAAATATTTTTTAAAGGTTTTTGAGTTTTTAATGGAAAATAGTTTCCTTAATTATAATATAAATGCTTAACGGTCTTGCATTAAGCTGGAAATGGTACATTAAAAAGATTTTTTATAGCTTTTCTCTATTTTTAAAAGTTTCCTAGATGATATTAAATATATTGCTTTATAGCTTTTATCCCCTTTTTAAGTCTAAAACTACATATTGAAAAGCTTTTTTTTGCTAGATTTATAATATTTTCTAAAGGTTTTTGAGTTTTTAATGGAAAATATTTTCCTTAATTGACTAAGCTGAAATTGGGAATTCAAAAAGGCTTTTTTATGATTTTTTTCAGAATTTTTCAAAGCTTTCGATATTTTTTAAGTTTCCTAGATGATATTCAATATATGGCTCTATAGCTTTTACCCCCTTAAGATTTTTCTTTTTTGCTAGATTTTTAATTATTTTCTAAAGGTTTTTGAGTTTTTAATGGAAAATATTTTCCTTAATTGAACTAAGCTGAAATTAATCATTTAAAAAAGGTTTTTTTTGGTTTTTCTGAATTTTTCAAAGCTTTCGAAATTTTTAAAGTTTCCTAAATGATATTCAATGTATAGCTGTTTAGCTTTTTTCCCCTTTTAACGGAAAATCTTTTCCGTAACGGTGGTATATAAGCATAAAGCTTTAGCCTTAAAATGGAAATGGTATATTAAAAGGCTTTTTTACGGTTTTTTCGGAATTTTTCAAAGCTTTCGATATTTTTAAAGTTTCCTAGATGATATTCAATATATAGCTGTATAGCTTTTAACCCCCCCTTTAGATTTTTCTTTTTGCTAGGTTTTTAATTATTTTCTAAAGGTTTTTGTATTTCTATGGTATAAAAGCTTAACGGTGTTGCCTTAAGCTTAAATTGGTAGTTAAAAAGCTTTTTTAAGTCTTTTCTTTATTTTTTAAGGCTTTTTAATTTTTTTTTTTTTAATTAATAAATTCAAGATATTGTATTTGGGGGGGCTTACAATAAATTATTTTTAAAACTTTATATTTTTTTTAATTTGTCAAGGTTATTAGCAATGATATTCAAGTCTAAATTAAAAGCTTTACAGTGTAGTTGTTTATTTATTTGTTTTTCTGAGTTAAAACCTTGAATTTAATGTCTTCAATTAAAACCACTTTGTTGCTTTTCTTTTTGCCAAAGGTGATCATTAAACAAGAAATCTGATTATAAAGTTTACCGTTCTTAATCTTTTTTAAATAATAATTGCATAATAATTTAAACTTGAAATAATTATTATATTTTTATATGAGAAAAAAAAAGTTTTAATTTACATATAAGGAGTGTTGGTAGACAGAACAAGACGACATACGTATGTCGACTAAAAGAACATGACAGTCGTGCCAAAAACAATAGAACCGGTTCTAATTGGCGTTCTTAAAAAGACTTTGTAATGGGCTTTGATTTACAAGACCCCTAAGACCATCCATTGCTGTTATTGTATGTATGACAGTAGCAGCAATGGCTGGCCATAAATAAAAAACCCTTTAAACTACATATACAGTGGGGCTTGAAAAGTAAACCTACACTGGGTGTAAATTGAAAAGTTATATACCTACACGCATACATGTATGAATAAATAAATAATTAATTAATAATTAAAATACAATAACGGGCATACATACATACATACGTACATATAATAAATAATATGTTAATTAAGAATAAATGAATAAAAAAAAATTTTTAATTTTTTCTTTAATTGAGGAAATAAGTACACGCCACCACCAACAATCACAGTTAAATGCCAACGAACCAACTTTAATGAATAATAATTAGAAGGAAAGTAAACAGAATTTTTGTTATTCAAATTACTTAGTAACACAATACCATGACAGAATTGTTATTGAACAGCAGGCAGACTAATCATAATATTTTGAAATAAATTAAGACTTCATATTTCTATTCTCCCCTTGACCCCGTCCCCGTCCCCCTCTTTCTTTCTACCTACGCATTTTCTTTTTATTTAAGGTTCTGCAGAGAAACTAGACAGGCACCCAAGAAAAAAAAGGAAAAAAAACTTCCTGTCTCTCTATTTTTTTTTTAAATTACTATTCACTAACGTATGTATATCGAATCTATTGTTTTTCTTTGTTTTTTAATTTATAATTAAAACTGTAAAACAGAATAATAATTTTTATTAAAAAAAAAAAAACTGAAAAAAAATACAAAAAAAATCCTAGAAAAAATATTTTGTTGTCGTTTTCTTTCCTATAAACCTTTCCTCTAAGTACAAAAATTATTATTTCTACTTTTCTTTTAACAAAATTAACAAAATTTCTTTTAATTTTAATAATACTTTAACACATTCGCTGTCAAAAACGAGTATACTCGTCTCTGACAAGGTATCCCGCGCTACCAACACGAGTATACTCGTCCTACTTCAAATATATTATAACATGCAGGCTTTTTGAATTAGCAAAATTTTTTTTCGCAATGTGCCCCGATTTTATTTCATTTTCTTTATTTTATACAGGTTGAGTGATTTATTATTTGTTGTTCAACTAAAACGTACGCAAATACGAAAAAGAATATCGAATCCTTCTACCTTCCTATTTCCAACAACGAGTATACTCGTCTTTGATTTCCTGCTTTTAAATGATTCTGTATGATGATATATCGACCGCTCCTTTCTATAACATTCTAAGTCGAAAAAGTGTAATTAAAGTTATGAGCTCTCAAAGTTTTCACGCCAAATACGACTGTACAGTGACGAGCAGAAGTGAGTGCATGTTCACAATATTGTGTTTCGTCATCCACAAAAACAAAACCATACAAGCAAATAGAGAAAAAAAATTAATTTTAATTCTTTATTTTATTCTTATATGGTGGCATGATGGCCCTTTATATTTGGTAGATGGTATCATGCGAAAAAAGGCTATCTACAGATTCTGCAAACCCATCTTTCGAATTTTATGGACAAATGTGCTTATCCCGAATAAGAAATTGTTTTCCACCAAGATGGGGATGGTAATCCCAAACATACAGCAAAAATTGTAAAGATATGGAATGGGAAACAAAATTTTCAATTGATGGAATGGCCGATACAAAGTCCCAACCTCAATCCGATTGAAAATTTTTGGCCATTCGTGAAAATCCGGCTCGGACAGTACGAAACAGTATAAATGCGAAATGGAATCGAATTCCAAAAGATGCTATTGATCATTTGGTAGAAAGCATCTCAAACCGCATAAATCAAGCTATTTCTAATAAGGGTCTATGGACAAAATCTTGAAATTGGGTTAGTTTCTTGAAACGTGCAAAATTGAGATTATGTGGGTTATTTTCGTTTTTTTTTTTTCATTCAAACTCATTGAATTCATTTCATTAATTATTGTTTTTTACTGCTGTTTGTTAAGAATAAAATAAAAAATTAAAATTAATTTTTTTTTTTCTGTATTTGCTTGTATGATTTTGGTTTTGTGGATGACGAAACTCAGTATTGTGAACATGCACTCACTTCTGTTCGTCACTGTATGTATATACCAAGGAGATTTTTCTCCTATAACTTCGGAACGGATCGGTGTATCTTAACTAAATTTTGACACTATTTAAGTTAGAGAACGTAGAATTTAAAAACGTTCTAAGTACACTTAGAGCGTTGTAAAATGGAGGCGTCGATATGATGTGCTTTTACCAAGAAATAACACGAGTTTTGGTAAACAATAACACTCAAAATATAATTTAGACTTGGCAGCGAATGTGTTAAGATTTGAACTTTGTATCAAAATCCTTACTAAACTAAACACGACATTCAAATTCGAGTTTCTTTTTCAAAGGCAACACATAAAAAAATCTTCTGAAATTCTTATTTATCATTATAAAATACAATTTATTAAACAAAAAGCAACAAAAATTGGTTTTTCAAATCCGATAACCGTTTAGTCAAGATTACAATCTAATAGCTTACATCACCGATGTTAAGTGCATTAATTTCTATCCATAAGTGGCAGCGTAAATGTGCGACTCCGTATGATAAATGTTTAAAAAGTTTTCCCTGGCAATTTTTATTTACTCTCTAGGGTTTTTACCAGAAGATTGTTGCCGTAGTCTAATGGGTAGTGTGTTGGCTTATTAGACGTAAAGCCAGGGTTCGAACCTCAGGTAATTTCTTCGGTGATTTCCTCTCAGCAGGTTTCTGGCAAAAACTCTAAGTGTTAAAATAAAATTGCAATGAAAAGTTTCTCAAAAAAAAATCTGTCGCTCGAAATCGACTTTAAACTGTAGATCCCACCACTTGTGTATACAATTAACACACACAACATAAGTGGTGTGAGAAGCTAGGTCAATAAACCTGTTATGCATGTCTTTAGCAAAAGTCACCACAAGAAAATTTTATTCGTGATGAGCTAAGGTTCAAACTCAAAGCATTGCAGTGAGAATTGCAGAGGACTGTAGTGACAAGGCCTTAAAGGTTTGATTTTAGATATTGCGATAGCTGGAAAGATCTTTGTTTTTATTTGAATATCATCAATATATTTCTAACAATCCCCAATTCGACAGTAATTGTCCACAATTTCGAAATAAAGTAAAATCTAGATCAGAGGAAAAAATACTATTCGATATGAATTGCCACTTGTGGCGTATAGTTTGCACGCTGTGGGTGAATATATCAACCAGGATTATAAATTATATCACCCAGAGAATAAAAATGATACGAAAAATCTGTAAAAAAAAAATAAAACAACAAAGAAACTCGAATTTGAAAGACTTTGTATAAAAACATAACATGGACAAGTATTCGTTTTTTTTTTATAGTAAATAACGCCACTGTTCTGTTCATTTACATAAGCTAGCAACTCTGTTTTCATTTTACAGGTCACTGTTATTCTTTACACTACATAATCTGTATTCTACTGTTAAGGCTCTTAACATTACATTTAGAAAACATATTTGTTTTAACAAATTTAATTAAAATACTCACAATTTTTAATAAATTAAAAGAAAATTAAATGAATTTATTAACCACTGTTGTTCATAAATTAACTAAAAGGAAAAGCATACATATGCCACAGATTCTTTCACAAAGAAGATGAAATTATACGCAACTGTTTACTTAATTTACATTCTATACACTCTCTTTACTTCATAACATAATATCTGTTATACAGGAGTTTTTTTCTTATAAATATACCAAAAACACTAAGTATTTTCTATAAATTTAAAAAAATATTAAAGAAATTAACGTATACGCCATCGTTTCTTTTACAAAAGAAAGCTTAACATGATTATTTACTTCTGCTGTATAATACCACACAAGGCGTGTTTGTATGTATGAAAATCAACATGACACTTACTTTACATAACGTATTACAGAAAGAGTAACTTCTCCACTAGTTTCTTTATTTTACATTTGTTATACACACACACACTCATCTCTTTCGTTCACTATGTAATATTACAAAAACAAAAAATCCCGTTGCTGTTATACTCACCATAATACGTGTGTGTTATACTGTTTATGGAATTTAACATTATTTTACTGTGCAATCGACATTGTTTACATATTTTCCCTTGCTGTTTCGTTTACACATACATTTTCGTTTACACATTCGGCTTGTTTACATTTTAATTTTAAGCTTATATTAGGGAAATAACAGTGAAATTCAATTTGTAATTTTTATGTTATTATTATAACAGTATTTTGGTAAACATTTAGGGAGATTAATTTACATTGTAATTACATACATGATATGTAGACGAGTACAGGTATAACAATATGTATTAAAATGCTTGTTTACAGAGGTGGTAAATTTAATATTAAGATAATAGCTTTAAAATGATTTTTAAATTAACTTTTAATTTGTAATTAAAAATATAAGGCATTTAAAAATCTTTTCTTAATGAATTATTAACACTGAATATATTTAAATAGACTTTAGCAGAAGGCGTAAGTTTCAATTAAAAAAAAAAAAATTATTTCCTCTTTTTAAATGTACAAATAATACTAGAAGCTTAAATGTGTTTTACCAGGAATTTTATAACAAACTAGTTAACAAAGCGAACTTTGTTCCGTCCAAAATTGATTTTTTTATTGTCCAGAACAGATCACATTATATATGTATATGGCAAAACGCTGTACTACCTCCTCTAAGTACTTCTTAAAAACAACAACGTAAACCATATGTGTTTTACGGTACGCAGATCTATCTAGTTCAAAATTTAATTTAGGTCGGTGCTTTAATTAGGTGAGGCATACAAAGAATAACAATAAGAGGTCCGAATCATGGGTAAAGCAGACAAAGTTGTAGTTGTTGTACTCGCTCCAAAACAAAACCTAACAGACATACATGTTATATATGTACAAATGTAACCATCAAATTAGTCGACTTATAGGTATCTCTAAAAGGGAGAGGGTTGCCATGTTCATTTTTGCGTGGGATTGTCGATATCGAACTTGCGCACCAAATTGCATTAGTCTACGATCACTATAACCCTAAATATTCAATTTTAAAGGTTTGCCACGCCTACTTTTTACTTTTTTTTTAAACCATCTAAACCTGATAAGCTCTCGAACAAGAAAATAATGATTAAAATTAGTTCAGTAGTTTAAGAGGTGTAGGTATTGCTTTAAGGGGGAGGATTGTCACGCCCATTTTTGGTGGGATTGTCGATATCGGCTCTAGGAACTTATTTACCAAATTCCTCTACTATCAATAGGTACCTAAATATTAAATATTAACGATTTGCCAGGCCCTCTCAACATTTATGGATATGAAAAATAGATGTTGTCGGATTCTCAGACCTACCCGGTATGCACACAAAATTACATGAAAATCGGTTGATCCATTTCGGAGGAGTTTAACCACTAACACCGTGACACGAGAATTCTTTATATTAGATTAAACTTCTTAACAAATTATAAAAGAAAAAGAAAAATTTATAATTAAAAAATTAATTGGCCATAGCCACCCTTATTTGGGTTGCAAAATTTTCTGGGCTTTACGTCAATTTTCCAAACTCAAACGTTTAAAAAAACCATTTGTTAACATTGTAAGCAGTATTTAGATGTGAGTTGTTTGTTCTAAATATTTCAAATATTTTTTTATAATAATAGTAAGTAAACTTTTGTGACATAGTGTACGTCTATCTAACATCAACACAAATATTTGAATTCTACCGTAAATAACGTTTATTTACTGCAAAAGAAAAAAGCTTATTTTCTTTCTTAAACAATGCTGTTAAATTAAGCTCTCTCTCTCTCTCTCTCTCTCTCTCTCTCTCTCTCTCTCTCTACACATGTGTTTGCCATTCTTTTTCATGTAACTCTGTAAGCAAGCATTCGTTAGGTATTCATTACAAACATCAATAAAGTTTTTTTGATTATTAAGTCTTCTTCTTAACAGGCAAATAAAAATTGTATGTTTTAAGTGTCATGTTTATTCGATGTTGTATTATTTCTATTTTTGTGTGCTCTTTTTTTTCTTTCTCTCTCTTTTTTTACATGCCTGAACAAATTCGTTTGTTTTTAACAATAAAACAAAAAAAAAAAATGCTCTTCTCTATATGCTGTCATGCTCAAAAACAAAAAAAAAACAACTAAAATTTAAACTGTTAAAATGTAACTGTAAAAAAACAACAACAAAATATTCTAACAGTTTAAATTTACAAGTTTTTGTCCACAATTGCTTTTACGCCATGCTAATCAAGGTAAGCCTGTGTATAAATAAAACCAAAAAAACAAAAAGAAAAACATAAAATCTAACGGAATATTTTAACATTTTAATGGTGTTCTTATTATTGTTGCTGTGTTTTTATTTTGCATGCAATTTTCTCTCAAAATGTTTTTGTTTTGATTTCTTGCTCTCTTGCTTACACACATACACACATATAGCCTCATGCCTTTCCAAGTAGTGCATTGTTATTTTATATGCATGAGGGTGCCTGTGCCTGTGTGTGTGTGTGTGTTTTGTGTATTTCTTTTATGGCGTTATTACAAAATTCCAAAACAAAAGCAATGAACTACCAACCAACCCACCACCTCCAATGTAAGCAAATAGCTTTGCATGCTTTTAGGCTGTTGGCAAATAATTACTGTGTCTATATTACACAGTATCTGCTACAATTTTAAGTCCACTTGTGATTTTTATATGCTTTTCCTTTGGTTTTCTTTTATTTTCTTGCAGTTTTGTTATATTTTTGTCTTTTTTATGTGTTGTTTTTGTTGTTTTTACTGTTTATTAATGCTTTTTCTATGATTTTCTTTTTACCCTCCTTAGTATTTTATGCATTTAAGCGAAAAAAAGGGCAAATAAATGCCGTTGCAAATGTAAAACTGACAATATTTACCTTGTAAAACTATGCTAAATGGTTCATTTTGTTATTTTGTTAGCATTTCATTAGATTTTTCTATTTTTTATATATTTTTTTTATCTATTTAAACATTCTTTTTATTTTATTTTGTTAATATCTCCGTTTAATAATACATTTCTTTGACAGTCTTGGTTAATTGTCTGTCAGCAACATTAGTTGCCTGGCGTACGTTATAGGGATTGCGTTACAATTCGTTTGCGATAACAGACGTTTAATTTAAAATTTAAAAAGAGAATTAATTTTGCGTTTTATTTAAGAAATGGCTTCAGAAACCAAGGTGAGCGGAAACTAAATTGTCGTTTTAAAAATATTGAAATTAAAATACGTAAAAGGAATATAAGTGATTAACTCGTGATTAAAAAAAGAAATTCTTTCAATTTGTTTTGAAAATTTATCTTAGAAAACAAAATCAATTCACAGCGAATCTAAAAAACCAGAAAAAAGTGTTGCAACCTCCAAGAACCTGTAGACTTCCTCTAAACTACAATTACTCTCCATGCGGTACTGCAATATCTTATGATTTCCTGAGTTGGTTGGCTTGCCGATTGATCGTTTATATAGGCTTAAACGAAATCGCAATTATCACTCCAATATACTTAAGCATACACCATTTTGAAAACATATATTAAAAAGGAGAAGAAACTTTGCATGGCAATTTGATTTACTCTCAGAATTTTTACTAGAAGACTGCTGAGAGGGAGTCGTCTAAGAAAATAAGATGCCTGAGTCAGGGGTTGAACCAAATGAGTGGTGGGACATACAGTTTAAAGTCGACTCAGAACGACAGATTTTTTTTTTTTTTTAGAGAAACTTTTCATGACAACTTTATTTACTCTCAGAGTTTTTGCCACAAATGTGCTGAAAGGAAGTCGCCGTCATATTGCGTTTAGTTGAAGAGGCCTGACCTGGGGTTTGAACCAAACCCTCACATCTAATAAGCCAACTCACTAGCTACTAGACCACGGCGACTTTACTTTACAACAGGATACTTGAAACTGGCTTACTTCGCTCTTGGCTATAAAGGGAGAAGTGAGCAATTGTTTTTGAGCGGAATCTAGAAGTTGACAAAAAGTTGCTACACCTAGCGATGGCGTCTAATGGTTGCGTGAAAATTCCTCAGTTTCTCGTTATACATTTTAAGATTTTAATAAACTATCAAACAGTTAAACTGTTCATAGTCCCCATTTAAATCACTTGATAACGTGAGTAGAATAAAATGTAATCCTCACATGCCATATCTCTTAGCTACCATAGGCAACACAATCAAATCTATTCACCCAGTTTTAATGATTGATGATGATTAACCAAATCAATATTACAAATGGTAGGGGAAAGATATCAGAAACATTAAAAAGAAATAAAAACAGAAACCTTATCAGTGTAGAGAAAAAAGGTTTTTACGATTTTTACCTTTTGCCAGCTGAAATAAAAAAAAAATATAATAAAAAATATTCTATTGGCAGCCCAAATACAAAAAACAAAAAAATGCCTTTAAAAGAGGAAATCAAATACAAAGTTTACACAGTTTAAATCAATATTTATTTCGTAAATGATGGTAAATGCAAATGCAAATGCAATGCATATTGATTGAAATATTAAATAGAAAATAGTGTTGCGATACGCATTGTTTTGGGGAGATGGGGTAGGTATCGTACCCCTTTCCAGCAAATTATCAGAGAGACAGACAAATATTATTTAAATAAATTTAATTAGCCTGTAGAAGAGAACAAAAAATGTACAATAAACACGTACATTGGCATTTCAGATTGAAATTTTCCAACAAAAAAATATTTTTTCAGTTTAGTTTGTGAATATCCCAGAGCCATTAGCTAAAGCCGCTTTTTTGTTTCATTATTCAGTTCAGTTTTGTGGTTTAAATTAAATTGGCTTCTGTTCAAATTTACAATTTAAAAAATTGGAAATTAAAAAAGAATTTTATTTTTTTCGAAATTAAGATTGGAACCTAAGTTCAATACCTGCTTAAAGTGTAATAAAAATTAATACAATTGCCAAGTAAAATATAATAAAATCGTTGAAAGACACAAAAAGGTATTCTGAACTAATTTTTCTTGTTGATAATTAAAGTGTTATTAGTAATTATAAAATAAACTTGAATACGAGGGTCGTCCAACCCATTGAAATATTAGGAATTAAAATAATAACCAATAAGCTTCGTATGGGTATCTATAATGCAATGCTATGCAATAACTAAACAGACTTTTCATGTGCCCTAAAGGCTTCAGATTGAAGTCCTTGACTGCATTAGAAAATTAATAAGAGAATTCGACGGCTGTGCAACAACTGGCCAGTTCACTTGCTTTACATCAAATTGTTTTTAACTCGTTGATATACATATATGCGACAGCTATATACGTATATATCGTCCAGAAGTTCATTCCATTGGAACTCAGTTTTTTAACAGTCACCTGGCTATTAAAAAGTATAGTAATATCCTCTCTGGAGGATCGTTCTTTAACACATTCGCTACCAAACCTAAATTATATGAAAACATTCCTATCGCCATTTAAATTTTAAGTGTTATCGTTTACCAAAATCTTGTTACTTCTTGGTAAGAGCACATATATTATCATACATAATCATTTACAATTAGAAAATCAAAGACGAGTATACTCGTCGTTGGCAATAGGAAGGCAGAAGGACTCGATATCCTTTTTTGTATTTGCGTACGTTTTAGTAGAAAAACAAATCACGCAGATGGATAAAATAAAAAAAATAAAATAAAACCGAGATACATTGCGAAAGTTGGCAACACTTAGAAATCTACTATTGTCGATTGGCAATACATGTTATAATATATTTAAAGTAGGACGAGTATACTCGTCTTTGAAAGGGTATCCCGCACTGCCAAGGCGAGTATACTCGTCCTACATATATGACAAGACGAGTATACTCGTCCTACATCTCGTCTTGTCATATATGTAGGACGAGTATACTCGTCTTGTCATATATTTAAGACGAGGGGATACCCTGTCAAAGACTAGTATAATCGTCCTGCTATAAATATATTATACTGGTCGTGACAGTGCGGGATACCTTGTCAAAGACGAGTATACATGTCCTTGGCAGCGAATGTGTTAATAATACTCATAGCTGCCTGTATTGCCAATGCTTTGGCCCCCTTAATTCCTTGAAATTCCAACACCCACAACTCCATTTAATTTAAAGCCATCAGTGAAAATTTGTGCGGAGTATTTAAGGCGGTGTACTGCTCTACTTTTGCAAACCTCTCTCTGTATGGAATGGATGTTCAGAACTTCATTGTGAAAATATATCGCAGTGGAATAAGATTATAAAGGAATAAAGATGGAAACTTTTCGCTGATAATATATGTATAACCCGTATACACTGAGCGCCAAAAGTGTGTAAACACTACTGAAATAATTCATTTTCTTAGGATAGCGGGAAAAGTAAATGATCGAATAAGCGAATAAATTTCCAAAAATAAAATACATTTATTTATTATTTATAAAATGTTAAAACAACGTGCCACAAGTATATTTTTTTTTATAATAGAAAATTTTAAATTATAATGGTTGTTGACTCACTATTGACGCTCAGTGTATGTAGATCTGTTGATTCATACAATAGTGGGGGTAATGGGAAGTCCTATGAAACACCAAAAAGGAAACATTTTTCAAAGAAAATCCGGGACTTATTGCTTTACCCTCGCATATTTACTTTTTGTCATTGTAAAACGTCCGTTATTTTTAAATGTTTTTAATTTAATTTTTTTTTTGCATGATTTTTGTTTGTTTTGTTGTTGCTGGTGTTCCATTTTTTTTTTACTATCAGCAAGTGTTTGATCTTCTTCAACTACGTTTGATTAATTCATGTTGTTTGTGTTTGTTTTGTCAATATTTATTGAAAATTGAAAAAAAAAAATTCAAATATTTTTAGCCTGTTTTTAATAAAATTTTTTAACACTTCGTTTGTATTTGTTTTTTAATGCTTTTTTTTTTGATTTTGGCTTTTTCTTTGTAAATATTAATTAAAAAATTTAAAAAAAAAAAAAATTATTTTAATTAAAGCAAATGTTTGTAAATATTTTTTTGTATATTTATTTAACACTTTCAATTAATTTTCATTCTTATTCTTTTCGTTTCGTTTTTTTTTTTTTTTTGTTTGTTTTTTAATTAATTTTCATGCTTGTGTTAACTGTGTGGCTGGCTTGGCTTACAATAATAAATTTTTAATTGCAACTTTGCTTTAAAAAACAAAAAAAAAAAAACAGATCAACGAAGCTCTGGAATTGGCGCTGGCAGCAATTGACAAAGAAACGATACCCGTAACCACAGCAGTTACCCAACAACAAGCGCCACCGCCGCCGCCTCAACAGCTACAGCCACAGCCAGAGAATTTGTATCCAATAACTGCCCCATCCAGTAATACTTTTGATAATAATAATAGCAGCAGCAGCAGCAGTAATAATCTAAACAATATTTGTAATAATAATAATAACAAAAACAACAACCACAACAACAAACAAGTTGTACCACCAACAGAAGATATTTTATTGAATAAAACCGATGAAGAAAAATATGAGAAATTAAATTTGGATATCAAATTGGAAGAAAAATCCGAAGAAGAAATATCACAAGAACCCATTTATGAGAATATAAATACAACAACAAATAACTCAACAGCATCTATAAATGAAGTAGATGTTGCTTTAATGATGTCAACGACAACAAAAACAACAACAAAAACAACTGAAACTGAAACATCGTCAAAAACATTAGCCTATCAGCAACAGCAGCAACCACAAATCATTCCAAGTATGATAATGATGATGCATAATACTACTGATGATCATAATAACACTGATCAACAATACAACAATAATAATAATAAGAATAATGATAATGATGTTCGTATTGATAATGATAATAAAAGTAGTTTAAATAATAATAATAATAATCATAATAATCATATAATTAAACCGTTACAAATTGAAAATTCAAATCAAAATTCAAATCAAAATTTATCAACGTTAACCAATGCCGCCTCGGCAACAGCAACAGTAAATGTTACAACAACGGCTTTAGCTTCTAAACAATTGAAAAATATTCAAATTAATAAAATTAACAACAACAACAACAATAACAATAATAATATTAATAATATTGTTGTTGCTAACGATAATAATTATAATCACCATAATCACCATAATAATAATAAACAAAATTTAAATGATTTAACAAATGCTTTTGCTAATACAACAATAACAACAACAGCAACAAAAACAACAACAAATAATAATGCCATTACAACAATAGAAAATATATCAACAACAACAACCGTAAACCACAAACCAAACAACAACAACAACACGAACACAAACTCTTGCTCTACCACCACTACCAAACTCACCACCACCTCCTCCTCCTCCTCAACCATACACTTAAAAGAACTCAACTTCAATCAACAGACACCACTAATGATGACAACTGCTGCTGTACAACAACAACAACAATCATCTGATTTAAATAAATCAGAACAACATTTACAACAACAACAACAACAACAACACTTAAACGATGACAATAATAGCGAACCCTACTATCAAGTACCGAAATCGAATGAACCTTATTATGATGCCCCAAAACATTTAAAACCCATACCAGTTTACGAAAACATTGAAGTTTTCTTTAACGGCAACTCACTAAGCAGCACAGACTTAAATTCCCATTTACAACCGCCCAAAGAGAAACCACCACCACCACCCGTTGACAGTCCACCATTGTTTGATGATATCGATAGCAGTAGTCATACAGACACTTGGTCTTCGGATAATACCTATGAGACCTTAACACGCCATCAAAACAATCACAATCACAACAATCACAGTCAGCAACACTTGTCACCCGATCAACCATCGCCGCCCATAAAACGTATGAACTCAACGAAACGTATTAAAAAAGAATTACGCCATAAACGTTCCAGTTTCTTGGGCATAGAGGGTTCCTCTTTAGATGATGACGAATCATATTTAGAGCTTACCGTTGCACCGCCACCTGACATGGCCCAACTGCTGCAAGAGGAACGTCGTCTAGAGAAGCAATTGTATTTAAAAGCCGGCTTATGTGATAGTTCTGATACAGGTGAGTACATTCGTACATTCATTATACGTATCTATATAGGCCTTAAAAACATTTCATTTTTCTAATCCGTTTAGTGTGTGTGTTTTCTTTTTTCTTTTTGCCTCCACATTTTATAACGTGTTCCGGTTTCTCTATATTCACCCACCATAAGGTTAAGGGTGAAAAGTATTACATGCTGGTGGTGTTACAAGTAAAGAGAACAGAAAACAAGTAGAGGAAGAAAGAAAATGAATTTTGTTCTGTTCTGTTCTGCTGTCCTCTTTCAATCAGTTGATGTTGTTGTTCATTTTGTTTAACACACTCTTAATGGCTTAAATGGTCAGGAGGTCATTTTCAATTCCAACAAAATCTTAAGCTTATTTACAGACAAACTATGGAAAACTGCTAGCAAAATGCATTGGAAGGAAAACTAAAATTTCCAAATTGAAACCATTAAGTCTTTGGAAATGATGTAAACAGTAATATAGGAATCACACATCCATCCCCTTTAAATCCTCTCTTTTGGGCTTCGCCAGTTCGAAAGCTTGTTTCCCCATAAAATGTATTAAAAAGAACGCCCTCAATTCCGCCTAATATACATGCATTAATAATTGGTAATTACAACCCTTTAGTCACGAATACGACCTAGCTTCTCACACTACTTATGTTGTGCGGGGGACCTACAGTTTAAAATCGATTCCGAACTACAGATTGTTGAAAGGCTTTTTCATGGCAATTTTAGTTTAACATCCAGAATTTATGCCCGAAATCTGCTAAGAGGAAGTCGCCTAAGAAATATTTTCATATTTTCGTTTTGAGGTCTGTGACCTGGAGTTTGAACTCGGGCCTTACGTCTAATAAGCCAACACACTACCTACTAGACTACGGCGACTTCCATATGAGACTTCGCCAAACATTTGAGATTTTATTGACCATAGTTGGAATGACATCATTCGGGTCAAATATGCACCATTTTGATCGAAGGCTTTTGTCGTTTTAATGATAATTTCACTCTGCCGCTTTCGAAGAAACCTCTCTAAAGGTTCAACAGACTTTTTTTATTATACGCACTCGTAAGGTTCAACTGTCAGTCACTTACTGACAGGTTTGGATTACCAAAACCCATCGAATCACTAGCGTTGTTAATATTCCATCATAATTCCTCTTTTCTACTCAACACAGTCCATTTGAGTACAATTGCTTCCTTGAAACGAAGCAATTGCTTACAATAGAGCAACGAATTCAAATATTAGCCTTAGGGCAAGTAAAGAATCAAATCGAACACAGCAAATACTGTACGACCCCCTCTCACTTTTGTAACGATTCACCATGATTCGGCAACGATTGATTACGTAGTTGACTCTTTACAACCAGTAAGAACCTACTATTCAACAGCGATACGTAGTAATTCGGTGTATACAATTCGATATCACGTCATTCTTAGTTGACAGCCCGCAGTTCTTCTTTTTTTCGGTCAAGACTGCCCATTTTTGAACGATTATTTGCCCTCGGACGATGTAGTAATTGCTCAGACTATAAATGCTGGCTTGAGCCCTTTTTGTATCGAGTCACCATGATATTTAGCAGCATTCCGTAGTTGTAAATGGTTTGGATACAGTAATCTCAAGACATCGTGACGGATGTTCGTCAAGACCCTTGACGCTACAACTGCACATGAATCTTGTATTCCATGGAATATTTCTTAATTCTTCTTCAATCATTTCATCGAATCTTAGGTCGTCCTACTGCTCTTCTGTCTCCTAGATCCTCCAATTAAATCGTCCTGAATATAGAATTAATATTTAATTCGAGTCTTTTCGACTTTCTTTTTCCATATGTTTCCCTTGAAAATATCATAAACTTCATGGCAAATGGCGTTGTTCTCTTGCTGGCCCTGAGTTTAAAGTATTTCTCACTTTAACACCACTACCTATAGGCAATTAATTTCACAAACCTTCCCGGAAATTATAAAAAAAAAAAAAAAAATGAATCCCTATTAACATAAATTTATTTATTGCAGGCGAAAGCCGTGATTCTGGAGTCTCTGAAAATCATTCTCGTCAGAGTAGTGAACACTACACCAACTCATCGGAAGAGAATGAACCACACGATGACACCACATCCCCGCTAACCCTACAAACACAAACCGATACCCAACCAAACGATATGATATACCAAAATGATGGTCTACTTGCTGTAGTGCCAACACCTTTACTACAAACTGTTAAAGGTAATTCGGCTGAATCATGGACCGAATCGGCTACAGTAGCGGCAGCCGCTACCCAGTCGTTGACCGAAGCTACAGCAACAGCAAATGCCAAAATGATGTCCATCGAGGAGAAGATACGAGAACAGGAAGAAGTTTTGCGTGTTGAAAGAGAATTGTTGCAATTGGAACAGGAGGAATTGAAGAGACAACGGGAGAATCTAATGTTGAGGGAAAATATGGCCCGCCGAGAGCTACAACATGGTGCCAAAATGTTAATGTCAGCCAATCGAAGATCTTTACAGGATCTTAATGGCTTAGGAGCCATGACAGTAGTTAATATACAAAACGAAAGCCAAATACCAGCAAATGGCATGGAAATGTATCATCATCAAATGCATCCGGGTTTACAGGCCGCCCAGGGTCAACAGCACATGATGAGTAGTCAGCCACAGTTGGCCCAACCTCAACAGTTGCAGCAACAGGCCAACAAGCCTCAACAAATCTATGCAAATATACCAAATCTACAACAGCAATATTATCACATGGAAACTGACTATCGCAAATCCATGTCCGATATCAATGAATTCTCCAAACGTATGATGTCACAACCACCAGCGCCACCCTCTAAGCCAATGCGTGCCATGCACACGAATACCACAAGCAATGCTAATGGAGGAGTGATCCATAATGTCGAGCAAAATGATTATGCGGCTAGACAAAGGCACTCGTTGAATACACAAAACTTTGGCGGGTCTTTGGTAAAAATAGCGGCCGCTCCGACGGCAGCACCTAGAACGGCTGCTCATATTTATTCCAATTATCAACATCAATCGGTGCAGAATTTAGCTCCCACGTCTACAGGTCAACAACATCAACAAGTGTTAACGACAGCCAATCAATCGCTCTATCCCGGCAATATGTCACGCAATACTTTACATGCTTTAAGTGCAACGCCCAAACCGAAATACACCGATGGCTGGGTGCAAGTGCAACAGCGTAAGTCATACGATAGCAATTTAGCCAATGATCCTGCCTGGCTATCGGCCTATCAACAGAAACGCAAATCCATGCCAGACGCCAACTATCATGGTTACAATCCAAACAATCATTGGCTGATACAAGAAGCCGAGCAAAGACGTTTAAATGAACAGCAACAACAGCAACAGCAGCAGCAAAGAAGAACAATATCTTCGAATAACATGCCGTTGCATCAGATGACAAATGGCTCCTCAACTGTGCTATCAACGGCAACGACAATGGCAACAGCAACGACAAACGGTAAACCTTTGCCGGATTCCATTATACAAACCCTAACGGAAAGGGTACAAAGCAAAGGCATTGGCGAACGTAAACGGTAAGGGATGATCTTTCGAATTACAACTGCATGGTTAAGAAAAATTTTCTTTTTTTTGTTTTTTTGTTTCAGAACCAACTTGGACAAGAGTCCCTTGCACGCTGCCTCTACATACCATCACTATCAGCAACAGCAACAGCAGCAGCAGCAGCAGCAATACAATAAATTAAATCAAACACAGCAACAGTTTTCCTCGAACACAGCAATACACCGTCATAATAATATCATAACAACACTCTCGTCAACAGTAACAGCCTCCACAGCAACGTCCTCCATGGCTGCTACTGCAGCCAATGGCCAGTCAAATATTACTACTATTACCCAACAACAACAACAGCAGCAGCAGCAGCAGCACCAGCAACTGCAACAGCAACAACAGGATAAAGTCTTGAGTGTTAGTGGCAAAAAGAAATGTTCACACTGTGGCGACGAATTAGGTAACTTTTGCATCTATATTGGTTGTGAGTGTTGAAACGTTTATGAGTAATCGATTATAAAACCGAAATGCATTGTAGAGTAAAAATCATCGGATCTAAAACTAGTATTTGGTAACAGATATTCATGTTACATATACATTCACATAGCGAACATTTCTTTAGTATAAGTTCAGACAGAAACCGGAATCAAGCATTAAAGGGTTAAGATAATAAATTTATTTTGCTGCGGAGTTTTAGTTTAGAACCCTAAAGTCATTTCAAGCTGTATATTATTATGTTGATTTCTATTCAAAATTTTTCTTAATTCAATTTTATTTGGAACTAGGTGATCTGGCGAACTTCGTCCCGGCCAAAAGTGATTTTTTTATTGGTCAAAATAGATGACATTATATGTTTATTGAAGTCGCCGTGGTCTAGTGGGTAGTGTGTTGGCTTATTAGACAAAAGGCCCGGGTTCGAATCCCAGGTCAGATATCAAAACGAAATTTCTTCGGCGACTTCCTCTCAGCAGATTTCTGGCAAAGACTCTGAGATCAAAAATTGCCATGAAAGGCTTCTCTAAAATCTGTCGTTCGGAATCGACTTTAAACTGTAGTTCCCGTCCACTCATGTATAAAATTAACGCACACAACATAAGTGGTGTGAGAAGCTAGGTCGTAATCCTGACTGAAGGGTTGTAATGGCCAATTATGTATGTATGTAAAATTTTGCGTGTGTGTGTGTGCTGGTGTTCCGTAATATCCAATGCCCAACTCTGGTCAGATACAGACCAGCAACCAATTGAGAAGGAAATAAGGAGACGCAAGTGAGGATGGATAACAAGGAATGCCATAGACAGGAACCCACAGGGAAGCAGGCGTATCTGACACTTGGAAACGCCTAATCAGAACCGAACTATCCAAACACCGTAGACAATGGAACGTTGATAATCGAGCTCATTGGAAACAACTTGTTGAGGCCCTATGCTCCCTAGAGGAGTAAAAGGAAAATATATGAATGCCTTTCAAAAAAGTCCGAAATGCAGCAGATAAAATGCTTCAGTCTATAATTATATTTCCGTAGGTTTTGTAGTGGCTTTAATCAATATAAGCTGAAGCCTTCGCAATGAATTTTCTTTCTACAACCTTTTCAGTTGCATTTTGATGAGAGCCATTAGTTTATTAAGCTTCCTTAGCATTCGGACTATCCAACTATCTCCAAAACTATATATTGAAGCCTTTTAATAATCTCTTCTCCTCGATTTCGAATATACAGGCATGTCACAAATTCCGATCGGAATGGTTTTGATTCCGTATTTGCAATTCCGATCGATTTTGTTTTCCGTTCCTCAAATTCCGAACGATTTTGATCACAATCTAAATTCTTCTAAAGATAATTGCAATATTTATTACAATCTCTTGATATATCCCTTTTGAGAATTGGGGTGTGAATACCCTAACTTTTTAGTGTACATAGTTAAAAACTGCTACAAATGTAAAGAGCCAATAAAACTTTTGCCAATAAATGTCCTCAAACAAATTGTCTGTCCATAGAAACGTTAAGGACCCTTATCATATATTCGAAAGCAAAGTAAGGTTTCAACTTTAGGTTTATAAAACTGGTTGGTAACTTTTTTATATCACTGTATTACTAGAGAACAATTAATCAAGAAAAATTTGCCTTCATTTCATAACAATTGTGTTTGAATATTAAAAAATTTCTTTCATTTTCTTATCAAAACATATTAAAATTTATTAAAAATTTCTTTCGTTTCGTTTCTTTCCTTTCCTTATCTTGTTAACATGTCTGTGCCAAATGAAAAAAAAATGAAATTAAATTAAATATGGATTCTACTCTCTTATAAATTTTATTTTAAAATGAATTTTTAAAAACAGATTTGGGTTGCACAACAGATAAATGCCGTCATACTCATCGTGAATTGAAATATATTGTTTGGGTGTAGTGTTTCGCTTGTTGTTTCGAATGGAATGGAATTTCGAATGGAAAATAAAACGAATAGAATAAATTATTTATTTATTGTTTTATTGTTTTTATTTTATGAGTTTAGTTCCGATTTTTAATTTTTGTTTTTGGTTTTTTTCTTTTCCTTAAATTTCTCAATAAATTTATTTAAAAATTTAATTTTTATTTCGAATTTAATTTTAAAATGGAAAAACAATAAACAAGAAATTTGCTATCAAAAACAAAAAGAAAATAAATTTAATACAGCCTAGCCCACCTTATAAAGCCACCATTAGATTTTATAAAATAAAAAAAAATTCATAGGTTTCACAGCTTTTAAAGCTTTAAAACGAAAAAGAAAAATAAATATTCAGTTTAGATGATAAGAAAAAGGAAGTAAAATTAAAGGTTTACTAAGCCAAGTCCCTGTTGTTCAATTAAATTGTACTTAAGCTTTTATTTATTACTCTGCATAGGGTTACAGAAGTGTTACCCTTACACTCTCAGCCTAGCCCTCTCTACCATTCTGCTTATTGGATTCTTTGAAAATAAACCTCATCCATTTAATAAATTTTTACAATTTATACACTCTTGGAAGTAGGCGTATGGCTTCTACAAAACATTTATTTCCTGCTGTTCGCCTTAGTTCGCTTTCTCTTTTAGAATATAAAACGCCTCCTGGTACTTTTTAGACGATTACGACTATTTTAATATTGAAACGACCTTTTAACCGAATTCCCTTTTAGCACTATCGGATTTCCTCCAAATGGTAGAAACAATCTGTCGTTACTTTCTAACCTTTAATTCACTTCAGAGTGGATTTCTCGCTGGTTAACTTCGAAAAATCCGTTTGCTAGGCGTCTTAAATGACTTTGTATCCCTTTTTGCTGATTACATACAGCCAGAGACGTAGGTGCCCATAGTTTTTGAAAGGAAAATTAAAAAGAAAGAAGTCTGATAGAGTGAAAAGCTAAACGAGAAAAGAAACAAAAGAATCAGATGTGCCAGGTGAGTTACTAGAGAATCGCCTCCCCAGGGTATTAAACCCACTGTTAACAAGAACTCGCCAAACACACAGAATATGCTCTATGATCCGACAACTTCTTTCTGAAAGGAAAATTAAAAAGTAAGAAGGCAAAGAAGCCTGATAGAGTGAAAGGCTAACCAAGAAGAGAAACAAAAGTATCAGCTGTACCAGATGAGCTGCTAGAGGATCGTCTCTTCAGGGTATTAAACCTTCTGCTAACAAGAACTGGCCAACCACATAGAAGATGCTCTATGATCCGACAAGTCCTTTGCAACTCCATACACGCTGCAATAATCCAGCTGCAATCTTATTCAAGATTCTTGTCGATTTGCTGGTATTACAATATCACTAAGGAAACCAGTTGAGTTTTTTTATATCTCCTCAAAGCGCCAGGTCTATTGCCGCATCAAATGTTGTCCTACATTTTCTAAGCATATGTTACTAACTCATCACCCTTTATCTGCATCTTGAACCTATACTTACATAGTCTTGGATATTAAAAATAAGTTCTAGAAAAGATCTTATCCTTGGAATGTGAAATTTTAATCTAGCATGGACGACAATAGGATTTTAACTTCCAAGATTATTACTGTGCCCTCCAAAACCCAATAGAAACTCTATAACTTTCTGGATAAAAAAAGGAGATCTGGCGGTTACAAATTAATCTGATCGAATACTTAAGTTTGGCATCAAATTAATCAGAAATTGGCCTTCTAACGAAACACCATAAAGTTGACAACCAACATTCAGCCTGAGATTCGTTTGGACAACATGATTGTGGAAGACTTTATAGAGAACCTCCTATATCTGTAGCTTGAGAACAGGCAGCACAATATATTGACTGGCAGCACAACAAGACAACACCGTTTGACTTAAAAAGATGAAAATCGATTAATTGCTCAATTTATTTTCATACTGCAAATACAGTGTTGGAAAAAATAATAGGTACACTCAAATTTTTCAATACAATCTTATATTTTTATTTACTTTGCCATAAATATTGTTAAGTTTATGCATTAAATTAAAGGTATTCAAATAGTTTACTTAATAAAATAAAAAAAAAGTTACTAGGTCTGTCAAATTCTTAAAAAAAATATAATTTCTTTGAAAAAGGTCTGGACGAAAAAATAATAGGAACACTTTATGTTATGCTAAAAATATGCATATTTTGTTTAACGTTACCAGCATTTCCAAATATTATTTCAATGTATGGTTGAAGCACGTTTCATATTTATTACTTCCTGACAGCGACGATTCATAGATCTCACAAGATTCACACAAATGTCAGGGGGAATTGAATACCATGTCTCCTGAATTTTTCCATATTTCCCTGGCGTTGGGCCTATTGTTTGGATTCAGAGGAAAATGTGGTCAGCTGACTACAGAGATATTCTACAGAATAAAATGCTTCCGTATGCCGAGATCGAAATGCCACTTTAAATGCAATTTACGCTAGAGACGTGTGTATGTGTGTGGTTTCAACAGAATGAGGTGCCTGTAATGGAGTGGCCGCTCCAATCATCGGACATAAATCCCCTTAAACACCTCTGGGTAGTCCTAAAAAATAAAATCGCCAACTTTAAATCAAAAAATAAACAGGAATTTTGAAAAAAAAATGCAGGAGACATGGTATTCAATTCTCTCTGATGACTGTGCGAATCTTGTGGGATCGATGATTCGTCGCTGTCGGGAGGTAATAAAAATGAAACGTGCTTCAACCAAATATTGAAATAATAATCTGGAAAGGCTGGTAATGTTTAACAAAATATACATATTTTTAGCTTAACAAAAAGTGTTCCTATTATTTTTTCCAGGTCTTTTTCAAATAAATTATATTTTTTTTTAAGAAATTAGTTCTGTCAAGTCATTTATTTTTATTTTATTTGCTAAACTTTGTAATGTTAACGGCAAATTAAATAAAAATATGAGATTGTATTGAAAAATTAAGTACGCCTATTACTTTTTCCAACACTGTATCACCGCCTGAGAAACATTGCAGATGCTCAGAGAAGTTTCCAGCACTAGTGTCCTTTACCAATATCAGTCCATACTTGGAAATGTAGGTACCTAGATAAGTTTAAAGCTCTCGATTCCATCAGACGGGAGAGCCATAAAAATTCTGAAACCATGTTCCAATAGGGGTTTTTGGGAAATTCGTTGTTCTTCTTGTTATCGCTATAGAATCAAACCTAGCTACTATTGTATCAATTTTATTAGTGTTATTAGAGGAAAAAGAATTAAACTTAAAAAAAAAAATTATTTTATCAACGATTTAAAGCGAATTTCTTGTTGTTCAAACTCACACTAATTTATCTCTTTAATTTTATTTTTGTTTTCTTAATTTTTAATTTTTATTTGAAATTTAATAATAACTTAAAAAAAAAATAAAAATCTTTTAAAAATTCTTTAAGGACGTGGAGCAGCAATGATTATTGAATCGTTATTGTTATTCTATCACATCAACTGTTTCAAATGCTGTGTCTGTCATGTGCAACTGGGTGATGGACTAAACGGTACGGATGTACGAGTGCGCAATCATAAATTGCACTGTCAAAATTGTTACTCAAGTGATGATGGCATTAAGTTTAGTTGTGTTTAAGAATGTCAATTCAAAAACAAAAATTACACAAGAAAAAAGTTAAAAATTTATATAATAATTGTTGTTATTATTGTTAAAACGAATTAAAAACAAAAAAAAAAAAAAACGAGAAATTAAATTTAAGGCTTTTAAATAAAAAAATATTCAAATAAAAATAGAATATGAAACGAACAGAACAGAACAGACCCAAATACTTATAAAAATAAAAAAAATAATTTATAAATGGTATTTAGGAATATATTACAAAACAAACATATTTGTTAACCAAGTTAATAAAATATGGTATTTGATTTGATTTTTGAAATTTTTTGTTTTCTTTTCTTCATTGATAATAAAAAAAATTAAATAAAATAAAAAAGAAAGAAATTAAGAAAACATTTTTAAATTTTTGAAATATTTATACTATATTTACACTTAAAAAAGAAAACAAACCAAAAAACTTATAAATGTTGAATTTATTAAGGAAAAAGAATTTTTTGTAACATTTTAAAAAAATGTTTTTAAAGAACTTTTTTCAATTTTAAAAAGAAAAAAAGATAAAAAATGAAAAGAAAATAAGAAAATATTTTTCTTAAAAAATATTAACGCAATACATACGTAATGCATGCATACTCTTAAAACTTCCAATTGGTGTCTTTTTTTATTTTTTCCTTAAATGTAAAAAATCTTTAAAAATATATAACTCTCTCTCTGTCACTTTCTCCTTTTTAAATTTTTATATAATGTATACATTTATATACATATACAGACGACATACATATTTTATTATTATTATTATTATTATTCTTATTGACTTTTGATGTCTGTTATCAATTAATTATATCGCATAGAATTTGGACTTGGATATTAATTTTTAAAACTTAAAAAAAAGAAAAAAAATTAAATATCATGTTATTGCTATAGAAACCACATTGCAACAATAAATAAAAAAATATAACAAATATTTTATGGCTTTTAAAAATAAAATAAAAATAAAAAAAATAATAATAAAAATTAAAAAATAATACCAGTAAAGTTAAACTCTATGGAATGTTAAATATAAAAATTGTTTAAAGAGAAAGTTTAAAAAGAAAAGAAATTATAAATGATTAAAAATAAAGAAATGTTGAAAGTTATAAAAAAAAATTAAATGCCGCCAATACAATTATATATGTATGTATGTAAGAAATAAAAGTTTAAAGGGTTTAATTATAATTGTATCATATCATTATTAATTCATTTTTATGCGCTGCTAATAATTGTTAATTAAGTTAAAACAAATCCCTAATCATAATGTTTCTTATTTTATCTTTTTATTATTTGATTTTTTCTTTTTTTTTTTTAATAAATATTTTATATTTTATTTAAACAATTTCATTTATATATACAATATTGTATGTTTTATTATATTATTATTATTATTTTTGTTTTTATATATTTAATTAATAATAAAAAAAAATAAAGAAACGAAAAAAAAATAATAATTTGTATTAAATTTTCAAAATAAATATTTTTTATTTATAAAAAAAAAACAAAAAAATAAATAAAAATTAATTTCATTACTTTTTAATTAATATTAATATTTGTATGTTATTATTATTACGATAAATTACTATTATTCTCTTTATTAATCCTTAAAAAACAAAAAAAAAAATAAAAAATTAAAAACATTTATTAAGTGTGTCAATTAACAAACAAAATATTTTGTATTTCTGTAAAAAGGTATGCTTGAATTATTATTATTAAACTATTATTATTATTATTATATTATATATATTTTTATCTTTATCTTTTCGTAATAAACAAACAAATAAAAAAACGTGTTAGTTGTTAAATCACAAATCAATAAACAAAATCAACAAAAAAAAAAATTTAAAACCAAATATTCACGAGTTTTTTATTTTCAATATTCAAAGGTGGAAGGAAACCATAGGTTCCACTCTGATTAATCCATAGAACAAATATATAATAAAGTAAAAGGCACGACATATAATCGCCCTAGCGTAGTAGGTGACATATTGGCTTATTAAACATGAACTCACGGTTCAAACTCCCGGTCAAACAACTTAAACAAGACCTTTAAGAGAGCAAATCAAATTGCCTCTATCGTTCGAAATTAACTTGAAACTGTAGATGACTCATGTTATGGATAATTTTAAAACACGGACACAGACATGAGTAGTGTGAGAAGCTAGGTCGTAATTCTAACAAACTGGTTGTAATCAGCAATTGGCAATATTGGCTGGCATATACAAAAAAATACTTTTAAGTGTGTGTCTTTGTAAAGGGCTAGCCATTTTGTGGTTTCAAAAGTATGGAACTGGAATTCGTTATCTGTCAAACTAAGTTGTGAAATGAAATTTTTTCTGTTCAGCTAAGAGTCTGACAGTAACGAAAATAGATCGCTTAACTATCACGCAACCCATAAAAATGGTAATCCAAACACAGCCACGTATCGTGCTTTAAGCAAGCAATTAGCTAAATTGTGAAGAAACTTTAAGAGACTGGAGTGTTTAAAACTACATATTGAAAGGCCTGTGCATTATCGTTTCAATCGTTTCGCTCAAAATATCGCTATTATAAGTGAAAATGTTGCCAAAAATCCGAATGTGTCGATTCCACATCGTTCTCAGGAATTAGGACTGTCTTACATCACATTATAGTGTATTTTGCATTTAGATCTACACTTAAAGTCCAGTTCACGCAACAACTGAAGCCAAATGACCATTCACAACGTCGTAGATACGTGGAATGGGTGCTTGAAAAACAGGCGGTGGACGGCAATTTTTCGAACAAAATTTTCTTCAGCAATGAAGCACATTTCACACTCGGTAGGTATGTTAATAAACAAAATTGTTGTATTTGGGGTTCTGTTTGGTGCGCTCTTTGGTCCGAAAGTGTGATTGAACCTTACTTCTTTGAAAACGACGATGGAACGACTGTCACTGTCAATTCAAAGCGTTATGGTCATATAATAACCGACTTTTTTTTGTCTGCTATTGAAAAATACGACAACAAGCCGTTGTCACATGCCACACAACTCGAAGGAGATGTCTTTATTGCAAGAGACATTTCCTGGCCGCGTAATTTCTCGCCGTAGCGATATCAACTGGCTACCAAGATCATGCAATTTGATACCATTAGGCTTTGTTTTGTGGGGCTACGTGAAAGACCGTGTTTATGCAGACAAACCCTTGAGCACTTAAACACCAACATTCGTCAAGTTATGACTGAGATTCCGCTCAATATGTGCCAAAAAGTGGTCGAAAATTACCTTAAAAGAATCAATGCTTCCAATACTTCGCTTGAAGGTCATTTAAATGATGTGGTATTCCACACATAATGTTAACGTTCGTTCAAACTTTACAATAAAAAAGTTTACTTTTGAAACCACGAAATGGATAACCTGATATAAAAGAAATATAGGGCAAGTAAACGATAATGGATAGAGAGAGAGAGAGAGAGAGAGAGAGCGAAGACAAAAGAAGAATAAACACTTAGTCCTTAATAATCATAAGCCCATTATAATCTCAGAATACTCAACTCACAACCTCAAACAAACCATCTCTAAAGGTAATCAAATTTTTCAAATGTTCAGTTAACCAACTGCTACTAATTTTCACATACTCTGCGGAAATCCAGACTCCAGGTCTCCGTCAGTTATCTAATAACCTTTGTCGATGACTAATTCACTTTAGAAAATGATAGTCAGGCTGCCCTAAGGGCTATTGCGTCGGTCTGATCCAAATCACTGCTTGTTCGCGAGTGCAAGGAGTCGTTGAGAGCCTTTGAGACCGGACCGAATCCGTCTATGTTGGATTCCGGGTCATAGTGGAATACGGGGCAATGAGACGCCGGATGCTCTCGCTAGACTAGGTTCGCTTTCTGAGAGAGCGAATGAGTAGTTGGTTCTGATCTCACAATCTGTCAGCTCCGCGGCCTCAGTAGTATTAGAACAGTTTGGCTGTTGGCCATTAAGGTTAGTTATCGCTTTTATTTCGGGACACGGGGCGAGATTAGGTCGCTGACGGACTATTACAGGGGATGTTGCGATGAGGAGGAGTTAGAGACTGTTGAGCACCTTCTTTATAACTGCCCAGCAATTAGCAAGTGGAGGTTGAGGACCCTTGGCAGTGGCTTTCTTGAGGGGTTGAATTCTGAGTCGAGAGTCGACATTATGGCTCTCCCCAGATTCATTACTAGCTTGGGAAAAAAAAAGTAAAACAAATTTATTTCGATATTTTTATTTATTATTTGTAATACAAGATAAACCAAAATGAAGAAGAATAAAATAAATTTTTCGACATTTCACTTAACCAAACGCTATTATTGTCAGTTCTCCATTCATTTTACTGTACGAACGAACCATTTTAAATGTTATAATTGACCATTTGCATAGCCACAGCATAGTCCCAATCACGTGTGTAGGGAAAACGATGTACCACCGACCATCTGTTATCCTCTAGATCATAGCGGGCTATAAATTCGCCACAAGTACAATACAATTGATTGTCGACAGGTAAAGATTTCATAGAATTCACGTTCTTCTCCAAAATCGATAATTTCCCATTTATTGGCACGAACATCATAACGTTCCATACACATGCCTAAACCCTCACAACAATAGATGTATGGACCGATAACGGCACTAGAGCAATAGCCCTTAACATCATTCATGGGCCTTAGGGATTGCCATATATTTTCGCGAGGATCGAAACGTTCCAAACAATTCCAACTGCGTACCTCTTCTTCGCCGCCCATCACATAGAAAGTGTTGTCATGCAAAACAGCACCCATTGAGCTACGCTGCACTAACATGGGCTTACAGAATTCACTTTTGTTCGTTACTAAATTTAGATATTCCACTGTATTGGTAATGCCACTAGAGGAATTGCCACCAATGGCGTACAGGCAGTCATTGGCTATCAAAGAACGATGGTGGGAGCGTCGCATAAGCAATGGAGTCAAATCGTACCATTGGTCTCTATAAATATTATAGTAATAAGAATTCTTGGTACTCCGTCCTATACTGCCGCCCTGCATATACAATATGTTCTTGTGGGCCGCCAAACTGATGGCAAATGCCGCCCGGGGTGGTGGTTTCAAAGGCAGCATGGTTTCGGTATGCAAATCATAGCGAAATGTTTCCGGATTACGACCCATTTTATCTACCAAAAATATACGCCACTCTGAACTGCCTTCATAATGTTCCACCTCACTTAACCACTGTTGGCAGTCGGCCTGGGAGCTAAGCGTTTTAAGTGAACGTGTCATTTCCGCGGTAACACACATCGGGTGTATGAAACGTAAAAGTTGCGAAAGATAGGGCAGACGTTCATTGGGTTTGTATTCGGCCCAACGTACTATACCCTGTAGTATGGTGTCATCGGAATGCATAAACAATTCATTGTTGCTGAGTATGGGTACCAACTGGAAGAGAGTTGAAATGGAAATAAAACTTAAACGTTAAAAGTCCATTCTTGCTGCTTACCTCCTCGTAGGACATTTCATAGAACTCTTCACATTGCACCACCTCCTGGAAGTGGGTTATTAAGAAATCCTTGGACATTTCCAATAGAAATTGATTATTTTGCTTTTCGGCAAAATGTTTGAAACCCAAACAATTTTCCGGATCCAATAGTTCGCCCATATGTTCACCGCACATATCGGACAAGTGATCCAATTGTAAAAACGAAGCCGTCTGCAGCAACTGTTGGACATACTCATCGTTTATTTCACACAAGCCAGTGTAAATAAATTCCACAACCAATTGCAAGCAATGGGTATCGATTTCTGGCAATTCTATTTCTGCCTGATCGGATTCAGGAAAATGTCCACTAAACATGGCCATAAAAAAGGGACTGGCCGCTGCCAAAATATTACGGTGGGCAGAAATGCGAGTACCATCGCTGCCTAATAGACGCACATCTGTGAACTGGTAAAAAGGGGGTTCGATTTTGTTTTCTTTTCGAAATAATTGGTAACCAACCTGTTCATTTTTACGAAATTCATTCAATTGCTGCAACAAATGACCACTTGTTCCGCGTATAAACGAACGCGGTATCATTTGCTCCTGTTTCGTCAATTCAATACAATTGGAGGTTTTCTTTTGAACATTATTTTGTTCATCACCATTCGAATTGGCCATTCTCTTATTACATTCCATGGTTATTATTTTAAAAACATTATTTTTTCCTCTTTAATGCAATCGTTTATTATTTTTAACCAGCGTCTGCTGCACTGAGATGATATTTTGTGTGTGGGTGGTGTTTGTATATCAACAATAATCGTTTGACATTTAAAATTCATGCGCACTTAATAGTTTACCGTTAGGTTAATTGGCTAGAAATGACAGTTATGGCACTAATATGAAGGGAAATATTTTAAAAACCCCATCCATGTTCATTTATCTTAAATCTATAACTTACGTCAAGATTTTTTACACTTAAAAAATAGTTAGCACATCGGCCCACTTGCCAAGCCATTATAAAAATATTTTCTTTAATTATTTATTGTTATTACGCCTATGAGGTTTTATAAAGGCAGACACTTTAACAAAAAAAGTTTTTGTCTCTTATTTTCGTCAGAAATGATGAATCACATTGACAGATACGCAGTTAGTCCAGGGTCCACCATTATCGCAATAGAAGCAGACATGCCGAAAGTCATATTCACACAATAAACTTCTCCAGTACATCACTGGTAGAATTAGATCTAGTTTTTCTATTCAGGCACTGAGGGTTAGGTTAGGTTAGGTCGGAGTGGTAGCTCTGATATCACAAAGCTCACTTGAGCACACATAGCAGTAATGCCACGGGTGAACGCAGTCTCTGTACCGACCAAGTTCCACCAAAAAAGAGGGAAGAGGAAGAAGTTGATGGAGGTCGCCGTGGTCTAGTGGGTAGTGTGTTGGCTTATTAGACGAAAGACCCGAGTTCGAATCCCAGGTCAGACATCAAAACGAAAATTTGAAAATAATTTTTCGGTGACTTCCTCTCAGCAGATTTCTGGCAAAAAAAAATCTCTGAGAGTAAAAAATTGCCATGGAATGCTTCTAAAAAAATGTGTCGTTCGGAGTCGACTTTAAACTGTAGGTCCCGCCATTCATGTATAAAATTAACGCACACAACATAAGTGGTGTGCGAAGCTAGGACATAGTACAATGGGTCAATTCGACCACCGAGTACTGTGCTTGTCAGAATTGACAAGTACACGTCCTCTAACCTAACCTAACCTAACCTAACATAACCTAAGAAGTTGATCGGTGCAAGGGGTTACACAGCTTGAGGACACATACAAATGAAGATTTCGGAAAATTTTCGATATTTTTGGTAATTTACACAACCGGAATACATTACACCATGCAAAAGTAGCTTCCTACTGAGCTTTTCCTGAAGCAGCAGGCTATTGCGACTGCAATCAGTCTGAACTCTGTGCCTAATCAGTTCGATGATACGTCAAATTCTAATACCTTCACTTCTCAATACAAATTGGTTATATTCAGAGCAGGTCCTTAAGCACCGTCATCCCAAATCCCACTAACTCCACAAATAGACCAAATGGAGTGTGGTGTGTGTATATAAAAGGCTTGGATATGAGAAACCAATATAGACTTCTGAATTATTGCAGCGTTTTCCAAGTACAAGTCAAGCCTATCCTTATTTCCTGATTCTAGAAAAATATACTGATATACTGGGACAGTCAGGCTGCTATATAACGCCTTTCGAACATCATATCGGTACCTAACCTTATCCATGAATGTCGCATATTTCTCAGGAAAGGAATGATTTCAAGGTTTCCATTCTGGAAACTCTAATCCAGATGAAATGATCAAAACAGATACTTGCCTGGCAACCGCGCAATGAGGCTGACTTAACCACGATTACACTTTATTTTATTAATTAGGAAGAACTTCTACTCATTGGGTAACACTTTTAGGTTGGGAGAACTGGCCGAAACTTAATCAAGGGAGAACGAAAAAGACAATTTTTCTTTCTAGTCTGCACATTTACTCTGTGATCACTGCCCTCACGAGATGTTGCCAAAACGATGGGGGAATACTCCATTCTTGACATCCCAGGCCGAACTGTCTAAAGGTAAAATGAGGGCATTGCCCATTGAATAAAACAATCTATGTCTTCCTAATAGGTTACGTTATTGTTTCTTTAATTGAATTGAATGTATTAGCACAACAGGACTAACCGACTGTCTTAGCAGTTTGGTGGCGCCACCTAATTACCTTATCGTTCCAACTAAATCTCTATAATTATGAATTCCTATATGGATATCGAACATATGTACACACATTTGTATTTATCACAATTATTTCTTTAAAATCAAATAAATTAACCTGTTTAATCATGCTTAAATAAAAATGGCTACCCCGGCAAAAAGAAATTGTTTGGTTTCTTAAGGAATATTTACAGAAATCGTATATAAAACTTAACATTAATTACATACCAATGTTTAATAGCAATTAATTAAAAAGTAATTCAAATATTACATACCTTTCATATTGTATTTAATACTTTTTATACACTGAAATTTTTAATCAAACTCAATCACAAAAACTTTAAAACTCAATCACAAAATTCTAAACCGAATGAAACAAATGTTCGCACCACAATGTAAAGTAAATACAAAATCTATAGCAAATGAGAAAAAAACTAACGGTTTTTTATTCCAATAAGAAAAAGTGTGGTGAATATAAGGTGAATATCAATTGTAAACAAAGCAACAATTTTACGCAACCATAACAACAAAATCCACAGAGTGTGAGTGAATGTAAGGTGGAGCATGGATTGACTTAAAAGAAAATGTAAACAAAGCAATTCTTAATGTGAGGAGAGTTTTGTAAATGTAAACAAAGCAACAATTCAAGACAATAATAACAAAACAAAAAGGGTTGAAAAATTTAGTACTTTTGTACTTTTTTATTTCAAAAATACCGCATTACCCCTGTAATGCTTTCAGTACTTTTTAGTATTACATATTTAATGTCTTGCGGATTTCAATTTTTAATGCATTAACAACACGTTCAATGCAATGACAAAATAGTAGTAGGCTTTAGCCCCAGTTAGCCAAACGACCACAGAACGTACGTTCGTTTTTGGGATACGAAATATTAAAATACTAAATGCTATGTACAATGGGTCAATTTCGACCTCCGGTTATAGTGCTAGTCTTGACCGACAGGTGTACGTCCTCTAAATACTACTAAAATAATCCAAATACTAAAGGGCACCAATAATGTTTTTATTGTTATGGTTTTTTTTAAATGAATCGATGCAATTAACCATTAAATTGTAATTTTTTCTACTTCCGATTGAATTTTGTCGGCTTTTATTTAATTTTTTAATCTTAAATCATTGTGAACGTTATTTTTTACTTTCTGGGCTTTTTTGTGTTTGATTACTAAAATAATAATGGAAGATCAATAAGTTTATTATAAATTTAATTCAACACAAATGGTTTCTAGCAAAATTTAATAAACAAAGAAAGAAATTAGAAAAATTTAGAATTAAAACCAAACATTCATTCTGTAACATATTAAACTCAAGGTTCAGGTTTTTCGTTTCTACATTAGGTTTTTGAACTTCAAACGTTCATACATACATATGTACGTAGGCTGTCAGATTATTTAAGCATATTAGAAGCACAGGTCATGGTTGATTGTTTTAAAAGGGGCGTTATGTTTGTTAGGGTAGAATTTATTTCAGATTATAGATTATTCAGATAGTCAAGTTGCCATAAAATTCCTCACCAACATCAATCACTTTGAAGTCCATTTTCACCCACGGGTAAAGGTAATTTCTCAGGAAAAATGTTGATTCTTCAAAAATAACTCCTATTTGGATTCAAAACCATAAAAATACTCTTGGAAATTGTATGAGCTTCTTCGGATTTTGTAATCTCCGACATGTTACAGGGCATAGATAATCTAATTTTCTTATTTAAACTAGAAACTATCACTTGTTGCAGAAAATTTGTAATAAATATTCTCGCTCCGACTTTATTTTACTTATAACAAAGGAAATTTTGTTTATTCGTTCTCTTAAACATTTTGTAAAAATACCGTACACTCTACATTCTATACAGTGTTATGAATTTTATTTATTAAAACAACAGAACAATTCACAATATTATTGAGAGTCTATCTTTCAATTCGCTATTGTAAATTCAAATACAAAAACAACACATATTCTGTCTCATATGCTAAAATTAAATCAAGGAAATTTATATGTTCCCTTAAGCTATTAAAGAAAAACAATAATGACTTACCCTATTTACACCTCACACGAAACTCTCTTCTACTCCCTGTGTTAACTGTAAGGCAAGCTATTCTGCTTGATCGAAAATTTATATGAAAAAACACTCAATTGCTCATGTATTCTTGATTGAGTGATTTTCATATAAATTTCCAATTGACCACAATCACTTGCCGTACAAAAACAATTTCTTATTTACACAACAATTTTAGCACAAACACACACACACGCACTTTTTTGAGATTCCCTTTTTTTCTTTTCTTTTTCGCGGCAGCACGCCTAATAAGCTTAATGAACTTTTTTCTTTTTTGATTTTTATAGATTTCTTTTATTTTCTTCATATAAAACTTACGATTTCTTATTCTTTATTAACTTAAATTACTTTCTAACACAAAACTTTAATAAAAACAACCGAATTCAATAATAAATTTTTAATTTTCATATTAACGTACGAAAGCATCAGCCGACCTGTTGCACTTTTATCAAAGAAACTAAAAATGTCGCCTTTTTATTTCACAATTTTCCACTTTAGAACAATAAATATCCCTTTAATTTCGTTCGTGCATGAACTAAACATGGCAACAAAAACGAAACATTTCCAAATCTTAACATACAATAGCAACAAAACAAAAAAAAATTCTCAAAGAGATATGCAACCCATGAAAAATGAAGAAAAAACACACAAAATATACGCATACACACTACCTACGTACGCATAAGCAACAGCACACCCATAAGGGAGGAGAGTATACAACACTCAACGTATGTAAGTATGTATGTAGTCACTATTTACTTAAAAATCAAAATAAAAAAAAATATTCCAAAGAGAAATGCACTAGAAAAAAACCACAAAATATAGGTACGCATACACACTACGTACGCATGAGCAACAGCATTCCCACACACAGAGATCACACACAAAAAGAAAGAGAGTAAACAAAGCTTACCAACAATTGAAAACATTAAAATAAAAACAACAACATTAAACACATGAAAACATACAATACCCTATCGTTCGTTTTCGTTTGTGCATAACTATGTATTAACGAAATTGCGTTAAGGGTTACACACTACGTACGCATGAGCAACAGCATTCCCACACACAAAAAGAAAGAGAGTAAATAAAGCTTACCAACAATTGAAAACATTAAAATAAAAACAACAACATTGAACACATGAAAACATACAATACACCATCGTTCGTTTTCGTTTTTGCATACCTACATATGTATTAACGAAATTGCTTTAAGGGATATTTGTTGTTCTAAAGTGGGAAATTGTGAAATAAAAAGGCGACATTTTTAGTTTATTTGATAAAAGTGGAACACGTCGGATGTTACTTTCGTGTGTTAAAAAGAAAATTAAAAATTTATTATTGAATTCGGTTGTTTTTATCAAAGTTTTATGTTAAAAAGTAATTTAAGTTAATAAAGAATAAGAAATCGTAAGTTTTATATGAAGAAAATAAAAGAAATCTATAAAAATCAAAAAAGAAAAATAGTTCATTAAGCTTATTAGGCGTGCTGCCGCGAAAAAGAAAAGAAAAAAGGGAATCTCAAAAAAAGTGCGTGTGCGCGTGTATGTGTAAAAAGTGTTGTGTAAATAAGAAGTGATTGTGGTCAATTGGAAATTTGTATAAAAATGACTCAAGCAAGAAAACATAAACAATTGAGTGTTTTTTCATACAAATTTCCGATAAAGTAGAATGGCTTGCCATACTAAAATTACAGATAAAAGGAGGTTCGTGTGTAGTGGAAATTAGGTGAGTAAAAAATAATGTTTCTTTACTTATACATAAGTGAGGTGATAGTTTGAAACAAATATTAAATGTAGGGAGCATATGTATGTATGTATAAATTTCCGTAATTTTGTTTGACAGCGATTAGTAGGGCAAATAATTTAGATTGTTGTTATTGAAAATTAAGAGAAAGGCACATGGCCGTGTTTTTATTTGATTTGTTGTTGTTCCTTTAATATAAAAAATTCGTAACAGTATTGAAAAATTCAATAGTTTTGTACTTTTTTCAGTTTTTTTCTCATTTCAAAAATACCGTAGTACCTCCGAGACGCTTTCAGTACTTTTTTATTATTTCATAGTTTATATCTTGCACTTTTCAACTTTTAATGCATTAGCAACATGTTCAGCGAAGTGCTAAAGTTGAAATTAGATTTTAGCCCCGGTTAGTCACACGTTCATGAAACGTACACTCGTTTTTAGAACCCGAAAATCAATGTAAAAGCTTGCTAGACCGTAATGTGATTTCGGTAAGCATTTGCATTGCTTTTCATATGATAAAAACGAACATATGTTAGATTACGTTCCATCGACGGTTGGCTAAACAGGGCTTTTACGTTTTATTACGTTCCGAATCAGCTGTTTTTGTCTTGTATGCGAGGAACACGAATTAGTCGTTAGTTTTTCTGTTCAGTGCCGTATGTGCCTAGTAGATAGTGTACAGGCTTACTGGAAGTGAGCACACGGTTCCAACCCCATGTTAGACATCTCCTGTCAAAAACTCTGTCAGTATATAAGATTGCCGTGATAAAGTTTCTCAAAAATTCAATTTTTTTAATTTAAAATTTTTAAATAAAACAGAAATTTACACAAAAATATTTTTTTAGTAAAATAATATTTATTTTGTTTTTCTTTTCTTTTAATGCCACATTAATGTTGTTTTTTATTTTTATTTCTTTTTTAATATATGTTTCGAATTTCTTATATCTGTTTAAGAGGTTCTGTTTTTAAAGGTTCTGTTTTTTTTTCATTTTTTGTTTTTTCAAAGCAATAAATATTATACAAAAATGTTCTAATTATATAATTTCTGGTATTATTATAAAGAAGGGAAAGAAGTGTATTTTACATTAAACTGTATTTAACTGTTGGCTTAATTAATTAACTACAAAATAATTTGTAGAATTGCACGTTTTTAAAATAAAATTAAAAAAACACTCAACTTATAACTAAAAAAAAATATATAATATATTATATTAATAATAAAACATTTGTTATTTTTGTTCTCTTTTTATATAAAATTATTACACATTTAAGCAAAACAAATTGTTGAAAAATTATTTAAAAAAAAAACGAATTAAATTAAATTGAAATAAATCTACCAAACTTCACATTTTTTAACTGGATTCATGGGTGAACCCTCTGGACATTGAAAGTCGCGAGAGAAATCATTCATATTGCTCAAGGAACCCAAAACACGGAACTCATTGGGCGAATGAACGCCAGTGGTAATGCGCATTTTAAGAGTTTCTACAAAATTTTAATGAAGGAAAGAGTGTTAAAAGGAAAATGAAATTTCAAAATGATTGTTTTAAATACCTTTACGGTACTTGGCACACCAAGTTTGGGCAGCCGATATCCAGAACATTTGTTCCGGTGAGTAGTATAGGCCAGGCAATTTGGGTTCTTCACCATTCTGGGCGACCCATTGTTTATAGGCCAAATAGGATTCCTTAATACCACCATTATCAGCAATATTCTCACCCTGAGTATTAATACCATTAAGCTTTAGAACAAAAATGTAAAGATTAATTATTAAAACATATTTCATAGAGAATTAAGGCGTGGTAGTGGTAAAAACTTACACTAAGATTAGTTTGTTTATCGGTATAGTTGCCATATTGTTCTATAATACATTTGGCCTTTTCTAAATATGCTTTTTGGGTATCTGGCTGCCACCAATCAATTAAATTACCATCAACATCAAACTGGCGACCCTGATCATCAAAACCATGGGTAATTTCATGGCCTATAACATAACCAATGGCACCATAATTCATATATTTCGGACGTTGGGCATTAAAGAAGTGACCTTGTAAAATGCCAGCAGGGAATTCTATAAAAATAAGGAAATATATTTAAAACCTTTAAATTAGTAATAGAAACTAAAGCTTCAAAACTTACGTATACTGTTCTCAATGGAGGAATAGAAAGCATTTACTACAGCAGGACGGGCATGTCTAATCCAATCGGTTTTATTAACGGGCAAACGTAGTTTATTAAACGAATAATCTGTACCGAAAACATTCATCTTAAGGAACGATTCAAAGTATTTATCAGGATCAATATCCAATTTGCGATAGTATTCTTCCAATTTCTCATTGTCCAACATCTCATCGGGATACCCGATATGTGTAGTCATAGAATGTAATTTTTTCTTGGCCTCCTGCTTTGTTGCAGCATCCATCCATTGCACTTCATCGAGTATTTGACTGAAGACAGTGCGTATGTTGTTGACCATTTCCAAGGCTATAGCCTTTGAGTCACGATTGAAATGCTTGCGCACATAAAGAGAACCCACCGAAATCGCTAGACTGGGGTATTTTTTTTTATGTTTTTACGCAAATTTGTGATTTATTTTGTGAAATTTTTTTTTATTTTTTTTGAAATGTTTTATTAATTGATCGTTAAGAATTATTATTTAACAGTGGTGAAGCAAATTTGAGCAAAATGGTGAATTTTTTTTTTTGTAAATATTTTTTTAAACGTGTGGTCGAGTGGTTTTAAAGCGTGTTGAAATATGATTTTGTTTTTATTTTCAATGATAAAACGAGTGGCATATGAAAATAAACGAAATAAAAAAAATTGTTTAAAAATTAAATTAAATTATTGAAGATCAAATGGTTTTTTGTTATCAGAAAAGAAAATTTAAATTTTTAAATAAAAATTAAAAAAAAAGAAAAAACATGGTGAGTTAAAAACCCTATGGCTTAAACCCTTTGAATTTGTTAAACAAATTAAAAACACAGAAGACAATTAAAAAAAAACAAAAGTTTGTTATTAAACATGGAATTATATAATATGTTTTCAATTGTTGTTGTTGTAAAGTTAAATTAAATTTAAACATAAAAGCTGTTGTTATTGTTAATGTTGTATGAGGAAACAAACAAAGATAATTCGGAAAAATAAAAATGTTTTTTTTTAAAGCGGCTGATTTCTATTTCTAATTTGAATACAGTTAATGAGAAAATTATTCGCACAGATGATTGCTTGACAAATGATATCTAAGCGTATGAGGTTAAGGGGCGTTATTACAACTTGGCGTTAACGGGCAAATAAATTGTTTTTGATTATTATGAGTACTCAATAACATAGAAGTGATCGTTAAAGTAAAGGAAAGATCATCATACCTTTAACATTTAAAGGTCACTTTATGTTTAAACTTGCCATATCATATACTATACATACTATATTGATACGGTAACTTCAAATTTAAACAAAATGAGCATATACTACAAATAAAACGATGTCCACTGTTGCCACTGCATTAAAAAAAACTTGTTTAATTGAGCAGTTTTATCGACAATGCTCCATCGTTGCCATATTTTTGAAAAAGCTAACTTTATTTTATCAATTTGTTGTAATAACGAAAATAAGTTAAAGGTGACTTTAAAGTTCACTTTAGCTAAAGTTACCTTTAACTAAACCCAACTTTAACGGGAAGTTGTAATAATGGCCGTGTAATATTAATATACAGTCAAACTCGTTTATAACGACTTCTTGGTTACTATGTACATAGTTTCAAGTCCCAACGTTTTAATATCAATTTCCATACAAAAAACTTCGAATTCTCGGTTAAAAGGAACTACTTTAAATGGTCCCAGTAATTAAATTTCATACATTTTACCTTTTTTATAACGAACCCTCAGAAATAACTTTGAAGTATGGCGATAGTCTATACTTTTAATTAATATGACAGCATTAAATTATAACTCAGCGTCTTTAATCAGCTGATAGGTAAAAAGAATTACCACATATTTTTGGTTTTTAATAAAAAAAAATACTTTTTGTTTTGAATAAATGATAAAAATTATTTATATTTTATATTTTTTTCTATGACTTTACCCCGTTTATTACGAACTTTGCCTATAACGAACTATTTTTTCTGGTCCCACGGAGTTCGTTATAACCGGGTTTGACGGCTATTTCAAGCGCAAACGTTGTCTCATTTAAAATTTTACTTGATTTTGTTTCTAAAATATAAAAAATTGTTTGAAAGTATGACAACATTGTTCAGAAATAAATAATAAAGTAGTTATCCATTTATCGGTTACAAAAGCCAATGGAAGAAAATGTTATTCATTGTAAAGGCTGGACCTTGCAATTACCCCATGACCGCCTTTGCATTGCTTGTATCCTTTTGAAGCATATTTGCAAAACATTTTCATTTTCGGTAATATTTTGGCGATAACTTGGCACATATTGGTTTTCAAATAAGTAAGAAAGTATTTAGGAAGAGATTTGGCACGGTCGTACTTTTTTCTTAAACTAAATTTGTTAAAAAGATCATGGTTTGGATTGGATTCGTTTGGATATTCTTATAAAATAATGACTGAGGAACCAAAATACTTAATTAACTCTCCAATATTTCATCAAAAAGTTCCCTGTTAGGTTAGGTTAGAGGACGTGTACTTGTCAATTCTGACAATACAGTACTCTGTGGTCGAATAGACCCATTATACTACATCCTATCTTCACACACCACTTATGTTGTGTGCGTTAATTTTATACATGAGAACGACACATTTTTTTTTGAGAAGCATTCCATGGCAATTTTTTACTCTCAGAGTTTTTGCCAGAAATCTGCTGAGAGGAAGTCACCGAAAAATTATTTTCAAATTTTCGTTTTGATGTCTGATCTGGGATGCGAACTAGGGTCTTTCGTCTAATAAGCCAACACACTACCTACTACACCACGGCGACCTTAAGTTCCCTGTTAATCCAGAATGATAACAGCATAAGGATGTCAGTTAACCTTTGGACTGAATAGCCAAATATTGCTTTCACCACTACATCCAGTATAACAATCCAATACATTTTCACTCTGGTCATTACATCTGCCTAGCTTCAAAAAACGAAGCTAATTCCAAATCATAAAAAAATCCTGTTGTCCACTTAACACGTTAACTGCCGTTCGACGAGTAACTCGTAGGTTCCGCCCATCCCTCTTCTGGCAGCCACCGTTTTAAGTACTTCAATCAATTGCTGGTCCAGTTTGTGGTGTACCCAAATAAGTGGAGTTGTCATAAATAAAGCTACTTATTTTGTCTGTTATTCGACAAACAGATTCAACAGAGTAAAGTCAGCTGACCCATGTAAATGGACCTTTCCCAACTGCATGGTCTTTCATCCGTAAAGTAGTTTTATATCTTAAAGTCTAATGATATTAAAATTACCCTGAGCGAGGAATAAAGTATTTCGCCATTGTATTGCTTACCATCCGATCAAATCTAACGCAGAAGACAAGCCAACAAAGAAGCTTTTAATTGATTCATTTCTAGATTTCCTCGACGTAATGTACGAGCGTTTACCTCCAATGCCCTGGAACATTTTCTTTTATATTTCTAGCAATTTATTTTTGTCATTATGAAGTTTATGCTTTAGTTTTGACCACCAGTGTATCTAAGCCTTTATATGATCAGATTTTATGTGAAGAATGTTTTGTTTTTTATTTACACAAAAACTATAAGGATGTGTCTGACTATGTATGGATATACAGTGAGCGTCAAAAAAAGTGTACATTAAAAAATATACATTATTAATAAATTGCTGTTATTTTTATTTTAAAATTATTTCATTGACAGTTTTTGTAATTGAAACAACAAAAAAAAATTTTCGAAATATTATATAATATATAATATAGTGGTCAAATTTTTTCGGCCACTCTCCTTAAGTGTTAAATGTTGAGTTTGGTTGTTGTTAGCATTTTATCCTTAGTGTACACTTTCTTTTGACGCTCACTCTATATGGCAATGAAACGATTACAAAATTATTAAGCTGCCTATTTTAAGAGCCCTTCTATTTGAACAAAATTATGTTAATGTTTTGACAAGAAACAACAACAAAAAAAAAATAAATAAACAGTTGGCAACAATAAAAAGCTGTGTGGTGAATATACAACAAAAAATGAACAAAATTAAACAAGATCAATCGATCAACAATTAAAAAGTGAAGCAAAATAGATGGAGAGAATAAAATGGGAGAAAAAAGGAGAAAAAAAGTGTACTAAATACCCGAGTATATCCTCTTCGGTATCACCGCTGCAAATAAAATAATAATAATAAGAGAGATATTAAGAAAGAAAGAAAGAGAAAAAGAAAGAAAATAAAAAATAAAAACAATGCTTGTTTTACTAGGACACATACACGATTCTTAAAAGGAGGACAGATAAAGGACTTTAAATAAGAAACATTAAAAAACGCAAGATACACAGAAAGATAAACAATACACTGAAAGAAAACCATAAAACACATACACAAATACACAGAAAGAGTATGAAACCCTACAAGACAATATAAGAAGATACAGTTTGGAGCAAAACTTTTCAACTTAAAAATAAAAACGAAAACAAAAAAGAAATGGAAACAAAAAAGGAAATATTAAAAACGTTTTCGCTTTTCCAAAATATTTACCTGCCCGATGCAATATCAACGCATTCCTTCCATCTGGCCTCTTGTTCTTGTCGTCCCGACAAAGCGGTTGCATATTGCAATTGTCTTTTGCGGAACTCCTCCGATAGGAAAGCCACTGAGAAGGCATGTATACGCCACATCATATAATTGGCAATGGTGCGTTTGTTAGTGCGTGCCAACAGTTTGCCTAGATCATCAAAGAAACTTGGCACCGACAAATTAATAACTTCAGTTTCATCCACTTTCAATTCTTCTGGCAGTAAGGCATTGATATAGTCCAGCCATTGGACATAGGGATAGGCATCCTGTAACTGTTTAATGCTGCGTAAATTGTACAAATCATTAGAGTTGCGTCTTTTTTCATTGGGCCACGAAATCTACGTTTAACAAAAGAGGATTTTAAAATTTAATTAATCGGGTTTTCAGTTTAGTGTCACTAGACTTACATTGGCCAAGTCCATTTCGAATTGCAATGATTCTCCCAATTCTTTTTTGGCAATATCCTTGTCAGCACCAAAGAGTACAGCCATATCCACCATATAATCGTAGTAGGCCGATACCAAAGTTTCATTGAAACCTTTAACCAGATATTCACGACTTAAGCCAATGGACGATTGATCCAACTGCAATAGAGTAAACAGTTTAGGTTCGAACCTGAATCCCCAAAATTGACTAAATACTCACATCAATAATACGCTTTGTAGTGTTCTTCAAATCAACGCCAATGGAAAAGTCCACCACATAATCCATGCTGAAGCCTAAACGTCGGAATTTCTTTACAGTTTCTTGCCATGTCCAAGTGTTATCACTATCCCAGGAATCACCAACAATAACCGGCCAGCCACCCAAAGTTTCGGCAATTTGTTTAATAGGTTTCGCACCCAAATTTTCAATTAAAGCTGCAATAAAACCAATAAAAAATGAAAATATTAAGCTTAGTCACCTTATTGGGGAAGGTACACCGAATACTTACTTTTATTCATGCAAGCCTTGTATAGAGCATTTGGCAATCTAAAGTGTTTGGGTTCCGTTTCGGGTCTCTCCTCTGTTATAATATCCTTAAGTTGTTCCTGCAACTTATCGGATATTACCGAAAATGTATTAACGGCCACCTTATCCTCTGGTATTTGAGTCTCATCAATGTAGGTACCACAGGCAAACTGATAGAAATCATCGCAGGGTTCGATTTCCGGTTTCATTTTACCCAATATCGCCGAAGCAGTGTGTATACACTCGGTGGTTAAGCAAACGTCAGAGTGTTTGCCATCACCAATGGCCGACATATCCTTATCGTTGGCAGGTACTTTATTTTGTGTTGCCGCTATATTGGAGCCGTGCAAGGCTAAAGCGTTGTTGTTGGCGGGTGTTGTGTCTTTGAGTTCTTGAGAAAATAGGCAGAGAGAGAGGGAGAAGAAAAATGGAAATTATTATTAATAAGGAGTAATTGTAGAGGAGAACATACCTTCGGCCATTGGATTTGTTAGTAAAACAAATACAAGCCCGATAACTAAACCGATTACTGCTAAACAAGCGAATGCTGACACAAGTGTGAGACATCTTTCCAATGTTGTGCGTCTGCGCCACCAATTTGGATTTCTAAAAATTGAGAGAGATAGAGAGAGTGGTGTTATTAATCTCTTATATTTACCAACAGAAGATAAGAAATGAATAAAAACTTTAAAAATGGTTCCGGAACTTTATTCCAATAAGAGGTACACGTAAAATTTCCACAAAGGAATAAAGAACTGAAGGAGTTTCAGTGAGTTCAGTCAGGACTTTTTGAATAAAATATAACGTGACTATTATCTTCGCTATTGTAAGTAACCGGACTTGAGTTAGGTGCGAAGGACTGGATATTGTAAAATAATACGGCCAGTTCAGTAACACATAGTAGCGGTTCTTCCAACAGGAACATCCGAACTGTGGCAGTAGTTAACCGCCATCTTTTTGAAACTAAATCTGTCAAATTAATTGTCATTTGTTAAATCTTTTTTTCCAAACCATTATGGATGGATAACAGTATTTAATGAAAGCATGCAAATAATAAAATTGTGTTAGCAAAATGGATGCTTTTTGTTCGAGAGCACTGCGATAATTTTCACCGAATAATCTTCACGACCAAATTTGTCGAAATTGGTACAATACCCATCCATATGAGATCCAAAAGAGTTCAATGAGTTCACAGTTCTTTGAGAACGATATTGGTCAGGCCACCACTTGGTTGATAACTTCTTTTGCCCCAAATTGGATGGTTTGGACACCAACGGTAAGTGGTTTCAACAAAAGGGCGCTACGTGCCACACAAACTCATGTGGTATTGAATGTTCTGTACGAGCGATTTAGGGGCTGAGTCATTTCACGTGAAGATGATGTAAACTGACTACCGAGACATCGTTTAATTTGATCCCATTAGAGCACTACTTGTGGGATTTTCTTAGGCCGCTGATTTATGCGAATAAGCCACATATCACTGCTGTTCTTAAATCCTTCATAAGTAGAAATTGAAGACTTCGGATGCAGCAATCTTTATATTACTGAACTCAATACAGGATGTAAGACAATGAGAGTTCAAAAATATAGCAAGAACAGGGCACTGACACATGAAATGAAAAATAATCGCTTAACGGAATCACAATTGAACGATGGATGGTCTTAGCTGTTAAGGACAGATGTGAAACGCTCCTCTTCTTATCCATAAGATCCCACCAGAATCGCTGTCAGAGAGATTAATCGCTCCATGTAAAATGAGCAGCTAATACCTAGCTTGACGGAGGCAATAGCTCTGCCCAGTAACATGTCGGAGATTTTAAGTGATGTAAGGTCATAATCAAATTTGTAATGCTTTTATTACCAACGGTATGTGGTTTCAACAAAAGTACATCACAGCTCATGTCGTATTAGATGCTTCGTACGAACGATTTTTAGGCACGTGAAGGAGATACAAACTGACTACCGAGACACCGTTCAATTTGAACCCGTTAGACTAATTGGAAATTGAACACTTTTGATGCAGCAGGATGTAAGACAATGAGAGGTCAAAACTCTGGCAATAACAAGGCATAGACACGGAATGCAAAGTCTTTAGCATCCCCTCCGAGAGCACAGAGCCCTTGAGAATCACAATTGTACGATGCATGGTCAGATGTGAGTCGCTCCTCCGCTTATACATACGAATTCAGCAGAGCAGCTGGTAACGAGATTAAGCCTCGATGTAAAATGAACAAATAATACCTAGCTTGACGGAGGCAATACTACTGCCCTGCAATATGCCGGAGATTGTAGGTTAGCATGTTAGAAAGATTTGAAATACAATCTTGGATTCTAAGCTTAGGGAACACTGGCTTTGATCGAATGAGAGGGACTTAGAAATGTTCCTTATTTAAACAGAAAGCGCTTCACTATACAAATAGGCCCATATATGATTACAGGAGAATAGGAAATAGGCTTTGCATATAAATTCCCATTCTTTCAACGTTTTTATTAAGATCCTCACGATTTTTTTTCAATTTCAAATAAATTGAATTTGAAATTGAAGAAATTTTTATTACAAGATTATTGCATTGGCGAATGTAAAGGCTTTCCTTTGCTCTTCTTTGATCTCCTGCACCCTCTTCTCATATTTCTCTTTTAAGGTAAACTTGCAAAGTCTCTTTTTTATTCATTTTTTTTTTTATCAAATGCATTAATTTTACATGCGTCAGCTTTGTGGCATAGCTATTGCAGTACTCTTTAGCCACAAAACCGCTGCAGAAGTTATGATTTGCAAAGTCCAACATGACTAATGGCAACTGAAAACTCAGAAAAATGGTAAAAAAAAAAACGTAATCAAGGGTCACAAAGGGGGTAAGGGGGAGATGGAGTGTATGTAGTGTACATCAAAGATGCCAAACATATGCATATGTAAAGTTAAAAGCTCAAATATCATCATCATCATCATCCGAGTTATTTAAGCCTCTCCCCATCATATTATTTGATTATCTTTTGAAAAAAAAAGAAAGAAATCTTTGTTTTTGTTATTGTTTATAGTGTGGTAGAGTGGTTAAAAGCCTTGTTGTTGTTGTTTTTTGGGCTAACTGCAATATATACTCGTAATCATAGGGTTTATTAACTTGAGAGTGTTTCTTGTTTTCTTTTTTAAAGTTTACAAATCTTGCGTAAATTGTTGTTGTCGTTGTTGTTGTAGTTGTTATTGTTGTTGTAAATTATGAAATTGTCTTGATTGGATGATTGTTTCGAATTGTAAAGTTTATTGCCTCTCTATATTACCGGCTACATACAGTTTTTATTAACAATGTCTTGTAAAAAATTGCCATGAAAAGTTTCGTAGTCAATGTTTAACCATTGATCGCGATATTTATGGATAAAGTTAACACATACAACGTGGATGGTGTGAAAAGCTAGGTTGTAATTACCAGTTAAGCAAGTAAGATTTCAATAACTAGTGGAGTTTAAGCAGACCTGGATTCGATGAAAGCCATCTATGCGGCATTAATAGAATTTACTACTGTATTATCGATTCCAAGTAGTCACCGTAGACTAGTAGGTAGTGTGTATTATGAGTATTATTATTATGAGTACCAAAAATGATTGAAGTGATCGTTAAGCTAAAGGGAAAATCATCCTGCTTTTAACATTTTAAGGTCACTTTATGTTTCGAAATTTAAACAAAAAGAGCATATTTTTTTTTTTTTTAAACCAGCACTCGGGGGATGACCCCTATTCATGCAATGCATTGTGCAGGTTTTTTAGGAAAGGTGGAAAGAGAGAGGGAAGATGCGAAGGGTAAAGAAACGAGTTGCTGCTGGTGACTGTAAAATGGTCAGTGCTATACCTTCACCATTAGACAGTCTGAAACAATCGTCCACAAGAAGTCTGCAGTTTCTCACACCACTTATGTTTTGTGTGTTAATTTTATGCAGAAGTGGCGGGACCTACAGTTTAAAGTCGACTCCGAATGACAGATTTTTGAGAAACAAGAAGAGAAAGAGAAGAAATCGCCGGAAAAAATACTTTTTGTATTTTTTATTTTTGATTTCTGACCTGGTACTCGAACCCTGGCTTTACGTCTAATGAGCCAGCACACTATCTACAAGACCACGGCGACTCCCATTTTTACATTTTGAAATTCTACGTTTTCTAACTTAAATACTATCAAAATTTGGTTAAGATGAGTCCCATCCGTTCCGAAGATATAGGAAAAAATTTTCTTAGAATACTCATATAGTCTCATGGCGCGTGAAAACTTTGAGAGAGATTGAGTGACTTTTTCGACTTAGAACGTTATAGAACGGAGGTGTTGTTGCCACTGCGTTAAAAAAAAAAACTTCTTTAATTGCGCAGTGTTATCGACATTGCTCCCGCATTGCCATATTTTTGAAAAAGATAAATTTATTTTATCTATAAGTTGTAATAACTCCAATAAGTTAAAGGTAACTTTACAGTTTACAGAAAAGGTGAATGAATATTTAAATATTTATTTTAATATTTAAACATTTTAATCATTGTTTTTCAATCTTTATTGTTTCTGTGGCAGTGAATCAAATTTCATTTTTAATTTTCTGCATGAATTATTTAGAATTTTTTAAATTACTAGCAACAGTTGTTTTTGTTGTTGTTTTTATTGCAATATTTAATCAATAATTTGTTCTAAATTTGTATTTGTTGTTGTTTTATTATTATTATTATTATTGGCCAATAATGTTTAGTTTTTGCTGTTAACCAAATTCCATTTTAATTGTTTTGCTTAAAAAAAAAAAGGTTCTGAATTTTTTTGTTGTTCTGTCTCTCTAAAAAGTGAAAATCGGTTCAAGGTTCTCGTACGTATGTATTTTCAGTAGTTCGAGACCGAGAGTGGCAGTACCACCATCACTGAATTTCGATTAAATGTTTTGGTTTTTTTTTATTATTTTTTTTATTTTTCTCAATGAATTTACAAATTACGAAATTGGCTGTATTTTTCAAGCCTGAACAATTGCAAATAATGACTCGCCTTTTTTATATTCGTTTTCCACTATTCTACCATTACGCTTACGCTTATAAACAAATTATTTATTTAAACAATTATCTAAGTTAATGTGGCTTTAAATATTTACAAAAAAAAATTTTTTAAATTTTTTTCCACTAAAGATTCGTAATCATTTTTAAAAAGTTTAATTTTGAATCAATTTTAGCCATATTCTATGACCTAAACGGAAAAAAATATTGGCAATGGCAATTGGCAAGTTATTAAGAGTATCCGAATAGAAGCTCTTTAATTCAAATAAAAACCATTCTCTTTGCATATTCAGTGATTAGTCTGATCCATAGGATAGGCCTCCTGCCAAACTATGATAAATTAAATCTAACTTGAGCACCACATGACTTCCTTATCGTAGTTGCCTTAGATTAAAAATTAAGTTCAAACTTCTGCGAGACATACGAGTATGTCAATCAATCTAGATTTAAAAATTTAAAATTGTTTCAGATCCCTAACTCAGGCTTAGTTCTGTAGTGTGATTAATGGCTAATAAGTTGACCTTTAGAAAGCTACAGTATTCAGAGACGTATAAAGGTAATTCAGAGAATATGCCGCAGCCTATCTTCAGTTTCAGTCTAGTAGGTAGTGTGTTGGCTTATTAGACGTAAAAACCATGGTTCGAGTCCCAGGCCAGTCATCAAAACAAAATACAAAAAAAGTATTTCTTCCGCGATTTCCTCTCAGCAGATTTCTGGCAAAAACTCTGAGCGTTAAAATAAAATTGTCATGAAAAGTTTCTCATAAAATCTATCGTTCGAAGTCGACTTTAAACTGTAGGTCCCGCTATTCATATAAAAAATTAACACACACAACATAAAAGGTGTGAAAAATTAGGTCAATAATCCTGACTAATCTAATGACCAATTATGTATGTATGTACATTTTACAAAAAAAAAAAAAATAATTTAATTAAATTTTTATTCTATGTATTGAATTTTTTTTAAAGAGGGAATTCTCCTGATTTAATTTAAATACAACAGAGGCGACGTAAATCGAATGAACAAAATTAAAAAAACATTAATCGAAACAACGTAAAGGTTCAATTAGTCGTGACTTAACCATAACCATATAAATCAGATGTTTTAACCAACTTTATGGGCATCACTGTTTTCGATTATAAGTGACTTACCATAATGCCATAGTCATAACGATAACCATATGTACCAATTGAATTTTGGTTTTTTGCCGGAACCATAAACAGCTGTTTGCTGAATTTACTTATATGTATACACATTTTTTTTTTTTTGTTTACTTTTGTACTTTTGAAAAATACTTATGTGCAATTAACGTAAACAGCTGTTTATGGCTATGGCAGCACTGATTGCTGCTAATAGTAAATTTACGGTTATGGATTATGATGCGACTACAGCGTTATGGTAAAGTCACGACTAATTGAACCTTAAATTGAGACGACGTAAATCAAGGAAATATTGTAGTATGTAGAGTAATGTCCTGAGGTAAAAATGTACCTGTGCGACATGGCATTAAGGCGGATTGCATCAAGATCTGGATGTTGTGTGGCAAGCTATTAAGATGGAAACCAATTAAGCGTACCAAAAATACAGGCTTTATAGGGGGTAAAGCGTAAAGCATTCGTAATCGGAAACGTAAGCAGCTTAAGATTCAAATTGCGAACAGTTCAACAGAAAATTACTGCATAAAGAAAATTAAATTCGATAAGCTTCGAATATATGTGCGTATGTAATCATAAAGGGTTTAGAGATTTTTTCCATGTCCACAGAACCCATAACGGGTCTATGAATTGTATTAAGTAATATTGTTAAATGTTAATAAATATTTTTTTTAATTAATTTCTTAAGTTTTTTCTTTGAAGTTTACCTAAAAACCCAAATTTGAACGTGTCCTTTATTTAAATTCTTAAAGAAAGCGACAAAAACAAAAGCCAAATCGAGCTACGCCTTAATCTGTGTCACTTGCCACAGCCTATACAGTCTGGCTAACTGATTGAACGACTACCTTGAACAATAGAAGAGACTCAATATGATACGCAAAAAAAAAATAAAATAAAAAAGATAAACCGATAAATGCTTGACCCAAAAAATATTGAAAAACTAAAAAAGTAAATAAGAAAACTAAAACAAAAACAAAAAACAATAAAATATTGATTTTTATTTTCTTTTAAACAAATTAAACAGAAATTGAAATATTAATTGAAAAGGAATTCAAAGCGGCCAGAATAGCTGAAAAGATTTTCCCAGTTTGTCGCCTAAGAATACTGCAAGTCAAGTTTCAAGCAATTAAAGGCTTTCAACCATTCATGTTGTTTGAAAATACTTTGAGATCATAGCAGCTTCTTTCAGGCTGAAGAGTTAGCCATCACCGTTGCACTATTGCACGAGAATTCTTTGCGCTGTGCATTCCATTGAATAACTTTTATTAAATCAATATTCGGTTTATTGAGATCAATATTTTTAGCGTTCAGACATATAATGTACGAAAATTTATTTGACAGCTGGTAAACAAAACAGCTGATAACTTAACAAAATTGCTTTTAATTTAATCATGAAAATTAGTGCTAAAAAATTTTTTTAGAAAAAATGAAAAACAATTTAACATTGGAAAAGGTATTGCTAATGATTGATTGAAACGCCGAGATGTCGCGGTTAATAGGGATTACTTGTGACTCCAAAGTGGATTTCCTCAGGAGGATGAGAAAAAAAATGTGATAACATTGGGTTGATTGCAGAAAAGAAAGCTTTGGGTATGGCACTGTCGTTGATTACATTTGAATTGTCAAATGTGAATAGAAAGAGTTCGAAAAAATGTAATATGCTCACTGAACGTACTTATGACAGTGTTGTGTTTGAAGTTATAATCAATATTATAACAATTTATGACTTTATTGACCAATAATTGATTGAAATTTTATATGACATATTGAGATCAATAATGCCGTTTATTGCGATTTTCTCAATATAAGTGCATGTCTGAACATTGTATTTTTTTTGGCGAATCTTTCTATAACTTTCTAAAGCCAATTACTATGTTTTGATTACCTTTCTAGGAGTTCCTAGACAAATAAAGTTGTTCGTTGTTGCCGATGCTGCGTTATGGTAACTAACTTTCAAGAAAATTTTAATTGAAAATTTAATTTTTTAATTGCTTTCTAAATATGTACCAGAGATCAGCAACAAGTATTCAAAACGATGAGTAGATTCAAATCGCATTCATGCTTATTTTATTATGATACTCATACTACTCATACTTAAAGTTGGAAGTACTCGTCGTATTCATACTTAACAAGAAGCATGATGTTATTGACTACGACTCGTCTCTACTTAATATTTACACGAAGCCCAAAATAAGTATGATTCGCATACGAGCACTGCAATACTCACAAGAATATTGTGTGTATGCTTTGCTTGTTGTCTTTGTCTTTCCTTTCTTCTGTGTTTGTATATGCAACAACGACAAACGCTGTAAATCAAACATATTTCGAATGTTGTGAGTTTGATGTCAACATTGTACTCATACTCATTGCTACTTATACTTATAAATCAATGTTGTAGCGAGTACAAATGAATCAGAGTAGTTGAATTTCAATTCTGTTGATACACTCATACTCAAAATTGCATGAGCGGAAAAACGATTCATTGCTGATCTCAGATATGTACCTATTTCGTTCATCATTTCACATTCCCTGCCATTTATGCATACGAAGCGTAGGCCATTATTTTAATGATTTCTTAGGCAATCTCTCAAAATAAGCCCACATTACAAATGTTAGATAATCAACGATTAATTGCTTACTAACTTTGTTTTGCTTATTAATTTAAAACAATTACTTTCCAATTGTAGACCAAAAAGCGGCTTTCAATTCATTAATTAAAAAGAAAAAAATGAAATGAAAAGAAAACCGTACGAACACGCCATTTAATTAAAATCAAAAAATCGGTTAAATGGAAATGAAAAAAAGAAATCAAATGAAACACAAAAAATAAAAAATAAAATTATTAATTTAATTAATTATTATTCATTAGCTTTTGATAGCAAAGTAAATCAAAAAGATGTTAAAAACTGAAATAAAAAATTTGCAAAAAATTAAATACGTTTTAATTTTTTGCTTTCTTTCTGTCTTTCTTTCTCTCTCATTTTTTTTAAAAATTTTTTCTTTCTATTTTTTTTTTTAATAAATGGACGTGTATCACTGCAATGATTTGGCGAGTAACAAAAAAAAAATAAATTAATTTTCTTTTCATAGCGAAAGGAAGACAACAATTAAAATTATTTTAATTTCTTAGAGAGACAGACAGACAGACGTTTAGACGGCAGCTGATCCAAAATGATGATGATCATGATCATGATCATGATAATGATCTCGTAAAAATAAACATGTTATCATATCCACAACTGAGCATCATTAAAGTGACTACAGACAGGGCTTCAACAAAATCATCACGATCCAGCCATCCATTTCAGCTCACGTCGCAGTAAATCTTAAAGAAAATTAAAATGAAACGAGGCGAGGCGTGCCAACTAGCGATGAGACGTTATTAGACAAGACATTCAAGTCGACAAGATGAGCTGAGTTTTGATTTTTTTTTTATTGTTTTAAAAATTTATTAAAATGTTTAAACAATTAAAAAAAAATACAAAAAACAAAAATCAATAGCGGCGTAATTGTTTAAGAAAAAATAGGTTTTACTGTTTTGTAAGACAGTCCACAGCTGATGTGAGTATTTTGTCGGCCGTTCAGATGGATTTGGCAATACCATAGTTTCCGTTTACGCTATGCTCGCAGCTTTAAATACGTGCTACATAGTGCAGCAAGTCTGGCTATGGCTCGTTATCGAACTTAAAGTCAAATTCAACTTTATTGCACCGACTAATGAGTTCTACAGGAGATTCTGAGGCCTTGAAAGAGGAAATCACAAGGAAATTACATGCCGCGCTTTATGACGTACATGAAGAAAATTTCTGAACTTCTACAATGCAGACAACCTCACTGATCTATCGACATTGATCATTGGAAGTCTAAATAGCATCAATAAAAGCTAGATATGTGATGCTAGGAATATTGGAAGTGAAAGAGTGGTTATACATATATTCCCACAGGAATATTCAATGCTATCCATAGTTATTTGCAATGTAATTGCCTAACCTGCCTTATCCACTAGGGGCACGGATAATTTATTGCGCATCCCATTGTCTCTCACACGCTTCATATGTCATCGAATCGGGTCAGAGTGTCTGCAATACAATGCAACGACATTGTATAATCGTATAAATGGCCTCTATCTTCAAGTGCTTCAGTGATTTATTAACTCTAACTTCCTTACAGGAGAATCTATAGGTAATAGTATCGGAAATGCGTATCCTAGAATCTGACAAATTGTTTATAATTTTCCATCCTAATTGAAAATATTTCTTCATGAAAGGCGTATTCCATTTAGTTGCCACTCCCTCGCCCTTCAGAAGACTCCTGTTGAAATCAGATGATAAAAGAAATCTAATAGTTCTCTCAGTCTTCATTATAGATGTTCTTTATATCATTTCATTCGAATACATCACGTCTTGTTACCTTCATATCAAAGTAATCCGAGGAGTTACCTTTATATCGATCTTCATATAGGTTAGGTTAGGTTAGAGGCCGTGCACCTGTCGGTCATGACAAGCACAGTACCCGGATGTCGAAATTGACCCATTGTACATTGTCCTTAGGGAATCTTCATATAATATCAAAGTAATTTGAGTAGTCAGGCTGTTGAATGTATAGGAAGACTCCAATACTTCACCGGACGTCTTTTTGATAGTACGTTGACTATCTGAAACTATACGTTACGGGGTAATTGCAGGTGCTCCAGTAATGATCACACTGTCATAGCTGTGATGAGGTAAAAGAAGAGCAACTGCTTGCAATTGTTCGACTATTAAAATTCAAGGCCGTGGAATATTATGCGAGTATTATTTGTGGATAATCTCCGTAAACAAAAAACTCTCAATGGCACTATTAAAGAAGTTGAAACTTTCTTATGTCACGGATCAGTCATTTCATAATATTTGATTTCTCTCAACGAGATTATTGGCACGCTATAGAATTTTTCTAATATTAAAATTTTGCGTACGCGGAAGAGTGTGAAGGAAAAATAGCGATTAAAGTAAATTGTTATTGTGTTAAGTCAATTTCAAAAGGTGGCACACGGAATTATGCGATCAGTAAAGAATGGATCTAAAATTAAACACAAATTTATTTTTATTTTATTTGCAATTTAGGAATTTATATTTTTAACGTTTTTAAAAAGATAAAAACATAGCAATATGTTCGTCTTTCCCACATCTCTATATTTGCAAAGAAATTTTGTCTCATGAAACAAATTTAAGGATTTAAAAAAAAATTCCTACAATCTCCTATGTCGTTGGAAACAATTTGTGAGTGTAAAATTTAGGCCAACAATAATCACTTGATCCTAAAAATCCAATATTTTAAATTATTTTTATCTCCAAAGTCTATTCAAATTCAAATTCCCTTCGAAATTATTCACTGTATGTGTTTACAATAAATTGTTTAATTAAAATGTAGAATGACATTTATTTCTGGTAGAGATTTTCAATTGCAATATAAATTACAGGGATTTGTGAAAAAAAAGAGCAAAAAAAAGAAAATCTTAAACAAACTAATAAAAGAAATAATAAAATTGTATTAAAAGTTCATTAAGTTTAAATATCTCGTAATTTTTTTGCGGTTCAACAGCAAATTAAATGTTTTACAACAAGTGATTTTTACAAAAAAAAAAAACAGCACAAACATTACTCAAGAAAACAAAAAAATTAAAAAGAAAAAGTGGACAGAAGATAAATGACGAATAAAAATAATAAAAACCTCAATTACATGGACGACTTTAAAGTACATGTTGATTGTGTTGTAAACGGTCTTGTTGTAAAAGAAAAGCAGAACAACGTACGTATAAATTTAAATTAACTCAATATTTCATTTACACGAAATCAAATAGGCAAATAAACAGACAAATAGACAGAGAAACATACAAAACAGACAAAACAAATTGGCTTAACAAAGTATCTAAATGTTCAAATGAACCACTTTTTTTTAATTAATATTTAACAGAAAAAAAAATCAGAAAATTAAAAATAAAAACCAAAAAGGAAAAAAACTGTTTAAATTTATTGTTTAAAAATGGCAACAACAACAACACGAAGAAAAAAAATAAAATTTAATTCAAAAATAAATCAAATTACGCAATGCTTTGAATATATTTAATCTCTCATTGTGCATTTAATATTATAATCGCATTTAAAAACGTTAGCCAACACTTCAATGTTTAAGTGTATGATAATTTTGAAATTGCAATCAAAAACGTAACAAATATTAAAGCATTAAACTTGGCTTTCCTTGTACAAATAGAAATACTTGGCGCTTTAGAGAAATTCAAAATTAAATCTGGCACCGTTCAATCAATTTAAAATCATTTCCTTCCTGTTTATTGGTTGTTACTACCATTCCGCCTATGCCATGCCAAAACGTAAACAAAAACACACTAAACACAGGCACACTGGCACACAGACACACACACATACTTACATAAATGTTAATATTACTATTCGTTTAGCTTAACTAATACCGTTTATACGAATACATTTAGTATTCCAATGATAAATAGGAAGATCCCTCCCGATAGAGTCAGTGATAGACAGAGAGAGAAAAAGGGAGAGAGAGAATGGAAATAAAGTGATGCCAACGTTTTAATATATATTGCAAGTAAAGTTTAAAAATGGCCTCAAAACACTACCAACGAATAATTCCTGCATATAGAAATGTAAACAAACCAATGCTCACACACACACGCACAAAGCCTAACAAACAACAGTTTAATGTCGTCTTACAGTGCTGTTCATCCAAGTACACAGAGAATATCGGCAGAGGTCGTAAGAAAAAATTATTAAGGAAGAGAATTTATTGATATGCGAAAAGGAAGAGTGATGCCAAGTTTCAAATATGAATTGTAAATGCATAGTACAACGTTAAAGCTTTCTTATGCAAGCAAAAATGTAAGCAACCACACAGTGCAACGAGTCTACGTCGTATGAATCAATAGCCCCCGAGGCCGAACATCTTCTGCTTTTTACATACGTAGGACACGAACATCAACAATGTTCTTCTAAAGAAGAAGATTCATATCGCTTTTTTTCTTAGGCTTCAATTATACACCCAAAAAAATATTACAGTACGATTCACTAATATTCAATGAGATTCACTATTAACAATGAGAAATGATTTCCATTTTTTGAAGAATATTTGTCAAGTCAAATGACCAGTCTTTAGGGATTTTTCTTTATTTTCCACTATTATTAGTTTACTTTTGGAAATATTACTAATAATTTTCCTCTGGGTTATACACAAGCCTCTCACAAATACACTCACATTTTTATCATGTTCTCTTTGTGCCGACGTCTGCTTATGAAGCTGTATTTAATCATGAACACAGAGAGTTAATGCCAGAGGGTAAGGGCGCTCGACTTTACAGAACTCGATATTCGAGTTTACATTGGATTTCATCACTAAAACCCCAAACATTACTCATCTAAGAGATGTGGATTGGATGAAATTGCGTAGTTCTTCTAAATGTATGCAGCAATTAGCCAATGAGATGGTTTTCAATGCAGTACGACAATCCACTTCAAAATTTTCTTCAACCTACCCTTCTTTCTAGTCGCAGTAATCTTTTAGGTAGTGTATTGGCTTATTAGACCTAAGGCTATGATTCAAACCCCTGGTCAGGCATCAAAATGAAATTGTGAAAAAATATTTATTCGGCGACTGGCTCTCAGCAGATTTCTGGTAAAAACTTTGAGCGTTAAAATAAAATTACCATGAAAAGTTTCTCAGAAATTTTTCGTACGGAATCGACTTTAAACTGTAGGTCCCCCGACACTCACGTATACAAATTAAGGCACACAACATAAGTGTCGTGAGAAGCTAGGTCATAATCCTGACTGTTGGGTGGTAATGCCCACTATGTATGTACATATGTTATGTATATACCCTCCTATCTAGATCTGAATTTGCGGCGAGGAAAGTAGGACAAAACTGCAATCTTACAATAACTGTCCAGGGATTTTCATGCTAGAACGCTATAATTTCATGTTTACTTTGGATATTTTGGATACTTCTGGCTCAATAATTATTTCAAACAAATCGACAGAGTTTGTGAAAAGTACTCTGCAATCATTCTGATAATTTTTAAGCAGCTCATGGATACAATAAGATCATTTTGATCTAATCAAACACAGAGCATTACTTTGGTATCTTCCATATTTGGATTTGGCCATACTTTACATAGGATTTCCTCCTATACAGCTTGTCGTATTGAAACTATTTTCGCTCTTTAATAATGATTCGATACAAACATATCTTATTCTCAGCTTCTACTCGTTAGGTAGTCGACTTTATTGCTTTTGGCCGACATATTACTGTTTTTGCAAGCTTTACCGCAGGCGTACTGTCCTCAATTTATTGCTTTCGAAATTTTTCAGTTGAACTATAAAACTGAAACCACTTTGTGTACTTCGTAATCGATGAAACATATTACAGTAAGACACCGCTTAACATGGGTGTTACGTTCCATCACTAAACGAAACAGCGTTAAACGAGGCAACAGTAAATATGCGTTCGTGCTGTGATTAGGACTTCGGAAAATACAATTAGAGCCTTTAAGCTAGGCAGACTAACAAAAGAACGTTGAAAAAGATACATAGCGCAACGCTTTAGGTTAGTTTATTGCCGTTTAATGGAATCCCAATACTATCGCGTAATACTGAAACAGCATTTAGCGGGGTCTTACTGTACCTCATTTTTCTTTGGAATCCAATTTTCTTATTTATTAATACGAATGAATCGTTTTTCATCTACTCATGTTACAATGGCGCATATAATCGTTAATCTTAATCTGTTTTAAGATGGATTTCTCTCTATTACACCTTGTATTTGTATTTGTTGGAGTGTAGATGTTTTAATTTACCTAAGTATAGTAATTATTGGAATAAATTCCCGGTAATAGAGCCCATTTACATTTAATTCAATTAAATTTAAATTTGAATTTGAATGTGATTGTTTTGCTTTGTTACATGCTAAACAACGATATGTATTAAAAATATTATTAATAATAAAATAATTATTTTGTTTTGTTTTCTAATTTTTTATAATTATTATTAAATAATGTTTGTATTTGCACGACTCTGTGCCTATCTCTTAATAACGAAGACAAACATTATTCTGGAGGGTTAATAATCACAATAAAAATTATCTTAAAACGAAAATATATGAGAGAGAAAGAGAGAAAATGAAATAAATTTAATTAAAAGAAATGAGAAATTTGAACAAATTGAAATAATTAATCATTCATACAAAATAATCATCACAGTGCGTGCCATTTAAACATTTAATTCAAAACTAATCTCGTGATATTTGGAAATATTTTAAAAATATAAAATAAATCTTAGCCATAAACATTAAGGCAAAAGAGAACACCGAAAAAATGAGATATAAAATCAATGTAAAATTTTAAATATTGAACGCAGTGGACACCCAGTAGCGTCAAATGATGCCTAGCGATTGCAATACATAATACAATACATATTACCGTACATATGTGTATTACAATACTAAATTAAAAACTATTTCCCATAGAAAAATCTAGTTCGGATCAGAAATCAGCAACAAGTATTCAAAAAGATCACTAGAATCGTATCATACTCATAAATTCTGATACTTATACGCTTTCATACTTAATTTTAATATCATCCAACCTCCTCTACTCATATTCAAAGTTTAAAGTACTCATCATACTTCATACTTAACAACACACAACACGTATGATGTTGTCAAGTCTCCCTAACCCAATACATACACGAATCACAAAATAAGTATTAATCGCATACGAAGACTACAATCAAACATCGGAACAAGGAGAACATGATAATAATGTGTGTGTATTTGTGAGAGGCATGAGTGTAACCCAAAGGAAAATTGTTAGTAATATTTTCGAGTGTAACCTAATAATACGCATATATAGTAGAAAATAAAGAAAAAATGTACAGCGACAAATCCCTAAAGACTGCTTATTTAACTTGACGAATATTCTTCAAAAAAATGAAGATCATTTCTTGTTGTTATTAGTGAATCTCCTTAAACGTTATTGAATCCTATTGTAATGTTTCTTTGAGTGTACAATTCAAACCTGAAAAAAGTGATATAAAACTTCTTCTTTTAAAGCCGACAAGCAACTGAATGCATGTTTACGCTTTTTGTTAACGAACTTGATTGATTTTCTTGCCCTATTTGTGTAAAAAGCTGAGGACGATCTCCCCTGAGTCACATTTGTGCCGACGTCTGCTAAAATACTTACTGGAAAGTTGTGTGATGGTTGCTGCTCTCTCCCTCTCTCTCTCTGTCTTTTTTGCTTATGTGTATTTTTGTTGTTATTGTAAATGCAACAACAACTAAGACTATAAATTGTAATGAATGACTCAAGTCACTCGAATAAGTATTTTTTTTAAAGTTATGAATCTAAATGAGTGGGCTGGCTTATTAATCAAACATATTTCGAATGTTATGAGTTTGATGCCAAAGTAGTTCGCATACTTATTGCAACAAGTACTTAAAACTCTAGTAGGTAGTGTGTTGGCTTATTAGACAAAAGGCCCGGGTTCGAATCCCAGGTCAGACATCAAAACGAAAAATATTTCTTCGGCGACTTCCTCTCAGCAGATTTCTGGCAAAGACTCTGAGAGTAAAAATTTCCATGAAAAGCTTCTCAAAAATCTGTCGTTCGGAGTCGACTTTAAACTGTAGGTCCCGCCAGTTATGTATAAAATTAACGCACACAACATAAGTGGTGTGAGAAGGCAGGTCGTAATCCTGACTGAAGGGTTGTAATGGCCAATTATGTATGTACTTATAACTCAACGTTGTAGTGTGAATATGAATGAATGAGAGTACTTAGTTAAATTTCAATATTGTTACCTCACTTACATTCTAAATTTCATGAGTGCTTATGAGGAAACGTATTCGTTTTGCTGGTCTCTGGTACGGATGTATTGCCCCGCTAACTATTTAGTCTACATTAATAGGGTACTTCGTAATCGTAAAAGATTTTCAAATTTTCTTAATTAATCGCTCATTATTAAAATTACAACAAAAATCTTTGCTGCTAATTACAGCAACTATGATATCATTTTGATCTTTTGTAATTGTAATAATTAAATATGCGGATATATTGTATAGTTAATTAAGATTTAGTACCTATTAAATGGAGATCGTATATATCGTATTAAACATTTCCTTTATGGCCTTTAATTAAAGTGTAATTAATTTACTAATAAAAGACAAATAATGATGTAAGTATAGAAAGAATTCTTCAATCAGCTTGAAACATACAATGTAGTATGTTGCAGTCATTATTAATTTCTATTCATTTTAATTAAATTTCTTCAACGGACGTTAATTTCTTGACAGCACTGTATTGAAATCCGGATTGTAGTTTTGTTCAATGAAGCCAACATGTATTGTAAAATAAATGATTTCTAAAAAACTAACTTTCAGCGTTTATTTAGCTTATCCGTTAAATGTATTTTAACTCATGTAAGTTAAGCTTATTAATATTGAGCTCTTAAGTCATTTGCAGTACAGAGGCCTTATTTAAAAAAAGAATTGGTGGTTTCAATAAGCAAAATACCTTACTTTACAGCAAATACAACCAACCAATACATTAGAAAAGTTATTGTCATTTGCATGCAATGATATATGGCAACCCTATCTTTCTAGAACCTTCCATAATACACCAATTTGGTAACTTAAACAAGGCAGTTAAATTAGAGGAAGGTAAGCAAGTTAATCGAAAACTGACAGTCTTATTTTTATTAATACAGCACAAGAAGTATAGTAAAAAGTGATTTTAAAACAAATCCAACAATAAAGGTATGCGGGTGAATTCCCGAATTTATTTGTTATCTTCATCTTTAGTTTAAAAGTACTTTTCTGTTAAACTTTTTTGATATTCTAAGCACTCTCAAGTAATTCTTAAACATATTAGTTACAATAATCTCACCATGAACGCATTTCAATAAAGCTTAGAATAGGTAAACATACCTGAAAATAAACAAAAAAATAAAAAAATAAATTAATAAAAAATAATAATTATAATAAATTAATTAAAAGAGAAGGAAAATATCCCTTAAATCCTCAACAATAAAACTTTTAGAAATATCTTCTGAGATTGGCAAATATATTAAGATAAATAACGTTACATAATAACGACTTTATCGGGCTTACTCTAAGGTCATTAGAGTCATTGTGAGACTTTTGGGAAGCATCCTAATAAAGAAACACTCTATGCTACCCTTTCCCAGGGGCATGGTCATGCAGGCAGCTAGTCATTGAGTAATGCAGTCGCTACAGGGTTAGCCAGGCTAGACTCAGCGTTATCTCACACATTTCATTGAAAATACAAGACGAATGCTTACGATAGCTCAAGCCTGATGTATGAGAGAACCTTTCTGTGCTATAGCAAAGCAGATTTGGTCACATTATAATCACAGTTTTCACTGAGACCACATAAGCACATTATGTTATTCTGATTACTGCCACTGCAGGTGTTACAGGGAAAAGATAAGATCTTAAGATTTTTGCAGAATCTGCAATGAATTGGATAAGAAGAAAACTATCGGCCACTTCCACTCCACTATAGGATAACCTATATTAGCTGTGTGGCTTATCAGAACCTAAAAATAATTTGATCGTTATAATTATCCCAGCAATATAGGTCTACCATGCCTTTAGATTATGTTATTTAGTTTGCAAATTACCCACCATTGCTCGTTATTATAGGCCCTGCCGTTTAGAGCTGTCATTATGAGAAACTGATTCTTAGGGACATTCACTTAAAATCGGACGATCTTGAGTATTTCGATAACACAATACTCCCATATAGATGATTTGTTTTATGCAAGGATTATTTATCCTAATTCTGCATTTTGACATTAAAATAACTCCTGTTAAATGGTTTTAGGTTTCCATGAGAGATCAGCAATGAATCGTTTTTCGCTACTCATAAGCACTCATGAAATTTTGAACATAAGTGGAGACAACAATATTGAAATTTAACTATGTACTCAGATTCTTTTATACTCACACTACAACGTTGATTTATAAGCTCAAGTCAGATGTCTCGCAGTGCTCTGTACTTGGGCCGATACTATGAAACATTGTGTACTCGTATAATGGAGTACTACGACTGCGATTGCCATACGGGCTTTGCAGATAGTATTTCCATAGTCCCGATAGCTAAGACGGTAAGGGAATTAGGGGAGAAAAGTAACAAAGCGTTTCGAAATGTTGCAGCATGGCTGGTTTGAAGCAGGTTCGACACTTGCTACACATAAGCGGCCGGAAGATAGTGGAGAAGATGGAAGTGACCGTTGGAGGCACAAAGATCGAATCGAAGAAGGCGATAAAATGATTATCGACGACAGGTTAAATATCAAGGAGTACATGAAATACTTCGGCGAAAAGGCATCTGTAACGCAGGGATCACTGGCGAGGATGATGCCAAATATTGGAGGACCGGGTCCATTCAAAAGGAGAATAATTTCGGCGGTAGTAACATCAATAATACTATATGCTTGCCTACTGTGATCGGAGGCACTCTCCTTGGGAACGACAAGGAGAATACCAGTTATCCATTCGAAATATTTTTGATTAACATAATTCTACTCATTCATTCATCAAGTAGTCTTAGTTGTTGTTGCATTTGCAAAAAAAAGTCAGAGCAGCAAGCAGAGCAAACACACAACCTTCTAGTGAGTATTTTAGTGTTCATATGCAATTCATAGTTATTTTGCACTTCGTGTAGTTGTTGAGTTATGGTGAGTCGAAATCAATAAGATCATACGTGTTGTGTTAAGTACAAATGTGCTGAAGAGTAGTTCAAACTTTGAATATGTGTAGAGTGAGGTTCCATGATATTAAACTAAGTATGAATGCGTATCAGAAGTATCAGAAATTGTGAATATGATTCGTTATTGTACTCATCTTTTTGAATACTCATAAACGATTTTTGGTTTACATCACTGTCTACGAGTGTATGATGATTACAGTCAAGCTTCTGTAATTTGAACTTCTTTTACTTGAATTTTCTATAAGTTGAAACAAAATTTTATCAGGTTTTGCTTCTTTAACTTAAAGTTTCTATAAGTTGAAGTTTTTTTTCTGGATAATGGTGATTCAATTTATAGAAGTTCGACTTTATTTTGATTACATTTTAATTATGGCTCCTGAATTTCTCTCTCTGTCTCTCTCTTATGTATTTTTTGTTGATTGGAAAACATTGTTTAAATTTATTAAAATGTAATGTAACACTAAGATTTATGTCGGCTTTGGCAATAAAACGTAAAATGCCAATAAATCAATGATTTTTATTAAGACAGTGTTAATTAAGGCTTTTATGGAAAATATAAAAATTCAAATAATAAAAGAAACGTATTTAATTTATAAGTGGATTCACGCTTTAAATTAAATAATCACTAAGATATTATAAACTTTAATAGTTTAAGAGGGGATAAGGAAAAAGTAATGAACATTTAATTATTCCGTAATAATTTATTAGACAATAATTATATGGCAAATAATTTACACTTTTTGTTACATCATGAGGATTTTATAACAAAATAATCAAAATTATTTATTTATTATTGCAATACATACTAGTTTATTATTTTATTTTGTTTTGTTTCTGTAAGACAATCAATTAAATCAAATGAACTTCAAACAACAATAACTTGGTATTGGCAATCGAATTGTATCCTCTTTTCAATTGTTTTTTTGGATTTTTAATATTCTACAGCATATTCCCATATGACTTTGACAATAAACTTATTGTTATTGTTGTTATTGTAGGTATTATTTGATTAAAAATACAAAATTTTTGTAAACCTTCATTGAGTGTTGTAAAGTGTGTGTATGCGTATGGGTGTGACATTGTCATGATGACAGCCGTAACGTCAATGTTTGCCAATATTGAAAATAAAAATGACAAAACGTGTCAAAAACACATGCAAAACTAAAGTTTCACTTCCAGAATTTTACAAAAGAAATTAAAAAAAAAATTCGGTATTCAGTAAGTAAATATGACAGTAAAAACTGTCTCATAAATATGTTTTGCTATTAAAAATAAAATATTTGACAGTTAATTTACTTTAAAGCTGTTACTCACTGTAATAATTTGTCTAAAGTTGTTAAAAATGATTTCACGCGATGACACTGTCAAGTCAATAAATTGTAGTTTTTTATGTCTAGTCACATATTTTAATTAAAAAATTCAATTTTTCAAATATTTTAAAGTAATGGCAAGTGCCTCAAAAGACAAGAAGTTCGAGGTAGTAAACTTATGCCACACACTGTCCTTTCAATTCTCCTTACAACTAGCACAATTCAGAGTTTCTAGTGATGTCAGACCTAAACAGACCAGTAAGATTATCTGCATCTTATAACAGCCCTGTCTTCCTGATAATATGGCATATCGCTGGCCATTTAAAAAAGAGGTTGAGGACTGTCGCCTCATTGCTAGAGGTCCTGCAAAAGTCATGGGCCTTATACTTATTCGGCCTTTAGTTCCTCGAAATGTCGTTATGCATCTAGGCTGTACTGTCATCTCTTCGAAAGCTTCGTGCATACAAACATAATTGGTGATTACAATCCTTTAGTCAGGATTACGACCTTGTTTCTCACACTACTTATGTTGTGTGTGTTAATTTTTATACATAAGTGGTTGGACCTACAGTTTAAAGTCGACTCCGAACGACAGATTTTTTGAGAAACTTTTCAGGGCAATTTTTATTCTCAGAGTTTTTACCAGAAATCTGCTGAGAGGAAGTTGCCACAGAAGTGTTTTCATATTTTCGTTTTGAGGTCTGACCTGGGATTTGAACTCGGGCCATTCTTCTAATAAGCTAACACACTACCTAATAGACTACGGCGACTTCTAAACCACCTTTAGTTCCGAATCTTTCGTTAATATTTGTATGAAGTTATTCATAAGGTGTGACACACCATTTTCAATAAAAAAATCTCCAGAGGTCAGCAATGAATCATTCTTTCGGTACTTATAAGTACTCATGAAATTTTTAATATAAGTGGATTGAACAATATTGAGATTTAACTAAGTACTCTGATTCAATCATACTCACACTATAACGTTGATTTATAAGTACAGACCAAGTTACAATGAGTATGACATCAAACCCATACCATTCGAAATATGTTTGATTCATAAGCCAGCCTACTCATTTAGATTCTTAACATAATAGAAAAATACTTCAAGTGATTCGAATCATTCATTTATAAAATTTATGGGCATTAAGACACATAAACACACAACCATTTAGTGAGTATTTTAGTATTAGTACGCGATTCATACTTATTTTGTGCTTCGTGTATATGTTGAGTTATGGAGAGTCGGAATCAATAACTTCATACGTGTTGTGTTAAGTATGAATATGATGATGAGTACTTCAAACTTTGAATATGAGTGGAGGGAAGTTCCATGATATTAAAATAAGTATGAAGGCGTATAATTATCAGAAATTATGAGTATGATTAGTTATTCTACTCATCTTTTTGAATACTCATTACTGATCTCTGGTATGTATTATAACTCTTTTTAAGAAAAATGATTATAAAATTCTAACATCAAATTTTATTATTTTATTAACAATATTAAGCGTTTTAATTGATTTGTTTATTTATTAGTTACGAAATAAGCTTAATGCCTTAATTTCGAACTGATGAACTCATTAACTACTGGCTGCCAGTGAGAGAGAGTGATGAAGGTAGAAATTGATTAGGCCTCATTAACTTATTAATGTTTGTGTAATAAATTTAACTGAAGCGTTTGTAAAACAATTTTATTTAAAAAAAAAAATTAAACGCAAATTGCAATAATTTATAAATTTTTTTTTTTCATTTTTCGTGTTTTTCTTCCTTTTTTTTAACAAATGATCGTATAAACAACATTAACAATCAATAAATCAATTTGAAGAAAACAAGGCATTAAAATTTAAGAAAATATTTGCAATTAAAATTAAAACAACAATAATAAAAAAAAAATAAGAGAAAAGAAAACAGAACAGAACAGAACAGAATAAAAATCTGTTTCATTTTCAAAAGGTACAATAAAAAAAAAATTTAATTAAATGTGGGCTATTGAACTCAATATAAACTCCATTAATGGTTGGCAATGGCTTTGACACTTATATTCACTTTAAGCGGGTAGTGCAGTTGCCGGGCCTTAACCTATAAATCAATAATTACTGCAAAAAAAAAAAATGGTAATGAAGCTAATGAACTTTATAAGAAGTTCCGATATTTTTCAAATTAATTTATGGCGGCATTTCAGTTCAACTGTAAGTGTGTAAGTGTATGTTATAATTTTATAATTTAAATTATTTTAATTTTTTCTTTTTGTACTCAGTATTTCCTAATGACAAATGAATTTAAGGCAAAACGTGTTGCAATTATTGTGCTTTATATGGCTGGTCGACATCATAAACCTGACACCTTAGCATATAAGGGGCCATAAGCAAATCAGAAAACATTGTATTGTTAAGTTAATATAAAAAACAACAACAACAATATAAAAATAGCATGTTAACATTTAACAATAAATACTGGGAAAAAAATACGGGTTAAGAATTCAAAATAAAATTCTATCAATTCGTAAAAGTTAGGTTAGGTTAAATCAGTTGAGCAGACTGCCTCCACTAGGTGTCTAGTAATTTTTTTTTTAAATCGTGCCTTACTCTTCAGTCAACGATTATGGTCTTCTATAATTTGTCTCGTTCTTTGTCGAGTACTATGTTCACGTATGCACTTTTATTGCGTAAATCGCAATTAACGCCAATATTGATCTCAATATTTCATATAAAATCTTAATTTATTATTGCTCAATTAAATGTTGATTGTTATAATACTAAGTAAAATTTTAAATACAGCACTGTCATAAGTCTATTTAGTGAATATGTTATAAGTAACCGAACACTTCCTGTTGATATTTGACAATTGAGACAAACAAAAAAAACAAAACAAAAACAATGTTGTTGTATCAGCCAGCTGTTTTGTTTAGCAGCTGTCAAATGAATATTGAGTAAGCTGAATATTGCGTATATTTATTATACTTGAACGGCTAAAATATTGTTTTCAATTAACCGAATATTGCCTCAATTAAATTGCATACGTGAACATAGCATAACAAGCATTCGGTGTATTAATATAAATATAATATATAAAATGCGCTCTTGTAAACAGCAAACTGCTCTTGAAAGCCAGCCAAAGATCTAGCAATAGAATCTGATAATTACTTCCAGTCTATGCCCACGGTAGGATCAATAATAACACAAAAAAAAGCATTTTACAAATTTTAAATCCTATCTTCAACAAAGAGCGAGCAACACACTGATGTATTATTCTCCTTTCGCATCTGCTTTGGATTCTCGTACTTTTTGTACGGACATAATAATTCAATAAAATTGCCAATTAATGCCTATTAAGTTCTCCCATTTTTTTATTTCCATGAATCACTACATATCGACGCCTCCATTCTATAACGTTCTAAACGCACGTTTTTAATGTCTACGATCTCTAACTTAAATATTGTCAAGATTTCGATAAGATGTGCCGATCCGTTTCGAAGTTATTGGGAAAAATCTACTAAGACTACGCATATAGTCTTATGTCGCGTGAAAACTTTGAGAGCTCATAACTTAAAACACATTTTTTTTAACTCAGAGTGCTATAGAACGGAAGCGTCGATATTATCTATATGTAGTCTCTGCAGATTAAAGCCTACCACTTCGTTATAGCATATTGAATTCGCCGTAGTCTAGTAGTAATATGTTGGCTTATTAGACGCAAGGCAACGGTTCAAACCCCATGTCAGATACTAAAACGAAAATATGAAAACATATTTCATCGGCGACTTTCTCTCAGCAGATTTCAGGGAAAAATTCTGAGAGCAAATAAAATTGCACTGAAAAGTTCCTCAAAAATCTGTCGTTCAGAGTTGTCTTTAAATTGTAGATCCCACCACTCAAGTATTAAATTTAACGCTCACAACATAAGTGGTGTGAGAAGATAGGCCTTAATCCTGATTGAACAGTTGTAATGGCCAATTATGTACATATGTTATGTATACCGTTGTAGCAACCGAATGCTATTGTATGCGAATCCATGATTATCGAGGCATATAATTTTAAACATTCACCGACAAGCCTAAATTGTATCAAATCATTCTCATTGCCATTTATATTTTGAGTGTTATCGTTTACCAAAACCTTGTTATATCTTGGTAAGCGCACATAGTATCATACATACAATCATTTACAAGCACAAAACCAAAGACGGACTCGATATCCTTTTTCGTATTTGCATACGTTTTAGTAGAAAAACAAATAATAAATCAGGCAGAAGGATAAAATAAAAAAATGGAATTAAACGAGACACATTAAGAAAACAGGCAACACTTAGAAATTCACTACTGTCGATTGGCGAAGAAAAATTGCTAATTCAAAAGTTTGCGTGTTATAATATATTTAAATTAGGATGCGAATACTCGTCTTGCTAGTACAGAATATCCTGTCAAAGGCGAATATGCTTGTCTCGACGAGTATACTCGTCCTTGGCAGTGCGGAATACCCAGTTAACGACGATCATACTCGCATTGGTAGTGCAGAATACCCTGTCAAAGACGATCATACTTGTCTTGGTACTGCGGATATAAACATTATCTGTCTTTATTTTGTCAATCGGAGCTCTGATACCGGATCTATCATGCAATATAACCATTTTTCATTAATTACACGAAAATGTTTTCAAACAGAAACAGTTGCACGGTATGACTTGCACTATTAATAAACCTAAATCTATGTCTAATTTACATATGAAACGAATGCCGAACTTGCAAGATCCTATATATGTATTTTAATTCAAAATTATATACAAAATGTTTTTGTTATAACAGTCCTATATGGTCACCTTATTTTTTTTATTATTTAAATAAGGCTTTGCAAGGTTTTTTTTTCAACACACTTACAAAAAAAGGCTTGAAGGTTAAATTGTTTGTGTTTTTTTGTTTAGGTTTGACCAAAAACAAGGGTCAACGGAAATTTACAAAGTAAAACCAGAAAAACAACTCAATTTTGTAATTAAATTTAAGGGCAACACTAATACCAAAAAAAAAAAGAAGTAAAAAAAATTGTAAATAAAAATAGAAAATTTGTTCATATGACTTCAAATGTACATACAATGTAAAGTAAAGTAATGGCATGTGAAATTGCGTGTAAATTACAAGTTTGTGTGATTTTAAGGAATCTTACAAAAACCGAAAAAAAAACAAAAAAGTCAAGAATATAATAAATTAAACGTTTTTTTGTTGTTGTTCTGTTTTTATTTTTTTCTTTTTTTTATTATTATAATTAAATGGCCTTCTAAATTTGAATATTCAAAATAATATTATGTATGAGGCGGCATACTAACCCATTTCTTTATAACTCGTAGAGCATAATTGTAAAGGTACACATATACACACACGCACACGCACACTTGGCCCGCATGACCACATGCCCATTGTCGTATATACTCGGGTTGTATTTGTTTTTTACTCATCATATCCGATCAATTAATATTTTATTAACGTAACGCATTAACAGTACGTACATATGTATGTACGTATAATACGGGCTGACATCTTGATTAAATATAATTTCTTGTTGTTTTTGTTGTTATTGTTTTAAAAGAAATTAAAAGAATCATATATTATTTCTAAAGCACTTTTTTTTGTCGGTTGCAAATATCTCCCATACCACCGCATCAAATTTAATGAATGATATCTCATTTTGAAGCTTATATCTAACACTAATGGCAAAAAATAATTAGAAATTGAAAAATTAATATTTTCATTGGTAAAAATTATATTTTCTATAGAAGTGCATGATAATTTTGGTGTCATTATGATTATATGTTTTTGTTCAAGTGTGGTAATACAGGGTCGCTTAATAGTAATGTAGTTCTACATAATATAGTATGTATTAAAATCCATTCTGGCAATACCGCTATTTACTATAATGCCGTTTATTACTAAGTCAGTTCTAGTTGTCATACTTTGCAGTAGTTGTTAGATCAAGTGCGATAAACAGGGTCGCTTAATTGTAATCCTATTCCACATAATAATATATAAAGTTGTAAAAGCCATTTTGGTAATGTCGATATTGTCATGGCATTGTTTGTTTTGCGAAATGTAGTAATACGGGTTAATAAATGGTACCAGGCTAATCGTAACAAACTTGGACACATCATATCAGCAAAAATTATTTATACCGATAAAACTGTACTCATAATCCGAATCAACCTTAAACCTTTTGATCCAACTGTGCCTTTCCGAATGTCACGAAAACAATTCCCTGTGAAAGTTGCTTTTTTTTTGCCTGACGATAAACAAAGTACAAAGTCAAACCCTTCAAAAGGTAGGATTGTATTTAGCAGAACCGGCCTTTTCACATGGGTAGTTATGCGTGGCTTTTTCTCGAGTGCGTACGTTTAAAGATATTTTTGTTTGTATTAAGGATTCGTACGGGCAAAAAGTTAACGATGATCAATGTCATTACCTCTAGCATTGTATTGTATTGTATTGTGAAGTATTAATAAAATAAATATTCTAATAAAATTTCTATTAATTATTTTCATTTTGTGATACAAAAATGACAACTAGCGGTATGAAATATTCGCAAGGGTCATCTAGTAATTATTAAATAAAAAAAAACAAAATTATTTTAAATGTTTATTAAACGTGATGTTGTTGTTGTTGTTGTTGTTGTTATTGTATTAACGGATAATCAAATTAGTGAGATCAAATATTTTCCATTACAACAAATTAAATTAATCACATAACTTCACAGAGCCAGCCACACACACGCACACATACATGAAGGGACAGAGAGATAGGGAGAGAGAGAGTAAATAGAGGATTTGTTTATTACGTAGAGTATTGTCTGCGGTTTAGTTTAGTTTCGTTTCGCTTTTTTTTTTGAGAGATCACGTTTTTCTCTTGTTATTACCCGCGGTTATTTTTGTTGTTTTTTTCTTATAGCCATTACTGTGTACGATATATATATTCCATTATTTTCTGTAGTTTTTTACGGAATTAAATACGATATTTCGAAATTAATTAATTTTTCTAATCATTTTATTTCAACTTTGTTCTCCATCGTTTTCCAAAGCCTGATAAAACTGTATGGAAAATCGAAAAATCTTCTTAGGGCTTATATTTGCCGTTAAGGTTGGGTTTATTTAAAGGTAACTTTAAAGGTAACTGTAAAGTTCCCTTTAACTTATTTTCATTATTACAACCAACTGATAAAGTTAACTTTTACAAAAAATATGACGGTGTCAATTAAACAATTTTTTTTAAACGCGGTGGCAACGAGGGGCATTTTTGTTGTATATGCTCATATGTTTATATTTGAAGTTGCCATATTGAAAATAGTTACTATGGCAAATTCAAATATAAACTTAACTTTAAAAGTTAACACTTTTTTCAACCTTATTGCTCACTTATAATAATGAAAAAGGGAGGATTTTAACGGAGAAGTCAGTCAGAAACCACTTATGTTGTGTGTGTTAATTTTATACATGAGTAGCGGGACCTACAGTTTAAAATCGACTCCGAGCAACAGATTTTACCAGAAACTTTTCATGGCAATTTTATTTACTCTCAGAGTTTTTACCAGAAATCTGCTGAGAGGAAATCACCGAAAAAATACTTTTTGTATTTTGTTTTGATGGCTGGCCTGGGACTCGAACCTTGGCTTTACGTCTAATAAACCAACAAAATTAAAGTTGCCGTAGTCTAGTGTAGGTAGTGTGTTGGTTTATTAGGCGTAAAGCCCAAGTTCGTAAACCAGTTCAGGCATCATATCGAATTTTGATTTCCTCTCAACACATTTCTAGCAAAAACTCTAAGCATTAAAATAAATCTGCCATGAAAAAGTTTCTCAAATATCTGTCGTTCAAAGACGACGTTAAACTGTAGGTCCCGCCACTCACATACATATACAATTAACGCATACAAGATCCTGACTGATCCTGAAAGGTTTTAATGGCCAATTATGTGTTACCAACTTTAAACTTGGTTTTCTTTATGAAGAATTGCAATGTAATTGCAAATAAATATAAATAAAATTGTATTCTGTTTTGTAAGGAACATAAAATCTTTTTAATTTATTTGTAGTTTTTTTTTTTTTTTTGTTTAATACTTTTGTTTTATAAGAAAACAAAATTTATTTTAATTTATTTGTAATTATTAACACTTTTATATATTATAATTGCGTTTTATCAAATATTTATGAAATTAAGATTCAATTTCTTTAGAAATTTCCTAGAATTTTATAAATAAAATTATTTAACAGTTCAGAGACCTGTTTGTCAGTTATTGTTATTATTCAGTAAATTTTTTTTTATTCTATTTTTATTGTATTTATTTAAGTGAAGATCATTATTAATATTATTACTTAAAATTTTTTTTATATTTTTTGTTTTTGTTTTTTTTTTTTTTCTACAACAAAATCTCATTAGTTAAGGTATGTGTGATGATAAATATTCTTGCCATTGTATTGTATTGTCACACACAAAAAAATTTTTTATTCACATTCCCAAATGTGTTGGCAATTCCATAAATAGTAGTGCCGTTATATGTTAACAAAACAAGTGTTGATAACACAATACATATTTTGTTTGTCAGTACTTTTAAGCTGCCTGGTCACACATCAAATATAATAGAAATTTTATTAAAAGTACAAAAATATTAGAAATCATAATATATCATACATATGATTAAATGCTTTTATAATACTTCTTTGAATACAATGTCAGAGGTAATGACATGATCATCGTTAACTTTTTACACGTACGAATCCTTAATACAAACAGAAATATCTTTAAACGTACGCACTCGAGAAAAAGCCACGTATAACTGCCCATGTAAAAAGACCGGTTCTGGTAAAGACAATCCTACCTTTTGAAGGGTTTGACTTTGTGATTTGTTTATCGTCATAGTAAAAGCAACTTTCACAAGGAATTGTTTTCGTGTCATTCGGAAAGGCACAGTTGGATTAGAAGGTGTAAGGTTGATCGGGGTATGAGTGCAGTTTTATCGGTATGAATAATTTTTGCTCATACGATGTGCTCTCCCAAGTTTGTTACGATTAGCCTGGTACCATTTATTAACCCGTATTACTACTCTTCATAAAACAATGCCATGACAATATCGACATTACGAAAATGGCTTTAACAACTTTATATATTATTATGTGGAATAGTATTACAATTAAGCGACCCTGTTTATCGCACTTGATCTAACAACTGCTGCAAAGTATTGCCAAAACATTTTTTTACAACTTAATATGCATATTATATATAACTGACCTAGTAATAAACGGCATTATAGTAAATAGCGGTATTGCCAGAATGGATTTTAATACATACTATATTATGTAGAACTACATTACAGCGAAATTATCATGCACTTCTATATAAAATGTGATTTTTATCAATGAAAATATTAATTTTTCAATTTCTAATTATTTTTTGCCATTAGTGTTAGATATAAGCTTTAAAATGAGATATCGTTCATTAAATTTGATGCGGTGGTATGGGGGATATTTGCAACCGACAAAAAAAAAAGTGCTTTAGAAATAATATATATGATTTGATCAGCTAAATTTGATGTGTCGCCGCCATGCACCATAAAAAATTTCAAATTTTTTTTTTTTTAGCTTTGTAACACTGTGTAATTATTGCGGCATAATTTTTTGTTTATTTTTGTATTTATGCAAAATAAATAATATCAGTTACTTTAAATCTTTTGTAGACAAAAACATTAAAAAAAAAATTACTTCAAATCAATGCCAACCTCAAAAGACTCTCCACCTTCATTGTCACCATAAATGAAATGAAATTTTATTGTTTAAAAACTTTTGTTTTGAGTTCAATTCAATATTTTTATAATAATAATTATTATTGTTGGTTGTATGGTATATATGGTCAATTATTCTTATTGTTTACAATATTTATAAAAATTAAATTTATTATTTGGCTGCAGTATTTATTTCAAATTGCTTGTCTGTTATGGTTTTGAAAAAAAAAAGTTTTGAAATTTCCTTTATAATATCCGTTGAATTTTGTTTATATTTTTTTATTATTTTTTTTTTATTGAATCTGTCTGGTATTTGCGAAATAAATAAATATGCGCTCCACTTTGTTGCGTGCTGCTCTTGATTTATATGATAATTTTTGATTTATTTCTATTACAATACAATTCCATATTAACTGTTATAATCGGAATGATTAAGTCGAAATGCAATTTTTTGTGGGACAACCTTTTTTTAAGGAGTATGCACGAAAAAATTTGGCCATACGAGTGATTTAATATTATCATTCCCTGTTTCATCTTTCTCAATATAACAAAATGTGACTGCTTTGTTAAATCCAATCATCCCAATTGAGCATACATAGCGAATAATTATCATATTAACCAGTCTTAAGAAACAGCTTCATGTCTTTGTTTTTAAAGCATATATCCTTATACTATGTTCAGATATGCACTTTTATTAAATCAATATTCGGTTTATTGAGAACAATATTTTTAGCGTTCAGACATATAATATACGAAAATTTATTTGACAGTTGGTAAATAAAACAGCTGATTGCTTGTACAAAATTGCTTTTAATTTAATCGCGAAAATTAATGCCAAAAATGTTTTTTTAAAAAAAATGAAAAACAATTTAACATTAGAAAAGGTATTGCTAATGATTAAACGAAACGCCGAGCTGTTGCGGTTAATAGAGACTACTTGTGACTCCAAAGTGCCTTTCCTCAGAAGGATGAGAAAGAAAAACTTGATAATATTGAATAGCTAGCAGAAAAGAAAGCTTTTGCTTATGGCCCTGTCATTGTTTACATTTGAGTTGTAAAATATCAATAGAAAGTGTTCGGAAAAATGTATATGCTCACTGAACGTACTTATAACAGTGTTGTACTTGAAGTTTTAATCAATATTATAACAAGTTATGAATTTATTGACCAATAATTTATTGCGATTTTCTCAATATAAGTGCATGTCTGTATAAGTGCATGTCTGTATAAGTGCAAGCTGAAAAAAACAGCCGATACCTCTGTTAGACCATCGAGAAATAGGAGAAGTCTGTCGCACCCGAAACGCACACTGCCAAAGAAGTGAAGAATACTCTCTACCTCTTCCATAGAACTATGTCCTCACAGTAGTCATTTGAAGTTAAGCGAAGGATCTGTCTTACCTGCATGGAATTCTATTGAGAAATTTAGAAGAGGTATTAAATTCTGATAGGAAAGAAGAGGGCGCAGAGAAAATGTTTCAGTGTTTTAGGGCTTTAAATTGTTATGCGATAAGTTTGCATACTGCTTAGCCACTAGTCTAAAACAAAACCAAATAACACTTTGGCTACCTACTGCAAGATAACTCATAGGTTGCCTTCTCTACTAGGGCGCCAAACTACGAGTTATTTCGTAGTTAGTAATGTGAAAAAATCAAATTGACGTTTTTTGGTAAGTTTTCCTAAAATTACCGCTGCTTAAAACGTTGACTAAGCATTACAAAGAGAACCTAGTGACCAACACAACTGTAATCTGTATCACAAGAGTTCTAGCAAGGAGCTGTACACAGCAATTTTTATTACAAGCAGCCCATGATGTTTTTCATCTTTATCTCCATAAGACGATTATGTTCAAAACATATCGTATAAAACCAGCGAACCACACCAGGTATAAGTTTCGCAACTGCTGCTAAATGCAGCAGTAGGTAGCGCAAGGAATCCCACTAAACTTGGACTTAAGCATCAAACATAGATATTAAATTTTGAAACATAATTTTTTCATTTGCAATCTTTATTTAGGCGTCTTTTGCATGTTCAAAGTTGGTCAATTTATCTCCAGTTATCGGCCAAAATTAACGAAAAAGTGATCACAGACTACTTCAACAGGATGGACTGTTGAAAACAGTTCAAAGGTGGTTCTTTGTCTGTCATTTCAAAAACAAAAAATTCAAAATTTCCTCTTTCTTTTTGTTCTTATTTCAATACTAAAAACTCCCAAAATTTATAAACAAAAAAAAACCAAAATAAGCAAAAATAAACACTCGGGGAAAAAAACAAAAAAAAATTTGGTATTTAAAAAAAGTGCGAAAACCGATGCGCCACAAACAACACCAAACTTGAACTTATAAAAAAACGGTGATTTTTGTTTGTTTTTATTTTTTTTAAAACATTAAAAAATAATTAAAAAAAAACGAAAAAACGAATTCAAAATAAACAAAAACAGGGAAGAGAAAAAAATAGGTGCGTTAGCATTTTATTTTTTTTTTCCTCAACTCATACAACCACACGACCAGATGGCGGCGCCAATGTCCCTCAGGAGAAAATCATTTTCGGCTTTTAACACACATAGGGCACGACAGTGCATAAAAATGCATTTAGTTGCTTGTCAGCTTTCAGTAAACCAAGTTATCGTAGCTTTTTTTTGAATTTTTTTATTTATAAATTATACAACCAAAGAAAAATTACAATAGGATTCACTATTTTCTAATGAAATTCGCTAATAACAATGAAAAATGTTATCCATTTTTGGAAGAATATTTATCAAGTTAAATCCGGAGTCTTTAGGGATTTAGCGCTGTACATTGTACATCTTCCACTACATAAGCATATTGTTATGTTACACTTCAAAATATTACTAACAATTTTCCTTTGGGTTATACACATACCTCTCACAAATGCATTCACATTTTCATCATGTTCTCTTTGTGTCGTTGGCTGCACATGACAATAATAATTAGAACTCGGCACAAGGAGAAAATGATAAAAATGTGTGTGTATTTGTGAGAGGCATGTGTATAACCCAGAAGAAAATTGTTAGTAATATTTTCTAGTGCAACCAAATAATATCTATATACAATGGAAAATTTAAAAAAAAAATGAATTACAGCATGAAATCCCTAAAGACTGCGTATTTAACTTGAAAAATATTCTTCTAAAAATGGAGATAATTTCTCATTGTTAGTGAATCCTACTGTAGTATTTTTTTGGGTGTATAATTCAAACCTGGAAAAAAGCGACATGAAACTTCTTCTTTCAAAGCTGAGACAAGCAACTGAATGTATTTTTACGCTCTTTTCAACGAACATAGTTGATGTAAGGGCCATATGTGTGTGTAAAAGGCCAAAGATGATCTCCTCTGAGGGACTTTTGTGCTAACGTCCAATAATAATATATAAACAGTTTTTCGTTTGCTTCGAGCAGCGTTGCCATTTGCCAAGTTTTCCCTTTTTTTTTTTTGAGACGTGAAAAAGTTTTTATTAAATTTGTTTTCTAACAAAAATAAGTTTTTTCGACAAAATTAAATTTAAAATTTTTTTTTCAATAAATTCAATAATAATAACACGAAATATTTAAATTTTTGAATAAAATATTGTGTATTTTATTAGCCACAAACAGAGGGGATCGGGCCACGATGTTTCCTTTTAAAATCTTGGAACTTTTGGTGAAAAGAAATAAAGTTTTTTAAAATAAAAAAAAAATGCCAACACTGAGTCCGAGACCATTGCTGCCAGATTAGGGGATTTATTCCCAAAGAGGGGATTTTTTTTAACCAATGGTGATGTAAATTTCAGTTTGGGGATCTATGGATTTTTTGGGGAAGAAACAACACTGCTGAGGAGTTTTCGAGTATAAAAAACTATAGATTTTTTTACATATAAAAGTCGATTTAGTAATATAATGGATAATAAAAAATATTTACATATATACATAGGCGCCGTAGTCTAGTAGGTAGTGTGTTTGCTTATTAGGCGTAAAGCCAGGGATGGAGCCCCAGGCCAGACAACAGAACAAAATACAAAAAATATATAAGTGATAGAATTTTTACTCTGGCAAGTCTATAGTTTTCTTATGTTAAATTCTACGATATGCTATTACTAGAATATTAAATCATATATTAAAGGCAAATATCCCTATAGACTTACAGAGAGCGGCAAAAGAAAGTGTACATAAAAAACTATACATTATTAAATTATCCGATTTGTATTTTAAAATTGTTACATTGCTAGTTTTTAAAATTGAAACAAAAAAATTACAAATTCGAAATATTGTCGGACACATATTATAGACTTTCTTTTGACGCTCACTGTATATGAAGAGCAATGGAGAAAAATTCCATTTGTAAAATGGGCCGATTGTTTTTGAGAAGATTCTGGACAGAATTTAAATGTATTTTGGAGTTATGTTCATTGCTACAAAGATTCTGCAGGTTCTAAACCATCCAAGAAACTTACTGAACTAGTTTTAAATATTCTTTGTGTACCAACAAGCAGAGACCTGCGCCGAGCAAATTTGACGGCGGCGGCGGCTAAAAGTGAAAAGTTTCGGCGGCGGCTTTAAGTCGGCTGTCAGCCGAAATATGGTAAAGTTTCGGCGGCGCCTTTTATTATGTATGCTGTGATCCGAAATGACATAAATAAAATGGCCCTGGTTGCTCCACTATGTTAAAGGGCATTTAGATCTTTACAGCACATTTACACAAGCAGGCGTGCGTTAGTATATTTTTCGGAATCTAAATTTTTAGAACTTCCTGACAATATGGATTTTGTTTTGGCATTCGAATTTTACAAATTTTTTGATATTACGTCAATACCATATATAATTGGCCATTACAACCCTTCAGTCAGGATTACGACCTAGCTTCTCACACCACTTATGTTGTGTGCGTTAATTTTATACATGAGTGGCGGGACCTACAATTTAAAGTCGACTCCGAACGACAGATTTTTGAGAAGCTTTTCATGGCAATTTTTACACTCAGAGCCTTTGCCAGAAATCTGCTGAGAGGAAGTCGCCGAAGAAATATTTTTTTGTTTTGATGTCTGACCGGGGATACGAACCCGGGCCTTTTGTCTAATAAGCCAACACACTACCCACTAGACCACGGCGACTTCCATGAGCACGTAAATGGTTACAGAGGTTTGATGTCGACGTAGAAACTCCAAACCTGAAATTATTTCGCATTTTATAACACTTACAAAACAATTATCAGAAATAAATATTCAAAATAAAATTTCCCAAAAAATTTGGCTGATAGCAAATTGAAATTGGAGTTACAATTTTGTTTTGTTTAATTTTCGTTAAATTTAAATCCTGGATAGAAATAATATATGTATGTACTTACCCCTTCAAACGCATGGGGGATTTATCAAAGCAAACTTTACACATATTATACTTTTTAGCATAGGTTTACTTCCAATAACTATTTAACCAAAATAGTGCCAAACTATGGACCCTGCTGGATATTTTTTTGTATAAAAAAATTTGGGTTGTTTCTTTAATTTTTGTTTTAGTGGCTAGTATTTTTTCGTATTCGTTTATGTCATTGTCAATACCATTAGAAATAGCAAGTCGTCATCGGAATCAGATGAATTTAACTCATTTAAATTATTATTTAAATTTTGAAAGAAATTTGTAATTTTTTGCTTCTCCATTATAATTTTTTGTCTTTTAAAAAATTTAACGTAAAGTTTAAACTGTTACCACATTCACCAAAAAGAAGAAGGGGTGTTCAAAATCACCATATCAAAAAATTAAAAATATTTCTATTAACATATCACAAAATGAACAAAAAAACTTCTTTAATGTATTTAAGTCAAGTAAAATAAAAATATATAAATATCATATTTTATATATAATTAAAATTTATTGTATACAGTATTAAAATCATATTTTCATAAGATTTTAATTTTCTTACATACATAAACCGGCGGCTGAATTTAAGCCGACTTAAGCCGAATAAATCTTCGGCGGCGGCGGCTTTTAAATTTTGTCGGCGGCTCGGCTTAGCCGGCTGTCAGCCGATCGGCGCAGGTCTCTGCCAACAAGTAACGCTTGTTTTCAATAATGAATCTTACCAAATTATTGGAAGCTCTTCTATATGTATGTGTACATAAAATAAATTAATTTTTAATTTTTAAATAAAATAAGAAACAATTTTTTGAATTGTATTTGGGATTTTTTTGGGGATAAAAAAATGGATTCGGGGATGAGGGCTGAAAAAAATCTGGCAGCAGTGTCCGAGACACAGAAAAACGTCAAGAGAACGTGAGAGAGAGAGAGAGTGAGAGATCGAAACAACTGTATGGGAAACAAACAATTCAATTCATTCGATTGTTTATTGTGGTGGCAAATTAAGGTGGCGGTGTTGCTGTTGCTTGCTGATCATGCAGAAGATTATGTTTTTTTTATTTGAATTTTCATTTTTACACTGTCATTTACAAGCATTTCCCAGTTTTAATATGAAAAATGGTTTCCAGCTAAGTGTATGACAAATATGACTCTACATTTTCCGGTAATGGTTGCGTGATAGAAAAAGAAAAAAAGCAAAACTAAAAAAACTACTGCTACGCCTTTCTTTTTTTTAGTTTTTGCAAAATAGAAATTGAAAATTTATTTGATTGTCTAACATTGTTTATAATAAATTATTATATTTGTGTTCTGTTATTTACAAAATAATTATATTACGAATGATGATGACTGTCTATTAGAGAAGTTTAAAACTTAATTTTAAATTTTATTATTAAAAAAGTATGTGATTAAATTAATGAATGTATTATCGAATAAAGAATAATAATATTGACAACAAAGAGTTTAATTTATTGCAAAATGTCAAATGGTTGTGACATGGATTCCATTTGATCTCCTCGTCTACTACTGATCTGCTTTCCGAAAACCAAATCAAATTGATATTTATAGGATCAAAATTAGAGGAATGGAATGACTTTATTATCCATATGGTATTTAAAGTGTTTTGAATTGTCCATTCAAATCCTTATTTAAAATAATCCATAATGAGCCATAAGATCGGCCCAATTGTTGAGGACTTTTTGAAATCCTCAACTTTGGATTATCCTCCACAGTTTCTCTAGGCAGGTAGATAGATAGAAGTGGCTATCCCCTCGATAGAGTCATGAGAGAATACACTTAGGGCGTACACAGGGCCAATTATGATACCACAGTTTCACATTCTCCCCTAGACCAGGTACCACTAGTAGCAATATTCATGCATTACAGCCCATCCAGATCCTTCAAGTAATAGGGACCCAGATGCCTCTGTACAACAGTGTCATCCACCTCCTCATCTCTAAAACTTTTGCAGAAATCATTTGCAAGGTTTCCAAGACCAATACATCTCGTATGCGTTCCTGTAATATAATGCAAGCGATAACAGTAATGAGCCTACTACTTTAAACTTTAAGCAGAGCCGTCGCGCGCCTCTTATCCAACCTTGGCCAGATTTTCTGCGAAGCTGCCCATATACTGTTCTTGCAAGTACCCAAGGTATCCCAATTAAAGAATTCATCAGAGAGTTCAATGGTAGAGACCCATAGATGGTTCGCACCACAGAAGCGATATTGTGAGGTTTCCAATCTGAGGTACTCTAGGGCATGCCCTACCTAAATCTTTCTGAAGTGGGATCCAGTAATATTACTTTGAAACGATAAAGTTAAAGCACCTGTTGGCTTAAATTCTTATTCCTCCAATTTGGTAGCCCTAAAGGTCCGACAGAAATGGATTTGGGTAAAAGAGCAGTATACTTGGAAGCATAAAGATGGAGGTTGGCTTCTTCTAGGATTTATTGAACTTAACGAGAAAGTGATCAATGATTTTCTTAGAAGTCTTTGTGATATCTGGCTAATAAGATAAAAATGTGAATAAGGTTGAATACCACCGGGAAAAGGAAAGATTTTTAGGTGGTTTCAATTTTCAGTTTGTAAGCTTACGCTGCCTAAGAAATGAAGATTTACTTACTTACTTTTCTCTTTTTCAATATTCTTTGTATTTCTGTTTCCTAATTTTTCTCAGAGGGAATATCTGTCAACTTATTAAGAATATCAAAAGAAATCAGGCAATTATTTTATTACGTTTAAATTATGTCTACAAGCATTTTAATTGAAAGACTAATACTATGTTCAGATATGCGCTTTTATTGCGTAAAAATTCGGTTTATTGGTTACAATATTTTTAATGTTTAGACAGAACAATGCTGTATTTCAAGTTTTAATCAATATTATCACAATCTATAAATTTTATTTAGCAATAAATTAATTGACATATTATATGGAATATTGAGATCAATAATACTATGTTCAGACATCGACTTTTATTAAATCAATATTCGGTTTATTGAGAACAATATTTTTAGTGTTCAGACATATAATATATGAAAATTTATTTGACAGCTGTTAAACAAAACAGCTGATTACTTCGACAACATTGTTTTTAATTTAATTGCGAAAATTAGTGCCAAAAAATTTATTTTAGAAAAAATGGAAAACAATTTAACTTTGGAAAAGGTATTTGCTAATAATTAACCGAAACGCCGGGCTATTGCGGTTAAAAGAAACTATTTGTGAGTCCAAAGTGGCTTTCCTCAGAAGGATCAGAAATAAAAATTTGATAATATTGGATAGCTAACAGAAAAGAAAGTTTTTGCTTATGGCTCTGTCGCTGTTTACATTTGAGTTGTCAAATATCAATAGAAAGTATTCGGAAAAATGTAATATGCTCACTGAACGTACTTATGACAGTGTTGTGTTTAAAGTTTTAATCAATATTATCACAATTTATGAATTTATTGCGCAATAATTAATTGAAATTTTATATGAAATATCGAGATCAATAATGCCATTTATTGCGATTTACGCATGGGTGCATGTCTGAACATGGTATAAGGCCGTTTATTGCGATTTACTCAATATAAGTGTATGTTTGAACATAGTACCACATTAGATGGAAGTTTTTCTGACAATACCTACAATTATGACAGCCACTGTAGATCACATTAAATGTAAATTGTTTGATTTTTGATTTATGTTTTATAAAAAAAGCAATAAATTTTATTAAATCTCGTTGTCTGCGTATGTTTTTAATTTCTCGTTTTTAGTACATAATTCATTCAATAATAGGATAGAATTCGAAGAAAAAATAAGTTCTCTTACCGGAAAGACAACTTCTTAAGGGGGGCATCACTGACGTCTAACAAAAATTATGATTTTTTTGGTTTTTTGATTTTGTTTCAATTTTTAAAAGTCATAAAAAAACTAATTTAGATTTTAATTGGAGGTGATCTAGAAAAGATTTTTATTAAAATACGTCGTCATACGTAAAAGAGACATTTAGGGTTAGATCAGGGCGGTGGGTCTTTGAATTCTTCTTTTTTTTTTTGTTTCTTATATTTTTTTTTGACAATTAAAAAATTTTGTTTTTTATTTCTTTTATGGATTTTGGGTTATTTAAACAATTCCTTTTACAAAGAACTTCTTTTTATAATTTTTTCCGTATTTTTTTTTAGGTTAAATTTCAAGGTGTTAATAATTCAAAATAATATTGAATATTCATGACAGTTCTAGAAAAAAAAATGTTTTTTTTTTGTTTTTGACAATTTTAACATAAACGTGTTGCCTGTATTCTAATGGTAATGGTGGTAATGGTAATTTGAAAGCATGAGTTAAAATGGGGTCAAATGTTAATGACAATGAGCTGTTAAAGCTAATCCAAAATAAAATTTATTTTTTTAATTACAAATACTTTAGAAAATCAAATGAAATTAAATTTCTAATTAAAGAAGGCGCATGTATTTTTATTAGCGCCCCCTCTTCTTGTTAAATTTTTTTAGTACCCGTGCTTTAAAGATTTTAAAGGAACATACCGCACTCCCATAGAAGGGTACCAAACAAAATACAGTCAAACTTCCATAATTTGAACTTCTATCTTCTTCCACAGAACTACATCCTCAGCATGAGTCATTTGGAGTCTAGGTCTAACCTGCTTGACATAGTATAAATAAAGGACGTGGATTTTTTGATTACTCGAACATGTATCGTATTGTCGTATCGTATTGTGAAATATGCTGCAATCATAAAACGTACAACCGTTATATAAGTGGCCATTACAACCCTTCAGTCAGGATTACAACCTAGCTTCTCACACGACTTATGTTATGTGCGTTAATTTTATACATGAGTGGCGGGACCTACAGATTTTAGTTCCAGAACTCTGCTTGAAGGAAGTCGCTGGTAGTGTGTTGGCTTTATTAGACTGAGAGGCCGCGGGTTTCGAATCCCAGGTTAGGCATCAAAACGAAAAATATGAAAATATTCTTTGGCGACCTTCCTCTCAGCAGATTTCTGGCAAAAACTCTGAGAGGTAAATAAAATTGCCATGAAAGCTTCTCAAAAAATTGGTCGTTCGGGATTCGACGTGTAAAATTACCGCACACAACATAAGTGGTGTGTGAGAAGCTAAGTCGTAATCCTGACTAAAGGGTAGTAATGACCAGTTATGTTATGTATGATTCAACCTATATTGATGTAAAGGAAGCTTGGAAGCAAACTGAAAGAACTGAAAATTACAACATTAAATCGATGTTGAGATAGAAAACGTGTACGAATCAGGAGAAAATGAAATTGGTTAGGTCGAGGAGAAGTGTTTGTGGATATGACTATTGAAGATGTGCAAGACTTATAAGTGGAACAAACGCCAAGTGAATGAAATCGATTCTAGCTCTGATGAAGATAATGAAGTTAATAATTGAAAACCAAAAAAAATTACAGGAAGGAGTTAACATTGCTAAAAAAAATTGGAATTATTGTTCTTGGATGAAGACCTGCGTTTGAAAGAAGCTGAAAATTCAAAAGGTATCACAAATTGCCTATCACCATATTAGGGAATTTACAGGACTTGGACGGGCAAGGAAACAAAACAAGATTACGGATTTTTTAGATAGATTCACAGATGAACAAAATACAATGCAAGTTCAGAATGTGAAGATTGATATTAAGGTTGAGGATGTGTACTTGTCACTGTGACAATACAAAGATAACACCGCTAGCGGACAGTTCGAATTGACCCATTGTAACAAGTGGATTCACCATCACTTGCCGGAAAAACGTTCCCCACTTTACAAACGTGAAGAATGTTAATTCATAATTTTATGCGATAAGTTTTTTATTTTGTAGTGATTTCAAGATTACAAAATTTTTAGGTCTGTCATAATAATAAATCATTATTTTCATCTTATTAGAGAAAATAACTTCGCCCCAGTACTCCGGAGTAAGTGAAATGTATTCGGTGGCATATCTTAATCTCTTTTCGACATTTTGTGCTGAGAGCAGGGGTTTTTTTCTTATTCATTCTTGAAGAATATTTGTGTTATTGAAGAACATTTCTGATGGTTTCTTGGAAAGCTAATCATCTAATCACCATCTAATCATCTAGTACTTGATTGCAGGCTATGATACAGGGTTCAAATAATTTTTCTCTCAACTCGCTGCGTCACCTTTTTTGACCTGCCTGTGGATCCCTTTAAGTCTAGTCCTCCTTCCTTTTTCAGCATGGGATATAATATTATATACAGTCCTGATGTTCAGAGAGAACAAATTGGCGATTCCTTAGCAGATTTACCTTTGTAGTAGTTGAAATAGGCCAATTCTATAATATTTTTGGAAGCTTGTTTTCCTGGCATTTTTTGTATTCAAATATAAGGACACTTGTTACATAAAAAATATCACTAAATTACTGAAAGGGGTCAATTTCACATTCCATTTCATTTGTAAAAACCCTAAATGCACTACATTTTTGAAATAACGGCATATTTTGTAATTTTTTTTATTATCTTCATTCAATATGCAAAATTTTTTTTTACTTTTTATATTGAAAGTTCCATTGTTGTTGTTATATGTAATGTGGGTTACTATTAGATATTGGTGCTTATGTCTAACAACTATTATGAATTGTGCAAAAATAAAAAAATTATACAAAGATTTTATTTTAAATTCTTAATAAGAATTTAAATTTTTTTTTTTTCGTTTTTTTGACAAACTGTATTTTATAAAAAATTTGTATGCAACTCTAGCATTTTTTTTTTTTTTTCTTATAATTTTAAAAATTCATTTCTTTTTTAATGTTGGCATAATGAAATTGTCTTTATTTGTTAAAAGAAAAACTATTAGAAAGTAAAAGTAAACACAAATTAAATACAAAGTGTAATAAATTCAATTCATAGGCTGAATTTCGTTAAGTGCATTCACTATAAACGAACGTACACACATGCGTTTTGCTTACATAAAAAACAATAACAAAAACAATTGCTTACAAAGCCAATATGGCAACTAAGCTTAGCATTAAAATGAAGAGAGTGAGTAAGAAGGACTATCCTTAATGTAATGCAACAAGAGAGCAATTTAAACGGTTGTTTTCTCTTCAACAAGTGATGCCACTGATAAAATTCTTTAAAGAAAAATACGTTTTTTTTTTCTGTGCTCCTAAATGAAGATGAAACAGGTTATAAATGTGAAATAAATAAAGTTTCTTTATTTAAAATTAAAGCGTTAATTAATGACTACAAAATAGACGTCAAAGTAACAGGTTAAACATAAAATGAATGAATGGATATGTTAAATAGTGTTAAATAGAAAGAAAGTTTAAATAGACGCAAAGCAAAGAAAAAAAAACAAAAAATCAAATCAAATACAAATTCTTCTCACAATCACTATAATATTGAGATGAAATTGTTAAAGACGTTTTTAAGTCTAAAATACAAGCTAAACACGTTATTTTCTGTCTTTTTTTTTTTGCTTAATTTCACTTTTTCTTGCTTGAGTTTTATGTGTACGTTGCTTGATAATTTGATGGCATTAAAATAAAAATAAAATAATGCACATACGCGGTCTAGGTTGTTATTTTTGGTTTTAAAATTAAAAAAAAAATCAAATAAAATAAAATAAAATTAAACTCGCTTTGTACACGTTTTTACAAAGATTTTATTTTTAACAACTTCATCTTGGCATTATATAATGCCAAATAAATTGAAAAAAAAAAATTGAATTCAACGAAAAATAAATCAAAAAACAATTTTTTTTTACTTTTTTCGATTTTTAATAAAAAAAAAACAATCTAAAACTGTGTTTAAATCGGTTTTTATCTAAGAAATATTTGTAAATATTTATATTTCAAGCAATTTGATTTTTTTTGTTGACTTTTGTTGTTTGTTTTTTTAAGCGTTTTTTTTTTTAATTTTTTGTAAAAAAATGTGTGTAAAACAAGTTTTAAAAAATGTATTTGAAATTATAATTTAATAGACTACAACAAAACTGTTAACTATCCAAAAATACAACAACCAAAATCTTTTCAAACAAGTTTTTTAAACGCAGCTTAAAAATAAGTTACCACCACACTTAATTTTAGGCGAGAGAGAGAGAGAGAGAGAGGGAGAAATAAAAACGCTTATTTGGTAATGCAATTTTGGTCAATTTTAGTGTAGCGGGCATGTTATTTTAAAAATAAATTGGAAAAATTGAAACATAAAAACAAAAAATATCTAAAAATAGAATTTAAAAATCTGGTTTAATAGGAGACAAAAAATAAAAAACTAAAAAATATAACGGTTTAAAATTAAAAGTGAATGTAAGTAAAAATAAAATTAAAAAAAAAAAAATACCAAAAATTAATTTGAAACCATTCGAAACCAATTGCAATTGAAAAAGATAATGAACGTTAAGCAACCAAAAAAATAAATAAAAAATAAAAATAATTAAAAACGGGGAACTCATGTAAAAAATAAAAACGCTTATTTGGCGCCATGCAATTTTACAAATAAATTGGGAAATATAGAGCGGAAATGCAAAAGAAAATGCTAAAAATAGAATTTAAACATAAAATCTAGTTTAATACTACCGTTTTAGTGTAATTATATAAAAACGCCACAAATTGATAATTAATAATCCAACAGAGACTTCCAAACTTTGTCATTTGATTACGGCCATCTTGTTACAGTTACAGCTGTCAAATTTGTTATCATTTACTTCGTCTAGTTTTCTAAATTACCATAAACACCCCTAGGCAACAGCGTGTATTCGCTACGCCCAGTATACACAAACATTTGGAAGTGAGGATAGCTTAAGCATAGCTCAGTTCGTTGCTTTCTAAGGATTTGTTAAGTACGGCTAATGTATTGTAGGTTTACAACTCTAGGAGGACATAATAAAAATTTTTTTGAAGTTATGACTTTTATTAAGATCACCTTGCCCTAAACAAATTGTGTTAATACTTTGTAGGTGTCCAAAAATCTCACATTTCTGGTAGTTTATTGCCGGTTAATGATAAAGAAAATGTTAAATGATCATAGGCTTTTCTATCGGGTCATTAAAGATTCTCCAAAAGTCTTTGTAATACAATCTCAACCTGTCCGCCAGTTTTCTATTACAATTTTATGTGTTCTTCACTCACATTTCCTGTCCTTCCTTTGCTCATGAATATACTACGAGTGTGTTGGACATCAAAACGAAAAAATATTTCTTCGGCGACTTCGTCTCAGCAGATTTCTGGCAAAGCCTCTGAGAGTAAAAATTGCCATGAAAAGCTTCTCAAAAATCTGTCGTTCGGAGTCGACTGTAAACTGTAGGTCCCGCCACTCATGTATAAAATTAACGCACACAACATAAGTGGTGTGAGAAGCTAGGTCGTAATCCTGACTGAAGGGTTGTAATGGCCAATTATGTATGTATGTATGTGTTGGAGACGGAAGGCAATTTCATGTGCGAATTCGTTCGTATTAATAGTTGCAGCAGCAGCATTTCCTAATACGTCAGCTATGTGGGAACCTATCAGTAGGCAATTATGGAATGTCTTGCTATCTTATCTGTAAGTGTCTTTATAAATATAATTTCTCTAAGAGCAATTGGTGATATTAAAAATAATTTGCAATACACTGAAAAAAAGAGCATTGAAGACACAATTATTACAATAGCAATCGTTTTGCTGACAAGCTTTGCGGATTATTCGACTCCACCGCTGATGTAAGGCAGAGATATACATGATTATTAATTAAAAGGGGGTCATACCCTGCAGGAGGTATTTTAAATGCTAGCTTAAAAATCTTGAGAAACAATACAACTACTTCTTCTTCTTCTTTTTAAATTGAGGAAATACAGGGAATGCCAATCTACAAAATGTAGCTACTCTACAGCTTAAAAACATAGCATGTGACCCAGGAAATCAAAGAATAGCACTGCATATCGCCTTTGAAATATTCCGCAAAGTAATGAACATACAAAACACACATTATACTATGTTCAGACATGCACTTATATTGAGTAAATCGCAATAAACGCCATTATTGAACTCAATATTTCATATAAAATCTCAATTAATTATTACGCAATAAATGCGCAAATTGTTACAATATTGAGTAAAACTGGAAATACAGCAGTGTCATAAGTACGTTCAGTGAAGATATTACAATTTTCCGAACATTTTCTATTGATATTTAACAACTCAAATATCCACAATGAACAAAACAAAAACAATGTTTTTGAAACAACCAGCTATTTTGTTGACCAGCTGTCAAATGAGTATTAAATAGCAGATGAACTTTGTATGTTGTTATGTGTAAACACTTAAAATATTATAATCAATAAACCGAATATTGACTCAATAAAAGTGCATGCTTGAACATAGCATTAGTTAGTTGCCCAACTACAAATTATAAACTAACATCAGTCCATAATTTATGGTACTTACTTGACTATTATAACCCTGCTTCTAACATCACCCATGTTACATACATACATAATTGGTCATTACAACCCTTCAGTCAGGATTATTAACCTAGTTTCTCACACTACTTATGCTGTGTGTGTTAATTGTATACATAAGTGGGGGGACCTACAGTTTAAAGTCGACTCCGAACGACAGATTTTTGGGAAACTTTTCATGGCAGTTTTATTTTTACTCTCAGAGTTTTTGCTAGAAATCTGCTGAGAAGAAATCGCCGAAGAAATATTTTTTGTATTTTTATTTTGATGTCTGGCCGGGGACTCGAACCCTGGCTTTAAGTCTAATAAGCCAGCACACTACCTACTAGACCACGGCGACCTCAACATCACCCATGTTGCGGAAGTTAATTTTATAAATGAATGGCGTGACCTACAGGTTAATTACAATTTCGAATGACAGATTTTAGCAACCTTTAATGGAAATTTTATTTGCTCTTAGCCTAAATACAATGTACAATGGGTCAATTTCGCCCTCCGGGTACTGTGCTTGTCTTGACCGACAGGTGCACGTCCTCTAACCTAGCCTACAGATTTCTGAGGATAAGTTTTCTGTTCATATTTCAATTTGTTCGACATATCTAAGCTGGTTTTGAATCACGGGCCCTCGTTTTTTAAAAAAAATTTTGGGTTAGAATTATAACCATTGGAACGTATGGAAAACAAGAAAATATGACCATACATAGGCATACTGTGTGAAAACCCTACAGTAATTCTATAAGTTCCGGCATCTACTATATTGTGGAATACCGCAAACAACACGACAATGTAGTAATGTAGTGCCAGTAATGAAAATTACTGGCACTCAACAGTGAAATCTTAAGCTCCTAATAGGTAGTACTAGTATGGAGCCATTAGCCATTATTACAACTTGCCACGTTAGGAGGATTTTAACGGGCAGATAAATTGCTTTTCATTATTATAAGTGGACAATAAAGTAGAAGTAAGCGTTAAGCTATAGGGAGGATCATCCCGCCGGTAACTTTTAAAGTTAAGTTTATGTTTGAACTTGACATATTATATATTATTTTTAATATGGCAACTTCAAATATAAACAAAATGGGCATATACAACAAAAAAGCCAAACCCGTCGTTGCCATTGCGTTAAAAAAAAATTGTTGAATTGAGCAGTGTTATCAACATTACCCCAGGACTGCCATATTTTTGAAAAAGTTCATTTTATTTGTAATAACTGTAAATTGTAATAACGAAAAGAAGTTAAAGATGAATTTAAAGTTCAATTTAGCTAAAGTTACCTTTAACTCAAACCAATCTTAACGGCAAGTTGTAATAAACTTCAATATTAAGGTTATGGTTGTAATATGGGGATTAGAAAAAAGAAAGAATGAATTGTACGAGTAGGCGCCATTCCCTGTCAGTTAGTGACAGTTTAAAAATTAAAAAATATATCTTCAATAATTAAGCGTTTTAAATAAACGAAATCTTAATTACTGTGAATATAAATCAATGAATTGAAGAAGATATTAACGCGCGTGAATTGTTGTGGTTGATTTAAATTGATTTTTTATTTTATTTTATTTTTTTAAATTCATTGAAATTTGAATTTTTTTTTAAATTCTTTAATGAAATTTTTATGTTGATTTTTAAATTAATTTGTTGTTTTACATTTTAATTTATTTCCTTTTTTATTTTGTGTGTTTTTTTTTCTCTTTTATTTCAATTTTAATTTATTTTGGTTTATTAACACAATTTTTAATTTCCTTATTTAATTTGCAATTAAATTGTAATTCTTTTTTTAATTTCGGTTTAATATTTCAATAATTTTTCTTGAAGTACTCTGTGTCAATTGCTGGGTTTTTTTTTAATTTTTGAATTTCAATTTTAATTCTCAAATAAAGTGAATTAAAACTTAAACTCTGAAACAAGTTTTTATTAATTTCTGCTGAATCTTTTTAATTGTTGGAAACATGATTTTTTTGTTGTAGATTTTCTTGATTTTATTTATAATTTTTTTATTTAAAAAAAAAATTATTTTTGAGGTCATTAAAGTCTTTCATTAAGAACAAACAAAGAATTAAAAAATCATTCAAATTTGTTAAGACATCTTAATAAATTAATAATAATAAAAATATAAAACAATAAGCAGAGAAATAATTTAGATTTACTGTATAATTTAGCCATTAAATGAAATTTTAAAACGAAATTGTTATGCAAACATTCTGAACTCATCAAAAAAAGTTGGACCAGTTCGACGGGAACCATATTTTCAAATTTATGCGAATAACGACAACCGGGTTTAATACAAAAGCATATAATTTTATAGCAAATATAACCTATAAGCATCACCCATTTCTTAGTTTCAAAAGTCAGGCCAAATAAAACAGACATAAAGCTATGATTTCGATCAACCTTAAATTTTATTATAATGCATCGACCGACATACTTTCTCTAACATATTACCTCATCATATGACCTCATCTGTAGGGCTTTCAGTTTCTTCAAATTTCTTTATAATCTTGCCAATTTCCTGCATAATTAATTGCTTCTAATGCTAGAAAAGTGTCCACGTTTGAACCACCACTTTTGTAGTTAGTTTTACACATTTTCTCGGCAGCGAATGTTGGCAACCCTATGATTCTAAAACCTCTTACTATAGACCAATTACCTGCTTATTTGAAAAAATTTTATTAATGAAACTGCTAAGCAATTACGGACTATTGAAGACAGAAGCCATTTCTTTACTACAAACAATCAACAATCATGCACCAGCATGAGTTTGTTCCAAGGTTTCTGAGTAGATTCCTTTCCTTATGCAGGAATTTAAGGCTTTACTTTGAGGATATGCTAATTAGAAATGCTTGGAATAAAGCGAGATGCAAGTACATTGTGATATCTGGGATCAAATAAGATAATCCTGAAGAATAAGAAAAAAATCCCATATTTAAACAAAAAAAAAGTTAAGATTTCTACTAACTCGAAAACATTTTTGATAAATATTAAAGGAACGAAAGAAAAATAAATTAAAAATTAAAAACTTAACCTAAAAGAAATGATGGGGCTGTTGACATGTCTGACACCTAGCGAAACTAGCTAAAATTAATTCAAAGTTAGCTACGTAACTCTCAAAACTCATTCTTTTAAACTATAAACTAAATACATATTATATTTTGAAATAGGCCTCAGGGGATTATTAAAATTATTATTAAATTTTATTTAATATAGATTACGAGTATATGTTTTTAAAATGTAAAAAACAGCACTCATAGATTTTTTAAAATTATTTTTTAATAACAATAATAAGCTCTAGTGTAAAAACATTTCTAATAAATAATACATGAAAATTTTATGTGGGAAAAGATCCTGAATTAAGGGTTCCTATAGAGAAATTTATCATCTTTAAATAATTTAGATATTTAGGCGGTTATATATAATTAAGGAAGCATTTTTTCTAAAATATAATTTAAATATATTTATCTTTCACATTTTATCTTTTTGCAAAGCAATTTCAATCAACATTTTGAAAATATGCAAATTTTTAAGAAATAATGTTTGTTATCTTATCGGTTTCTTTAAAAAATATTTTTTATTTATTTAACAATTCTTGTTATAACTAAATATATTAATTTTTTTTTAGATAAACACCATTTAAAAAAAAACAAAATCATCAACAAGAATTTCTCTCGGTGTATAAAACAATTGCATCAAAAAAAAAAAAAAAAGAATAAAAATCTGCTTTATAATTATTTAAGCAAAATAACAATTAAAACTTACTTGATAACTGTCTGCATATTGAAAATTTCAACAACAATTTCAAATACTCCACAAATGTGTTTTAATTAATTAACACTAGACGGTTAAAAAATATTTCAACAATACTTTTAACACACAAAAAAACACACACACACGCGCACTACTACTAAAATAGAGAAAAAAAAAATAAAATAAATAAAACAACGAAGAAATTAAAAAAAACATAATTTAAAAAATGATTTAATTTTTAAATTTAAATTTGTATTCAATTTTAAAAAAGAAAAGAAACAATTTTTGTTTTTAACAAGTTAGCAACACTTTTCAATACCGTTAATATTAACTCCCGCACGCAATGGTTTTTTATGTGTTTAATAACGGTTTAATATTTGTTTGCTTATGTTTTCTCTTGCTTATGAGAGTTTCTATTTAACAAACCATGCGCTCAACAATACTGACAACGATCAACTGAAGTTTAAGTAAAAACGAAACAACGGTTTTATATGCAAAAATCCACCTCACTAACACGCACACAATTGTATTAGCTAGTAACAACAAAACAATACAAAAGCAGCAGCATTAGCAGCGGAAAAAGACACTGCCAGAGTATGCTGCTACTAAAGCTAATAAATATAGAAGAACACAATCAAACACACGCGTATTGTTATAATACTAAGCGGCTCAATAATACGAAAAATTTGTACAAAATCTCAGTGACCGTACCAACAACACAACACAACTAACAACAACCGTTTTGAGAGTAGCAAAAACACTAATGAATGAAAAAATAAATCGAAAATAAAAATGAAAAAAGAAAAAAAAACACACAAATATTATGAGACTGTTGAACGTTGAACACTAACTAAACGACTGAGTTACTAAAACAAATAACAACAACAACAATAAGCGTCAACATCATCGTTTAACAATAACTACAATAACATTAAAAATGTTGGAGGCATCCCAAAAATAAAAGAAAAAAACACAAAACAAACGCAAACACATAGGAAAGCAAAGAAATTACTCAACAACAACTAACAAACAGTACAGGTAAGTTCACGCTCTTATGCTCTCTTATTTACACTGTAAAAAAAGGCTGGGTTAACATCACTTAATTAAATAAAAGTTAAAATAAACTGGCAACTCTAAATGAAGAGGAAATGCAATAAAAGGCGGAGTTTTAAAATCACAAAGCAAATATTTCATGAAATTTATTAAATTTAACGAACAACAAAGAGTTTAAAAGTTTTAAAATGAAAAAAAAAGAATTTTTATTAGAAAACAAGGAAAAGTTGAGTATCATATCTTGATTTTTATTTAAAAATATTCTTGGCTCCATTGTTTCAAATATTCGTGCTTCAGCAAATGAAAATCAAACATAGACAAAAATAAATGGAGATATAAATACAATTTATTGTTAATCTTTAAAAAAACAACAAATAAAACAATAATTTAAATGTTTTTGTCTTCGTAATAATAAATTAAATGTTTTCTTGAAAGAAAAAACAACAACAACAATTTGTCTTCTTAACTGTTTTGTACTTTAAAGGCATTTGAATGCAATTGAAAACAAATGAAAACAACAACAATAAATGTTTTTTAAAATATCTGCTTAGAATACCAATTGATTTAAAAATTAAAACAAAAAAAAAAACTGTAAAAATAAAAATCTGAAATTTATTTTTATAAATTAAAAACACGAAATTAAAATGTAAGTCAATGACTGCAAAATTAAAGCACAAATAAAATTTCTGAATTGATTACCAATTTTGTTAAGAAGTTACTGGCTGTCTGGCTCATACTCTGGCCATTATTGAACACTTTTTTTATTTCGAATACGGAAAGAAATGCAGAGTGATGGAATGCAGTCACGTGCGTTATAAGAATTGTATTTTTTTTATTTTTTTTTTCATTGTTTTCAAAGAATAAATAACGCAGAATTATTTTGCATTTTGTTAGGCTTTATTATGTAATTTTTCTTTATTTTAAATCGTTTTCTTTTTTTAAGAATATAAAAATATTAAAAAAGAAATTATCCAAAAAAGAAATAAAATATTCAGAAATTCTAAAGGTTATTGTCTTAAGCTTTAACTAAGCCTTCTGAAGGCAAAATTTTACACAATTACTCATACTAAGGACCTTAAGACCTTAGATAGACTTAGTTCTTCCATTAGTCCAAATCACTATTAGGAGACGTAATTCAACCGATCAACCACTTTTACTTTTTGACCCACGAAAGGCGTCATAATCAATTTTTCTGTGAATATTTCAACGTTCCTTGGGTTCCTATAACAATGAAGATTTTTCCATCCAATTGTAACTAAAAGGGTTTCTTTCGAGGATTCTACCTTCTCTTTTGGAAACAAGAAAGAAATTCTAAAGATTTAACACTTTGAAAATGCTGCTTAGAAAGGATTTCGGCAAAGAATATAACAAGTTAATTACATAATAGGTATCTCACCGTTAGAGCTTTCAAAAGATCATGATCGGACATTTACGAGACGAATTTTTTTTTATAAACTTGGCTTTGATAGGTAGGTCGGGATAAATCGGAATGAAATCTTTCAAACTGATTTTTTATTCATCACAATCATCTTATTGCGTCGGAGAGTATTTTTATAATTTCGTGATCATTCAGGCGGGCTTTTATTATCTAAGGTCGCCTCACCACCTATGGGCTGAAAAAGAGACATGCCGAATACAAAGAGCCATACTACGTCGCTCATTAGTCACTGTAGAAGAGGCGTGCCTATATTAGTAGCAGTTTTGAGCGGACATTGGTCGGTATAAGAGTACAACATGATAATCATCAAACTTCGATAACACTGCAGTCGAAACTGCAGTATGAAAACATAAATTCACGTTCGTGACTATAACTACTGATCGTTTATATTCCAAACATCTAATTGTATTTATTTCTGATAATTACGTGTCCTATTCTGCTTAGTTTATAATATGAAATTTCACGGATTCTAGTAACATGGACCTACCTCTCGCAGGTCAGCAGTGCAAAATATTCCATAGTTTGTAGAGTAAGTATCCAGGATGTATTATCTTGAATGATATTACTGGTAGGCATAGTTACAAAAAGAAAAATTATAGCGTTACACCAGTATTCAATTGATAGATAAAATAAATAATTAAATAAAAAACAAACTCACTGCTTCTATACAAAAATGAAGACTACGAAGAACTTTCGAAGTCACATATCACAGCAGCTCTTATCGTTATCAAATCACTAGGGAATCCCATCTACTCTTTGACTCAGTGTTATCATTTACGTAAAATATTATTATTATTGTTGTTGTTATATTAAAGAAAGAAATTTGCATATACAAAGTATGTTTTATATATAAAAATTATTTTAAAATATATAAATTATTTTTTTTTTTAATTAAATGATCACTTTTAAAAATAATATATTTTAAATAAATTTATTTTGCCAAAAACAGTTTGTTTAAAATATATAAAAAAAATAAGAAAATTGTAATTTTTAAAAATTATTACAGTAATTATATTATTTAAAATTAATTTCCACATTTTAGTTTATTTTTATAACAAATATGCTCTAATAATTGTTTGTTAACAGGTTTATCTTTATCTGCAACACCCTGTCCTAAACTAATTGTCATTTTTAAGCAAACAAACTGCAGCCAACTTAAGACTAAGCTTTATAAAAAGGAAAAATTTTTTGCACACACTTTTTTGTGAAAAGAGAAAATCTTTTATTTATTTTTGTTATTTAAGTAAAGAATTTAAACAAGAGAATTATTTTAAAATGTATTTTAACAGTTGCTTGAACGCTGAATTATAAAAGTAAAGCCAGAAAACTTATTATTTTGTATGAAAATAAGTGTTTTAAAAACTAACACTTGAAGAGTTCAATGTGAGTGGAAGTAGAAATTAATGAGACAAGTTAACTGAGAAAAAAAAGGGGCGAAACACGCGTCAAATTATCAATAAAGTTTAACAACAAAAGTTAAAAAAAAATTTTAATTAATACAAATAAACACACTCACAATGTAAGTGAAATTGTTGGATATTATGAAGACAAGGAAATTCTTTTAATTTATTTGCCTGTTATTAATTAAAATAGCATGGATGTCTCACAACCACCACCTCAACTAACGGCACCTTCACATTTGGCCACAAACACCAGTATACCGCCGCCCACAATGCCCGGTTCTCATGGTAGCCACTTTAGGCCACATTATCATCATGGGCATCATGGTGGTGGCAATAAACCCTATTTTAAACCATTCAATACAGGAGGCTTCCAAAGGCCATTTCAAATGACTCAAGATGATTTTGATGGCAAACGTTTACGTAAAAGTGTCATGCGTAAGACTGTAGACTATAATGCTTCCATTGTTAAAAAACTGGAGGTAAGTTGATGTACAAATATGTTTTATAATATTGTTAAATTGGTTTTATTTATACATTTAGGCTCGCTTATGGCAACGTGATTCTCGTGATCGTTTTGCTTTACAACCAGAAAGTATATATGTTCCAGAGCTATTACCGCCCAGTAGCTATTTGGATAATCCTTCGAATGCTGTTACAACAAGATTTGTTAAAACTGCCACAAATAAAATGCGTTGCCCTATATTTACATTAGCATGGACTCCGGAGGGTAGACGTTTAGTAACCGGTGCCAGTTCGGGAGAATTTACTCTATGGAATGGTCTAACATTTAACTTTGAAACCATATTGCAAGTGAGTGCTTATAAAAAAAAAAAATATGTCAATTGTTAAGTAATGCTTCTAGTAAAAGATAGGACGTATTGAAAACGTAGGAAAGTGTTTTTCTGTACTCTATCAGAATATGTGGAATGTTTGCAAACAACCGCTAATAGATACTTGCATTGGATATCGTCGTAGCAGTTGTAGTATGCTTTACGACACTCTTGCCTATAAACTTGAGACGAAAACAGAACTTTACCGATACTAGCGTTTGATGTATTTGTTGGAATTTCTTAAAAATATGAACAGCGTAGTTTATATGTTCCTCCTCTTCTTACTTCATACATAGAAGTTAGTTGCCAGTATAGAATTTCATTTGTTTAGCTTTGCTGCCAACTTTAACTCAGACTGGACCCTTCTAAGACGGTCTTGGGTATAATAGTAAGCCTCCAAGTAGCTGAATGTATTCTGAGGATGAAGAAATTATATGATAATGAAAGGGAAACTCAGTTGAACGAATAGATATCTTGTTTAGGCCATGGAATTTAGAGACACAGCCCCAGTAAATTAAGCCAATGGACTTTTAATGAATTTCTAAGCTGTAGAGGTTCATATCGAGCTTTGGGTAGTTGATGAGATGACTTCCTGTAGTAATTTTCCTCTCTGAAGAGGATTATTGATTTATTTAATACACAGATATTCTCGTTTCCTGCGGATTAAGTAGTAAGGAAACGAAATGAGTATATTCGTGTCTGGTTACAGGTATTTAAAGATGCAGAAGCTATGTTAAATAAGCGTACCTTACCAGTTGTTGCCTCTATTTTTGGTTTTCATTTCTTTTTTTCTTCGATTCTATCCTGCTTTTTTCTTATTTTGTTTTTTGTTCCCTCCGCCAGGGAAGGTATATACGCACACTTTCCCTGAATGTTTTAGGAATTCTAAAAATATTTTTGATACGAAAATCAATTGTAACATTTATATTTGCATCCTCTGTAATATTTTTTGAATTCTTCTTTTATTAATAAATTCAATTCAATATTACAGGCACATGACACATCTGTACGCACAATGGTTTGGTCCCACAATGACAGCTGGATGGTAACGGGCGATCATGGCGGTTATGTCAAGTATTGGCAATCGAACATGAACAATGTGAAAATGTTTCAAGCCCACAAGGAAGCAATTAGGGGAATAAGGTATAGCTTCACAATTGTTTTTTCTTACATATTTTTACTAAGTCTTATAATTAGTTATTGTTGTTCTTGTTGTTGTTGTTTAATAGAAACATACAAATTAATAAAGAAAGAAAAAATAAATAAAAAATTTTAAAAATTAGGGCCCAAACACATACGTACATACAAACTACGTCTAGGTTTAGGTTGGCTGTGAGTTGTGTTTTTGTTTAAATTGTTGCAGATAATAAATAAAGTTTGTTTTTTTTTTTTTAATAATCAAACACAAATAAGCATACAATTTACACAACTCTGGGGCCTAAAGTTTATTAAGTAGTTTTTTATTAAAACTTAATTCATATTTTTTATATACAAATTAAACTGTGATATTTTTTAATTGTTTTTTTTTTATTTCCATAAACTAAATAAAAAGCCAAAGACTTTTGTTTTTTTTTTTTTATTCCAAACAAGTTTTTATTAAAAAAAAAAATTTTATAGTATTAAACCAGAATTTAATAAAAAAAAAATAAAGATAAACAAAAACCCAAAGATTTCAATAAAATTTTAAATATTTTTCATAAAAACCAAACAAAACTAAACGTTTTTAATTTGATGCAAAGCAAGCGATTCCTTTTTTTTTTTTCATCTTCTACTGCAAATGAAATGAGATGTGGAAGGACTTACTTGTAGATTCTAGACATTATTTGGAGAAACTAATTTAAAATATAATTTAGAAAAAAAAGCATAGAGAGAAATAGGCTTTTTTCTGTTATTATGGTAGGTTAGGTTAGGTTAGGTCCTAGTGGTAGCTCTGATATCACAAAGCTCACTTGAGCACGCATGGCTGCCCGTTGTGATGCCACGGGTGTTAAGGAAAGTTTTAGAATTTTCAAGATCCTAAGACAGATAGTAAATTTTCTTGTTTAAACTTTACCTGGAGAAACTAATTTAAAATGTAATTTAGAAAAATGCAAAGATCGAAAAAGCTATAGAGAAAAAGAGGTTTTTTTCTGTTGTTATGGTAGGGAAATTTTTAAAATTTTCAAGATCCTAAAACAGGCAGTGAATTATCTTGTTTAAACTTTGTACGATAGTGTTTTATTTATTTTGTTTTAGAAAACATTACCAATTCTTTCCTAGCCAATAACTAAAGTTTTATTCTGTTGCAATATTATACGGGTTTAAAAAATTCTGAAGGAATAAAATAAACACTCTGTCGTAGTTGTTGAGCATAAAATCAAGTACAACAGTGTAATGAAATTAAAGAAAAACTTTCGTATTGTGTTTAATCAACAATCGTCATTAAGCTGTTCAATTTTTATTTTCCTTTCTTGCCTTATTTTGTTTTTTTTTTAAGTCCTTTAAAGAAGTTTAGATTTTAGCACTTATATGACGGTCATATTAAGCAAATATTGCGTCAAAAACCTAACTTTATAAACAGAGAAGATTAGTAAAGGCAACAAACAAGTTTTTATCGAGTACCACATGAGATTTAAATGTAATTTATATTTATTTATATTCTATTCTATTCAGAAACCTAGCGTTTAGATTACGGTCATATTAAGCAAATATTGCGTCAAAAATCTAACTAATATGAGTAAGAGAAGAAGAGTACTAGTAAAGACAGCAAACAAGTTTTTATCGAGTACCACATGAGAGATTAAAATCTAATTTATAAAATATTAAAGTTTTCCTAGGGATAAAATGCAAGATTTTTCGTTTTGAAAGTCATGTTACATTATTAGAAACAAAAAATTATGGCTGATAACAAATGTTAGAAGACGGCTTTTATATTTTTTTAAATTACGGAAGACTTACAATCAAAATTTAATTCTTATGCCCTTATTGTAAGGATCTAAGGCTGATTTGCTAATAGAACTTTAAACCCGATTTTGTTTTTTAAATCCTTTACGAGTAGGACTTTAGACAAAGCTTAAGATCTTTTAGAAAATTATTATGTTTTAAATTAGTTTCTGGACCCCAACGACTTTCCTTTGTTTTTTTTTTTTAATAAAACTTTTATTCAACTTTGGAAAGGTTAAGGACCACAAATGAATCACGCTAGAATAAAAAAGAAAATAAAAATTTGTGTAAAACTTTTTTTTATGAATAAAACAAATAAATTTCCTTTCATAATTTTTTTTTTTCTTTACTTTGTTCCATAAATAAATAAAATTTCTAACAGCAATACAAATAAAATTGAAGTTTTTCTATTCCACCTTAATTCCCCCCCAACAAAATAAATAAAAAATATTTTTTATAACAAAACAAGGCTTTGGCATTTTTATTGATTCTTCTTTCGCTTCGTCTTCAACATATTTTATTAGGATTTCTTTTTTATTGAATAAATAAATAAAAATTAAAAAAAAAAAATATTAAATTTTCAGCTTTTTTAGGGGTTTTTTTAATAAAAATAATAAAAAAAAAACATTTTTTAACTTTGAAATTTTAAAATATTTAAAAAATATTTCATTTTTTATATGTATATCAAGCAATAAATAAAAATAAAAATTCTATAAAATTCTTATATCTTCACTATTATGGTTCAACGTAAACGAAATCGTATAAAAAATTATAAAAATAAATAAACAAACTAAAAATAAAAAATTAAAATTAAACGAAACAACAAATCTCACAATCAACAAAAACTCTTCTATACTTTCAACTTTTTTTACGTAACTCAAATGGGGTCAACAACAACGAACGTATTCTTAACGCTGATTGCGAATGCTGCTACTGCTGCTGGTCTTTCATCTTGAACATCATTTCCTGGGTCATCATTTATTTATATGGATGGCTCACCTTTAATAATTTGCCCGCGGTTTACGTCATTTCCTTTCCACCATCAATGTATCCTGCTGTTGGTGTGTATTAAAAATACCTTATGGCCGCTGACAAATATAGTTTTAGTCCAACGGATAGCAAATTTGTTAGCTGCAGCGATGATGGCACATTGCGGATATTTGATTTTCTCCGATGTCAAGAGGAACGTGTCTTAAGGGGTAAGTAAATTATAAATTTTACAATGAAATGTTTTAAAACTTTAAGTGTTTATTAGTTAAATAAGAATTTGTCTGACATGATAATGACAATGGACAGGTTACTATACTTCGTTTACTAGTACTATGGCAGTCTTTCAAAATATAAAATTTTATTAAATACTAATTCACTAATTCGATAGATAAAGTGGTACAGTACGACTCCGTTTAACGGTGTTTCAGTATTACGCAGTTGCAAATGAAATGGCCATGTACCAACCAAAAGCAGTGCACTATATAGCGACAGTGTATACTATGTATCTTTATCGTCGCTGTTTAGTAACCCAGTCCAAAGTAAAGATTCCAACTATATTCTCCGATGTTGCAATCACAGTACGAAGGCATCTTTCCTGCGTCACAGTTGATTTATTAGTTGGCATTAACGTTACTAGATGTATACATATGTACGTGTTAAGTTGCCTCGTTTAACTCTTTAAGCGGGGTCTTACTGTAATTGAACAAACAGTGTCGGTTTGTCATCCGATTGATATTGTTTTAACACCATATTTATTATACGACCATAAATATTTATCCTTTTAGCTTATTCAAATTATAATTATAATAAATTAATTAAAAATTAATAAAAAAATAAATTAATATTCGTAATTCGCATTGTACCAGTCCATTTGGAATATGCTAAACAGCGTTAAGTTTTGTTGGATTAGATTACAAATGTATGTGACAATACACCTCCATTCATACTTACTTTCTTAATCTAGCATTCTTACCCTTAAGTTAGGATTACGACCTAGCTTCTCACACCAACCATACTGTATGTGTGTGTTTACTTTATCCACAGTTTAACGGCCACTCCAAACAACAGATTTGAGACACTTTTTTATGAGAATTATCTACTCTCATCCCTTCTGAGGGATGGTTGCCGAAAGAATAGATTATGGCGACTTCATCACCTCCATCTAGACACCAGAAGAACAGCATTGAAAATTAGTACGTTCCGTTGTGTGGGTAAACGGAAAATGTTAAAATTATAAAATAATCCAAATTGAAATTCCAAGAAGAAAACGAAAAAAGCATGGAAAGGGAATGTAGACAGTTGTCTTATCAGATTGCCATTAGAAAAGTCTTGGCTAAGTACAGTAAGACCCCGCTTATTGAGTATCCCCCAATAAACGAGGCAACTTAACACCAACATGAGGTCGCCGTGGTCTAGTGTGTTAGGTAGTGTGTTGGCTTATTAGACGAAAGACCCGAGTTCGAATTCCAGGTCAGACATCAAAACGAAAATTTGAAAATAATTTTTCGGTGACTTCCTCTCAGCAGATTTCTGGCAAAAATTCTGACAGTAAAAAATTGCCATTGGAATGAATGCTTCTCAAAAAAATGTGTCGTTCGGAGTCGACTTTAAATTGTAGGTCCCGCCATTCATGTATAAAATTAACGCACACAACATAAGTGGAGTGAAAAGTTAGGACGTAGTACAATGGCTCAATTCGACCACCGAGTACTGTACTTGTCAGAATTGACAAGTACACGTCCTCTAACCTAACCTAACCTAACACCAACATATGTATACACTTAGTAACGTTGTGACGCAGGAAAGGTGCGTTCGTATTGCGATTGCGACTTCGGAAAATACAATTCGAATCTTTATTCTAGACGAGCCTTACAACATAGCTTTGAAAAAGATACATAGTATACACCGTCGCTATGTAGGGCATCGCTTTTGATTGGTGCATGGCCGTTTCATTTGCACGCGTATACAACAATTATCAATACAGAGTGCGATTTAGGGGCATCCCAATACTACAGCATAATACTGAAACAGCGTTAAGCGGGGTCTTACTGTATATTTACGTATTTAAATGTATTCGACCATCTTAGTGCTACTTCATTACTTCACATTGGCTAGAGAATGGAAATATTTGTGTGCCTTCAACTTCTTCATACTTTTAGAGCTCAATGTCCAATTAGAAATTTGATTGAGGTTTCAAAAGGAGCTCTCTTTCCATGAGTGGGAGTGGTGATTCTACCGTCTCTCCTATTCCACTGTCGTATATTTGTCTTTACCTGGCTAAATATTATTTGACCGCGCATCCCAAAAAATGGAGATGATGAGTTACTGTAATCGGCAAGTCATGTGATATTTTGGTTTCGTTTATTCCGTGCTCCGATAATTTTAAGGTTGTAACTAACAGCACCCACTTAAATATGAATTATTATTTAAATAATAAAAAATAAAGATGGAGGACAGAAGGAGCCAGAAATTCCGCTAGGCCATACTTTCACGTCCATTATAGTTCAGATGGAGCCTAACTATTGCATATTTTTGTACAATGGGTCAATTTGGACCTCCGGGTACTGTGCTTGTCTTGACCGACAGGTGCACGTCCTCTAACCTAACCTAACCTATTGCATATTCGCTTAAATAGATTCTAGAGAATGCCACTAGGGATGCGGTTTCCAATACTATTGCAAAAAAGCTGCCTTTTTAGATTATGAATTGGTCTCTAATTTGTGTAGAATATCTGTAATCGTCATTGACCACAACCCCCTTCCTTCCTTCTCTAAAAGAAAAATGTTTGGTTTTTGTACTAAAATTTTAATCTCCATTTTTATTTTTAGGTCACGGTGCTGATGTTAAATGTGTTCACTGGCATCCCCAAAAAGGTCTGATAGTGTCGGGCAGTAAAGACAATCAACAGCCTATTAAATTATGGGATCCTAAAAGTGGCCAAGCTTTGGCGACACTGTAAGTAAAAAACCATTAAACTTATTGGAAATGGAATTTGATTTGAAAAATGTATTTCATTACCGATAGACACGCCCACAAATCTACCGTCATGGACCTGAAGTGGAATGATAATGGCAATTGGTTGGTAACAGCTTCCAGAGATCATTTGCTTAAATTGTTCGATTTAAGAAATTTAAAACATGAAGCCCAAGTATTTAGAGGGCATAAGAAAGAAGCCAGTTCCGTATCATGGCATCCAATACATGAGGGCCTATTTTGTTCTGGCGGTTCAGATGGTTCGATATTGTTTTGGAATGTGGGGTAAGTTCATAATGGTAATTGATGTTAAATAAAGTTTTAATTTTTTGTGTTTCTTTGTACCTCTCTAGCACTGACAAAGAAATTGGTTGCGTGGAAACAGCACACGATAGCATAGTTTGGACGTTAGCTTGGCATCCGTTGGGTCATATATTGTGTTCGGGTTCGAATGATCATACAATTAAATTTTGGACCCGTAATCGTCCGGGCGATTTGATGAGAGACAAATATAATTTAAATACATTGCCGGCCAGTTTGGCGGCATTGGATGATTGTGAATACGATGATGCCATTATACCTGGTATGGGTCCTGAGGATAAAGTCGAATTTACGGAAAGTTTAACAGCCGATAAAGGTTTTATACCCGGTTTGGAATTGGATCCAACGGCTAATCCGGCCAAAGAGCAAGAAAAGAAGGTGCCCTATAGTAAACCGATACCGAGAAATTTCCAGGCCCAATGGGCTGGCTCTCGCAGACCGGAAGAAGTTGAGGAGGAGATTGTGTATGCACCACGTGAAAGACGTACAGATAGTAGTGGTCTTACGCCACAGCAAGTTAGTGAAAATACTATCGAAGGCATGTTAGCCAGTGGTGTTCTTACCACATTGGATCCACAAACCATTGTGGGTATATTGGTGTATGGCCGTTTTATACGCGTACATCCTGACTCAAGACTAATGCTGGCTGTACGCCAGGGACCCGATTGTCTTAATAAATATATCGATGCGGGCAAATTAGAGGAATTACGTGATGTAGTGCCGGCCAGAGAACGTTCCAGATCAATGTCACCGACGCTAGAGGGTAGAGAAAGTCCGCCTTCGAAGAAATCACGATTTGAACCGCGTCAACATCATCCACAGGCTGTGTTTGTTAAAGAGTTGTTGAGTTTGAAAAAACCTTTCCTGCCCTGTCTACTCAATATGAAACAACAGCTGCAACAACAACAACAGCAGCAGCTACCAAGCGATGACATGAGAAACTCTCCACAAGCGAATTTCAACAATCAACAACAGCCTGGTGGAGGTGGCAATTATACAGGACCCTGGGCTAATAACAATAACGGTGCCTGGAATAATAATACAAATCAGAATGGTTTCAACAACAACAGCAATAATAATAATTCCAATAATTTTAATTCACGCAACGACAGTCCATCATTGTTGTACAATCAAACGAATTCAAAAGGTGATATGTTTACCAATAACAATAATAACAACAACAACAACAACAACAACAATGGTAACATTGGTAATAGTAATCAAAGCTCCAATAACAGCAACCAAAACAATAACAGACGTAACCGCCGTGGTGGCACCAACAACAATGCCAGTCGTAATGATAACAATAGCGGAGGAGGTGGTGGAGGCGGTGGTTCTGGCGGCCGTAATCGTGGTGGTCGCAATCGTCGTTTTTAATAAGATTTCCTAATATATTCTACAAATAAATTTAAGTTATAGCCACCCCCACCCCACCCCCTTCCTTTCCAGGCACCGTTTAGTTTTCTAATACAAAACGATATCAATATGAAATCCTCCTCCTCCTCCTTAAACTTTCCCAATTTAATAATTTTCTTTGATTATATTTTAATTTTACTTTTCCCTTCTCTATTTTAATCATTGATTATTAAATTTCTTGTTTTTTTTTAGTTAAATTATGCAATTTATTCTGCATGTATTTGTAATAAAAACAAAAACAAACAAAAAAAAAAGAAGAGAACGAAAAAAAGAAATGAAAAATTTAAAAACTTAAAGAGAACTCATTATTAAGCAACCAAGCTCAATAGAGAAATTTCCCAGAAAAGGAAAATTCCTCCGATTTGTAATTAAAATTTTCTATTTTTTCTTCATTTCTTCCTAAGGTTAAGTTAGATTCTGTTTTAAAGGCTCTAGAATTTGTAAAGTTTAAATAAAAAAAGAAAAAACAAAAAAAAAAAAAATCAAATTAAAAAGAAAAAAACAAATAAAAATAAAACAAATTGTCTGCCTAAGAAATTATAAAAAAAATAATAATTCTGGTGTAGATTTCTTCGTGGTATTAAATAAACACTTTGGATAGAATTCCAGAAATATTTGGATTGGCAATGAGCTTCCCATTAATCCCTACGCTTATTGGTAATATGAATTTATAAATTGGAGACAATTCATCCAGGAAGTCTCTGATACCTTACCCTCATAAAGGATAACGGCAAATAGTAAGAGTCGTTAAGCAAGGTCCCTTACCATCTAATTAAAAAAATTATATTTTTTAACAGATGACGACCCTCCTACCATTATAAAACTAAACTTACCAAAGTGCTTTAATTATCTGTTTAGCATAAAAACTTAATGGAAACTAAAGCAGACGGTTTTTTGACGCCGAGGAGGGGTAAATCTACCTAACCGCACCATAGAAGAATTCGTCACATCCTCCGTCACCCACTAAATCCACCCTCCCCCCTCGTCTCGTGGACTGTTGTACCTACTCCGGAACTACGGTGGTATTACTTCGCAGTGGAGTCCTTTTGGCTCCTGCGTGCTTAAATGCGCGTCAGGATTGCGTATCGAAAGTTGAGGAGACTTCTAAGAGTCTCAACAATTCCTTTTGTCTAGGTCGGAATTTCCTTTGACACTTGTGCCAGTGTCATCTATGCCGAAGTGCCTGCATGTTTTCCAGCTTCAAGAATTCTCTACTTCATTCTTAAAATACGCTCCACGTATTTCGCCACTGAGGCCCAAATCTCTCTACTCACAATCATAACCCCGACATTGTTAGCGACCGTGGTCGTTCCAATTGTTGACGTCAGTACAGAGCGATAGCTATGCTAGCGTGCACATTCGAAAACAGTATACTCTGCATCATCAATTACTTTCCCTTCCTTGTAAAGACAGTATGGGGAGACGGTCTTGCCTATTCTGTGCAGATATTTCTTAAAATATCCTTGACCCGAATTTTTTTTTTACGTCGAGGAGGGGCAAATGTACCTAACCGCACCATAGAGGAAGTCGTCACGTTCTCCGTGTGTGTGGCCCTCACCCACTAAATCCCCCCCCACTCGTACCGTGTGCCCACTCCGGAACTACGGTGGTATTACTTCGGAGTACAGTCCTTTTGGCTGCCTTCATGCTCACATCCGCGTCTGAACTACGTAATGAAGGTTGAGAAGACTTCTAATTGTCTCCACTAATCCTTGACCCGATAGCATCTATGTAACATAGGTTAGGTTAAGTTAGAGGACGTACACCTGTCGGTGAAGACAAGCACAGTTCCCTGGAGGTTGAAATTGACCCATTGTACATTGTCCTTAAGGGAGGAAGGAAATAGAGGATATAGGAATGTAGCTAAGGGGAGGGAGAATGGGAAACGGAGGAATTACACAGAAAGAAGCAGACACAAAACAAAAGAGGGTGAAAGCGTGACTACACTTATGAAGCCCTAGCACCTTTCAACCAGCCCAATCTGCTGATGAATCTGTGAAGAGCCTTGATGTCGGCTCTCGACACAGAAATCTAGCTCTCAAAGAAGGCCCTGCCAAGGGTCCTCAATCTCAACCTACCAAGGGCTGGGCAGTTGCAGAGCAGATGTTCGACAGTCTCTAACTCCTCCTCATCGCAACATACCCTGCAATAGTCCGGCTGGGATCTGTTCCAGATCCCCGTCAGCGACCTAATCTCGCAGTGCCCCGTGATAAAACCAACCTTAAGATTAAGGAATCAAGCCCATCAGTCAATCTGTGCTCTTACTGAGACCATAGACTTCTAGAAACAGAACATCCCGATCCGTTCCCCCAACGCCTCTGCTCTTCTCTCCTGACCTATACATCGATGAGACCATAGAGGTGACAAACTAGGGGGTCAGGACCAACTGTCAAATCGCCACCTGAAAGCGAACTTAACCTAGCGAGGGCATCCGCAGTCTCATTGCCAATATTCCGCTGTGACCCGAAACCCAGCATAGACGGATACGGTCTGGTCCATAGTAATTCACCTCTCCAAATTTCTGACCGGCTTCATCGTTGCCATTTATGTTGTGATTTCCAGCCGATTTCGCTGGTAGCAGGTCTCCAATTAATCTGCTCAGCTGTCCAATGATCTTCTGAATCTATTACGAAAAGGTCAGTCTGGAATTTAGCCCTAGTCCCAGATATCTTACCGAGCTCTTGGTTCTAATTACGTCGTTTCAAATACTCATGTCCACCTGCAAGGGGATACGACGACCAGTGATCAGCAGTAATTCCGTTTTATGCATAGCAGACGTGGTAGAAGGATGCTTTGTGACAGCCCTATGTTCATTGAAGGAATTAAAATATAATAAATTAACGACTAATTTACAACGGACACGAATCGAAACTCTTCTGGCTGACTTTATCCTGTTCCATTTCATTTGTTTCATTACTTATATTGAATTTGGACGGATCAATATAATGAGGCAACAATGTAGTTATTACTTATTTTACTCTTTTGATCAATCAAACCAACTTTAGTCAGGATTACAATCTAGCTTCTCACACCACCCATATTAGGTGTGTTAATTTTATCCATAAGCGACGGAGATGCCGGAGAGTTTAAAATCTACTTCAAATGGTAAATGATATCGTTCAGTTTCATTTAATCGCTTCATACAAAAAATTTATTATGCAATGCCCCGTAATGACACCGACTACACTGGGGGCGCCTCTTTGGAGTTTAAGAAGACACTTTGTGCGCCCCTCATCCAGCTATGGCCAGATTTTATGAGCCGTTCTACCCGTGTTCGAAGCCGCCCTCCTGCCGTTGACGAAATCGACGATCGCATTATCAATTATGAGCTTGCAGGCCCTTATAGGAATGCCCAGATTCGAGAACTCGTCTAAGAGTTCGATGGAGCTTCTGCACCATTTTCAGTTTATACTAACTTAATGGAGACAGATTCTGCTGAGGATATACTGTCTCTTAGGACCTGCCGTACATACTAAAGTTCTTTAGCCAGGGTTATCTTTTAATATTAAGAGTTTCATCAGTGTGGTATTAGGTGTCTTGTGAGATGACTGTTTCCCCCTTTTCTCTTACTTCACCCTACTATTTTATATTCTCTTTCTTTTTTATTGTTTAGTTGGAACCATATCCGAATACCCCGTGGGGTAGGGGAGTCAGACTTACCTTTCTAATCGAACCCTCTCAATTTCTGGATCACAAACAATACAGTAATAGTGACTGATCGGAGATTTTATATCTGGACTCAAGGCACCCCTTGGCTTTCCAACTGGAATTACAAAAAAATAACGGAGCGAGAAGTGATCATCAAAACGGTAGGAAATTACTTTGTGACTGCATATCCGCCATATATATTTTTTTTTTTTTTGAACTCTTACGTTACGTAATACACACACACACACACAGTATTATAAACTAAACTAATTAATTAATCAATTATCGTTATAATAATAATAGAAATAAATTTGTAAATTTTAAAAATAATAAATTTCGTTAATAATTTAACAATTCGAATCATCATGATCCAAAGAACTACGTCTCGACGAATAATGTCTTGAGGAAGAGTTTTGCCGTTCTGGTGATGTTTTTCTTGTTGGTGAACGTTCATATGAGGAGTTACGTCTCGAGTGTCTACGTGAAGAATGTTCTTCTTGATGTTCAGAAGATGAGCCACGACGATCAAAACGTGACTTTTTTCGATTGTTTTTTCCCAGCTCTTCATCCCTATGATGGTTACGCTCATCAGGCTCATCTTCTTCTTGGTGGCGTTCATTTCGATTCGTTTTGTTTTCTTTGTCTTGCGTTGAATTTGTAATGGAAGATTCAGCTGCCGAATGTTCTTCAGTACCAACGCCACTGTCAACACCAGCTGCCAACATATTGTCAGCCAAGGCAGCATTATGAGCCAAAACTTGTTTGTGGCGTATGTTGAAGGTTTCTTTAATTTCACGTTCCTCTTCTCTCATGCGATCTTGCATGCCCTTCTCAATGGTGCGCTTGATTTCCTCGGCAGATTTTACCAGTTTATCCGTTTCAATGACAACTTTACGTGATGGCGAGGAACGATGATTTTCTTTACTGCCACGTTTAGACCACGAGCGTTTAGAACGTGAACGTGAATGGGTGCGTGAACGAGAACGTGAGCGCGAACGCGAACGACTATGGGATCTTGACCAATCGGAAGACGAACGAGAACGTCTTGTGGATACCAATTTCTTATTCAGTTTCTCTAAAGGTTTTTGATGTACACCAACACCACCGCCGCTTGACACTTGTTGTGCCGGCGATTTAGATCGGGATGTTTTACGATTTTTATCATCTCTAGATCGTACACGGGATGTTGAACGTGATCTGGACTCAGAACGCGAATGGGAACGTGAGCGTGAGTGACTGCGTGAACGAGATCTTGAACGCTTTGAATAATGACGAGAACGACCACGTGAACGACTACGCGAACGTGATCGTGAACGCGAACGTCTTGAACGGCTGCGGGAGCGAGATCTAGAACGTGAACGTGAGCGAGAACGTCTATCTCTAGATCTTGAACGTGAATAGTGCCTGAAAAAAGAATCACAATTAATAATTAGCTCCAAGCAATGAATCACACAATACTTGTAACTTACCTTCCTCTAGAGTATTTATGATAACTTCCACCACCACCGCCACTGCCTTCTTCATCGTCATAACGATGATCGCGATCATCGTGATTATTGTAGTTTTTGTAACTTTTGTAATGCGAAGAAGATGATTGACCCTCATAGCCACCACGACCACGACCACGGCCTCTGCCGCGACCTCTTATGCGCGGTGCAAAACCTCGATAATTTATGGGAAATGCTGGTGGTCGATACATGCCCAAACCAGGAAACATAGGTGGTGCATAGGGAAACATAGACAATGATTTCATCCATTCACTGGCTGCCTCTGTATTATAATTGGGTGGTGCACCCATTGCAGCCATAGTTTTAAAGGGATTCAAGGGATTTATAACATCACCAGCGGCAGCAACTGCAGCAGCAGCAGCAGTAGCTGTCGGATTGTTAGCAGCTGGTGTTATTAAGGAATTTTTCTTATTGTCCTCTTCCGAATCAGAGCCACGTTTAGGTTTTCTGCTTTGCAACAAACCCATCAAGGGTGTTTTATTCTTAATATCTTCCACCTTTTGCCGTTGATCGCTCAAAAGCTTTTCGGTGGCAATTTTATATTTTTCCACTAAACGCTCACGCATGCTGTCACGCTGCATTTCCAATAGATATTTACGCGATGTGGTCGAGCTATGCTGTTGGGCCATGTGTTTAAGCTGTGTTGTTAAGAGTTCAAAAGGAATTAAATTAAAAATTACATTTCATTTTACAGGAGATGGATGGAATCTGTTACCTTTATGCGATCGAATAGCTTCTCCAGTATACGTATGCTTTCCAATTTCCTTTGGGCTATCATTAGTTTCCTTTCTTCGATGCGTATCTTTTGGGAGATTTCAATTTGACCTTTTTCTTGTATCTTCTTTAGATGTTTTTCTTTGCGTTTCTCTTCGCGTTCCCTCTGCCTTTCCAGTTCATCCAGTTTGGCTTGCTCTTCTTGTTGCCTGCAATTGGTTTGGTTTTGGATTTTTTTTTTGTTTGTTTGTTTGTTGATTGGTTGGTTGGTTGTTTATGTTTTGATGTTTGATTTTGTGGCACAATCCATTCGTTTGCTTTTACTTTATATTTTATTAAACATTTTCTTTTTTTCATTCATTCATTCATTTATTCTTTCATTCTGTTTGTTTGTTTCTTTGCTCAACCATTTTTTGTGTTTACGTTAACGTTTACGTTTCATTAAGAACGTATTGTGACTCTACGTATTTAATACGTATCAATCTGTACGTATTATTCTCAACTTTGTTGTTATTTTTTTTTTTTTTTTAGTTTTTTCTTTATGTTAACAAAAGAACGTTTCTTAAACTACTAAGAGAATGTTTGAAAGAATAATAATTTACATAAAATTATATCGTATCGTAATAAAAATAAAGAACAAAAACACTCGCTTTTAAATGAATTTCCTGTGGCCTGTTTTAAGGAATGATGATGACGATGATGATTTCATGGTTGATCTGTAATAAAACTCGCCTTTTTGTTTTTTTTTTGTCAAACACTATGTTCGACGGCATACAATTTGGAATCGTTTAATCGAATACGAGTTAAATTACAGATCAAGTTTAATAGTTAATAAGACAATAATTTTATTATATACTAAGCATCTTTACATCGAAGTATGGAATTTTTAACTGGCTGAAGCTGGAAGAAGAGTATTTATAAAATAGCACTCTAGGCTAAACATTACCACACATTTAACATTGATGTTGGTCTGGACAGAAGGAACTCGATTAACTACTTAGAAAATAATTTAGATTGCCTGTTACTTGATAAAATTTTTATTCGAACGTCCTGGCCTCGCAGTAACCCTCCCTCGCCCGACCACGAAGGGCTCGACCCCATTACGTAGGGACACGTACACACTACAGTCCGGACTGTAGCGGGAAAGGGAAAAGTTATGGCAACGAGAACATAAAACAGCTACAGAACTTAATCACAAGCTGAATAAGGTAACAATAAAACGGAATAATCTAAGGCAAGAAGGAAAATAGATTTTTATACAATAATTTATAAATTTATGCCAGCATACAAGCTACGTTTTATATTACAAACACTACAATTAAAATCTATAAAATCATAATGTATGAAAAGGAAAATTACATCCATAGTTCGTTCTATAGAAATCTAAAGAAAGAGGACGATAGTGCCGTGAAAATCTTGCTGGAATGCTGAAATTCAGGTTACAAAACAAAAACTCAAAATCGATATCACCTTTAACCAGATTGAAAACAAAACAAACCCCTAAAACAGACCTTCTACGTTCCAAAGTTGGAAGTTTTACCAAAGCTAATCTATCCTCATACTGCGGAAGCCCATTGCCATAATCCCATCCTAAGCCACGTAAACAGAATAATAAAAACTGCTTCTGCACAGACTCAATTGAATCACAATGACAACGGTATTATGGATTCCAAATAACAGACGCATACTCCAAAATAGGTCTAACAAGTGAAATGTACAGTAGTCTTGTTCTATAAGGATCAATGAATTCCCTAGCTCATCTTTTTACAAAACCAAGAACAGCCCGAGCCTTGCCAATCATCAAACTAATATGATCAATAAAAGACAATTTAATATCCAAGAATACTCCCAAATCAAGAAATGTAGTCACAGTTTCCAAAGGGCAAGAATTAATCACATAAGTGAACGAAATTACATCACCGCTTGAGAAAACCATGCATTTACATTTCCACAAATTAAGATCCAATAAATTAATCCTGCACCAAGTTACAAACAAATCAATATTTCGCTGAAGAACAGCCTGGCCATGATCATCATCAAAAGTATAAAATAATTTAACGTCATCAGCATACATCAGAATATTACAATCAGAAACAGCACAAGGAAGATCATTCAGAAACAGCACAAGGAAGATCATTCAGAAACAATAAAAACAGTAGAGAATCCAATTGGCTACCCTGCGGAAAACCAGAAGTAACATCTACAGTCTTAGACAATACATTCCCTCTGAGTCCTAAGGGAGAGGTAGGAGTCTAGCCAACGATGAACAATATCAGGAATACCGATTAGTGAAAGTTTAAGAAGCAAAATTCTATGATCAACCCTATCAAAAGCTTTACTGAAATCAGTATAAATTACATTAGTCCGAGCACCGACAAGAAAGCCCCTGAAAACATGTGTAGTAAATTCAAGAAGATTAGTGACAGTCGACCTGCCTTTCAAAAAACCATGCTGGTAAGGAGATATTAAAGATCACGTATTAAAAAGAGATAATCCGTCACTAGTTTCTCCATCAACTTTGGAATAGTACTGAGCTTGGCAATACCCCTGTAATTGGAAATATTAGATTTAACTAAGCAATCTTCTGATTTAAGACCATTAATCCTCCCTTTAGTTAAAGGCAAGCTGTAATAATGGCCCTTAATCTGACAAAACGGTGCAATCAAATTCGTTACGAAAGTCATTTCGACAGCGTCCTTATTCCGCTGACAAGCCATTCAATGAATACTTTTGTTCGTGTTCCAGCGCATAAAAACGTCGTTGGTAGTTGCATTGCTGATTTGCAATGTCCAATCCGTTACCGTGTCCAGGTTTTCAGCTAAACTGGATATCATTTGGTTGGTTGGTGTATAAAGCAACACCGTATAGCATTGCTATGCTTTGCTTAAGTGACCGGAATAAGAGGACGAGTGACAACTTCCAATTTGAAGATATGTTAATAGACTAAACATCCAAAACTAAAACTACCACAATTTTAAGATTTATAAAAGCATCGAAATGGTAATCTAAAGAGTGGTTTATTCCCAAGCTAGATATTTATTTAAAGTATTAAAATGAACTTAAAATCGCTTAAATCAGTGTGCTACTGCCAACTTCTTTTCATATGGAACGAATGGAGCTTGGATTATTTGTTCTAAGTTGTACAAAAATCACGAAGAGAGTCTAAAGACAACAGGAATTTGGATGGTACATGACCTTTAATCAAATGAATGCTTTCGAATTGGTACTTAAGTGAAATATCATTTGAAAAGTAAGATGCTTTAATTGCCCTACCAGCTAAATTATTTAAATCCTTACTTTTTTTTTTAATTCCCATTTATGTAAACGTTCAAAACTTACTTCGTTTGTGTTGTTTGCTTTCCTAGGCGATCTATTTAAAGTTTTAGAATATAAACAAACAGCTTACCTTTGACGTTCTAATTTTTCTTGTTCCAATTTCTTTTGACGTTCGATTTCTTCTTCCTCGCTTTTGGCTTTTGCTATTAAACGTTTTCGCACACGTTCACGTCTTTGCATTTGGGCATCACTTAAATGTTTCGATGTATCGAAAGTAACCGAAATATTAATCGCTTGAGTTTTATCAACAAACTTTCGAACCAATTTCATGCCACGAAACTCATCCATGGCGCGTACAAAGCCAACATATTCATCAAATTGAACGTAACTGTGAAATATAGAATGCAAGACTTTAGAATATTGACTAAACTAAAAAGAGAAAAAAATGTTTTACTTACGCTTCGAATAAAACATCCTGTTCGAAACTAAAAGTTTTCATGCCATTGATATCGGCATTCATTTTACTCCGATAAGGATCACAAATCGGTATATCGACACAGTGAACACTGCCAAATTTCTCAAATATACGTTTGAATATACTTTCCGAAGGCTTAACATTATCCTCATTCTCCAGGTGGCGCGGACAAAACCACTTAATGGGTAAATGGGTTAAATGTATGGTGTCTGGTCTTTCGCCTGGTTTCATTTCATCCATATTGTGGGCATCGCGAAAAAACGAATCCCAATCATGACGTGTGGGAAAATCATCTTTCGGTATGGAGGCCCGCACACGGAAACTCTCATGGAAGCCAGAGATTTTCAAAGAGATGCCATCCAAACGATCGACGGCAGAACGCAAACGTGAACGTTCGTCCAGTTCGGCTTCGAAACGTATAAAATCGACGGTACTCTTGGAGACCTGTAGGACACAGAAATTTGATTAAAGTTTCTGTCTTTTATTTTTTTTTTTTTCTTTAGCAATTAATCGAAATTTCGTGTCTCACTTTTAAGACGAGGAATTTGTCGGGCTTTAAAGCTTGACTTAATTTTTCCATAATGTCCAAATTTGATATGGATTTGCCCGTTTTATGTGAGGGCAAGGCCACCGATATATTCATCTTGGCCACCGGCTTGAGATAAAGACTGTGCGGCAGATATAACGGTACACAGTCCGAGACATGTTGTATAGTCTGGATATTGATCATTTTCAGGCAGTTTTCATTTAATTTTTGTATTTTAATTTAATTTAATTTAATTTTTTTTTTGTTAACAATTGTTGTGTATACAAATATTTTAAATTTTATTTACAATTTTGTTAATAATTTTTTTTTGTTTTGTTTTATAAATAGAAACAAAGTTATATTTAATTTAAGAAAAAAAAAAATAAAAATAGTAAATAAAAGAAAATCATGAAAAATTGTTGGCCATTTAAAAAGGCAGTAGAAGAAAAACAAAAATGGTGGGTGGATGGTAATAAAAATACAACAGAGAGCAAGAGAGTACAAAAAAGAAATAATTTTTTTCCTAAAAAAAACTTAATACTACACTGTAAGATTTTGTTTTTATTTTTTTAATTAATTAATAAAAATAACTAGAAAAAAGAAAAACTAAATTGAGAAATCCTATGAAAATAATTTCCTTTTCTGGGTGTTACGGTCGCCCAATTTGTGTCACACAAGAATGAAATTTTTTCTTTAACACGCGCACGTACACACACGCACTATAAAAAAATTGTCTATTTAAAGTCTTTATATTTATCAATTTAAATAAATTATTAGCAGCAATAAAACTGCACTTTTTTTATTGATATTTTATTAACATATTCTCTTTTTCCTTTAAATGTTCTTTTCCTAAATAAATTTCCAACACAAAAATTCTTTCGCAAATATTCTCCAAAGAAATGAAAAATAAAATGCCGTGTGAAAAAAGCTATACACCACCGTGGTAATAAAAGGTACTATAGCACAGGGTTGCATTCAAATGTAACCCAGTGCTGTTAACGTTTTTGGTTATTTTTCTAACATAAAATATTAACACATTTTGTGGTGGATGTATGGATGGTTTTCTGGTTTATTTATTTATTTATCTTTTTTGTTGTTAAAACATGGAATTAAATTAATTGTTAAACTAAATAAACATAATTTAGCTTTGGAAAAAAAAATAGAAAAAATTGTGAATTTAATATAATTTTATTAATAAATTTTCCAATTAATTATAATTATTTCTTCTAGGGTGTTGTTAAAAATGTTTTTTTGCTCTGGCAACTCTGAAGTTGGGAAAAAAAGATTTGGTGTGTCTGCCTGTGGTGTTGTTACTGTGCATTGCCAGGTAAACAAAGAATGGATGAGAATTTGGTCGAATTTGAGTCGAGCGTACTTTAAAATTAAAACAATTCTTTTTGTAGAAATTGTGGTAAATTTATTCAGTGTGGCGAGTTCTTAAGATGGTGAATTTTTGCAAAGTACAGTACAATTTATTCAGTGTGGTAAATAAAATTAAAATTCACCAATGTGTTGTTATTCGATATAACTACTGCATTACCATATAACAATTCTCTATGGTATACTTTTTTACTTGCATTTTTGAAAGTCTCAAATGCTAATTAATCGGTGTATGTCTAGAATAATAATTTTACCACCATTCCCAAAGCCTTTACTTTGAACAGTGTGGTTTGTAAATATTAAAATAAAACAACTTTTTTTTTTTATTTTTTCTATTATTGAATGAATTTTCTTGCTTTATTTTTATTATTTTCGTTTTTTTTTGTCTTAGTTTTTTTAATAATATTTTTTTGACTTTAATTCCCAATTTATAATTTTTCTTTTACTATTTAATAGTGTTTTTTTTTCTTTTTTTTTTCCCAGGGGTGGTTTTTGAATATCTTTTCAAAGGAAATTTTTTTTGGTTTTTTTTCAACATTTTTTTTAATATTTTTCTTTTTAATTTTATTTTTTAATAAAGGATGGGTTTTAAAGTTTTAAATTTACAAATAATAAATTTTATTCTTTAAACGTTAAAACTAAAAACTAAATATTTATTTATTTATATTTTTAAAAAATATAATACAATTTGCCACTGTGGAATGAAGAAGATAAGAGTGAGTTTTTATTTTTTTTTTAATTTAAATTATTTTAAACTTTTTTTTTAATAATTAAATGCACTCTTCTGTGTTTTATAGGATATTTATTACAGGATATGGTTTTTGTTGTTGCTGTTGTTATCTTAAATGCCAATTTCTTAATTTAAAGTTTTTTGTTTTAATTTTTTTAAATGATTTTTCAATGCTTAATTGTCATCTTAATTCATATACAATGTTTCAGTTTTTTTTTTTTTGTTATTATACTAGAACTTCTCTTTATTATTATTATTTTTTAATTATTTTAATTAATTTTAACACATTGTTGTTGATGTTTTTAATGACATTTTACAGAAGTCATCTCTAACTTCCTTTATTCATTATCATATTGAGCGTGGGATTATGTTGCCATTTGAAATGTTATTTTTTTCAGTTTTTTTTAGTTTTAAACTTTTTTTTTCAATATTTTTTTTCTTCAAAATAAATACCGTTATTTATTTTATATATATTTATATGTATATATCATATATTTTCCTTTTAACAACTTATTATTATTAATTATTTATTTTCAAATAAAAATGAAAAAGAAATAAAAAATTATTTTCTGTTTTGAAATGGCTTTTCTTTAAACCGAAGCTTTAAATGTTTTTTAAATTGATTTCTTGTTTTTTTTTTTTTAATTTATAAATTATAATTTTTAATTCATGAGTATTTTTATTGTTTTAAAGTGTTTCTTTTTTTCTTTTCATAATTATTTTCATTTGTTTTTATTTTGTTTTTGTATAAATACAAAATAATACAGTTTTAATTATTTTTATTTTATTTCCTTTCCTTTTTTAAGAATTTCTTTTAAAAATTTTTTTATTTAAAAAAATTGCATCATCTTGCTGCTGCCATTAATACCAGGGGACATAAGGTTGTTAATATTGCCGCCACTGCCAATGGTTGTTGCCATGATATTCGTTGCTGTTGTATTGATGCTGTATTACGGGCTTCTTCTAATCCTAAGCCAAGTGTTAAAAGAAATTAATTTTTAAACTCCCTAAAAAAAAAAATTCAAAAGAAATCACTCACCTCCTATGTAATTCAGTTGATCGTCATTAATGGTGGCTATACCAGGATGAAGTTTGATTTCTGCAAATAAACAATAAAAACAAAAACTTTATAAGCCTCAGAAATATTTTATTAAAACCGTCAACAGCCAACGGAATACAGTAAGACCCCGCTTAACTTTGTTTCATTATTACGCGATAGTATTGGGATTCCCCTAAATCGCACATTGTATTGATACTTATGGTGGATAACATAGCGACGGTCGATACTATGTATCTTTTTCAACGCTGTTTTGTTCCAGCGGTATTTTCCGAAGTCGCAATGTATTTACAAATGTACGTGTTAAACTGCCCCATTTAATGCTCTTTCATTTAGCGCTACTGCTTATTGGAACCTATCCGCCATGTTAAACGGCGTCTTACTGTAACTTTTAAACATTAAAGTCCACCATTCATCACCATTCATATTCCTGTAATAGGACCATTGGGTTGTCCTTGTCAATTTTTTTAAGAGATGGTAATATCGGGTCCGCCATCAAACGTTTTTTTCAACTAGTGCTTATTTCGTGAATGGTAATACTTAGCCCATGTCTGATTTGACAGATAATTAGTTTTATCCTTCCGCTAAACGAATATGGTTGTGTAGATGCGTTTTCGCTTCGCTAAGTGGGCCTGCGATTGACTTACAGTAGATGACGATTTTAGCAAGAAAAAAATTAATTTTTTCAGATGAAGTTCATTTTGATTTTGGCGGGTATGTAAACAAGCAAAATTGTAGAGGAGGATATTGGCAACATTTGGTTTCAACAGGACGGCGCTACGTGGCACACAGCCGAAGTTACACTCGATGTTTTGCGCCCTGTTTTTGAATATCACATTATCAGTCGTTGAGCTGATGTCGTTTGGCCACCTCGGAGCTGCGATTTGACACCGTTGGACTATTATTTGTGGGGTGCCATCAAATATAAGTGTTACGCCGACAAGCCAAAGACAATTGACGCTTTAAAGGACAATATTCGTGAAGCTATGGATGAAATACAGCTGCACACAATCGATAATGTGCTTAAAAATTGGACCGATTGTGTGGGCAACTGCATCGCCAGCCGGGACAGCCATTTGAATGAAATTATTTTCCATTATTTACCGGAAGGATTGTACTTTCAAATAAAAAAAGAAATTTGAGAAAATATTCAACACTTGGCGGACCCTTTACATTTCATTAGGAACACTCCTATAGTCTAGACAATCCAGACATGCTTATGTACTACATTCAGCCCGTTCCGTCAGGATTGGGCTTCCAGTAACGACAGATTGTATACGAGTCGTAACTCTTACAAAAATTAAGCGTGTGAAGCTCCGAGCCAACAGGTATGCTTCTTTGTTACCCAATGTCTCGTGAGGACAGATACCACATAGTAGATATTAAGCCGGAAGAGTTTTGCTTTCTAATGGTCGAACAGCTGCTCTCTTCAACCCAGAAACTGTTATCCAAGTAGTTGGCTAAGAAGAAACTTATGCGCGCAGTTTATAAAGAATCTTCGATGCCTTCCTAATTGGCAGGTACATTGGAGGATACACTGACCATATAATAAATCTCAAATATAGAGAGAGCTATTTCGCTTAACGTGGTTAAGGATTCCCCCAGTTTAACCTAGTGAACGAACATGTGTTTGATTTATCAAGGGTTTTTTTAAGTTCCAACCTATTGTGCCAAATAGGGGAAGTCGCCCTAATTAGGAATCATAACCTAAATAATGGCGATCTTAAATCAACCCAACATTTTCCAATGAAATAGACGAAACTGAACGGGAACGGGTTGGCCTTGGACTGACATGATACAGAACCTTGTTAGACGTTAAAAAGTACGGCCAGAGACCGTAGAATATCGCATTGTCCTAGCTCTTAAATTGTTCTTTAAGCATTGCTCTCGTGTCTTACTTGTAATGCTATTGTGCTATCTTTTGATAACATCGTCGAGTCATTTCTTATTTACCAAATTTAAATATGGGTTTACCATTTGTCAAGTTCTAGAGAGCCATACTGCAAATGGTATTGTACTGCTGCATTTTCAACAAACTTCTAACACTTACCATATAATCTCAAAGTACCTTCCGCTCGGCCTAATGAATTCGTGCTGACACAGTGATATGTTCCTACATCGGAGGGTGAAAACGAGCGCACGGTCAAGAGCATAACACCTCTATAGCCATCACGTTTCTCGGTAATGGCATATTTGGGCCTAAAGTATAAAAGAAATTAAGAAAATCATTACATTTCCATGATTTTCTCAAACTTATAAACTCTTTTTACCCATCCAATAACATTTCTGGCCCTGGTTGACCCGTTTCCAAACTATTACTAGAGACGCTGGCAAAACCACTGGGTGTTCGGGCACCTTTAAGCCAATATGAAACCGGTGATGGCGAAGCCTCAACATGACACTCCAGTTGAACATCAGAGCCGAGAGGGGTGCCCAATAATTGACTGGGGGCTCGGACCATGGGAGCAACTAGAAAAAAATTGAAAATATTGATAATTTAAAAAAAATAACCTAGTTTATCCGACTTACATTGCACACTTAATGACACACGTTTACTAACTGCGGGCGGTACATCATTAGAGGCTATACACAAGTAGGCGCCCATTTGTCGTCTCTCTAGACGTGCTAACTTTAAAGCGGCTCCTTGATACGACTCCACTGAAATTATAATTTGAAATTTAAAATATTTATTTAGGAAATGTTTAACTTAGTGGTGTTACCACGCATTAACTCCCGACTGCCTGGTTTCCTTAAGAGTATCATCTCACCATCCTCACGACGCCATGTGACACGCGGCTGAGGATTTCCCGTAGCCTTGCAAATAAGCGTAGCATCTTCACCTTCTTGGACGGCCAGATCAGAGGAAGATTCTTCATTTATAATATCGGGAGGAACTTTAAGGGAAAGAAGAAACAACAGCAATAATAAATAGTGCTTTGTGCCATCAAGTTCCATTATGTTTACCTTGTACGTCTATGCAGCCCACTTGTTTCTTCATGGGACTCGTATTTATTTGGCACATATAACAGCCACGATCACTTTCCCTTAATTTGCTGATTTTCAATTTCCAAGTGTGCATATCTTCATGCATAACACTTATCCGGGCATTATGCGTCACAACACGACCCTGCAGGGCTAAAACCGTTTGATCGGAGGCTCTTAACCAACCCACCTAGTAAACAGAAATTAATTTTAATTTATTTTATATAAACGGGTATGTAATTTAAGCCATTCCTTACTTTATTTTTACCCAAATTCCTTACGGAACAGGCTAATATGGCTTCCCTGCCAGCCGGAAATGTAACATTATTTATGGTGCCAATAAATTCGGGATCGGGATCCAATTGCATATTTGGCTCTAAAGAAAGCAAATAAATTGAAAGAATATTTAATTTTTTTTTTTCATTCAGGGGCCTATTTAGTAGCGAAAAATCAAGACGGTTAGAACTATAGATTACATTATCTGGTGATTTGTGAGATATGACGTCAGACGTGTTTCTATTGGTTGATGACTTCTAGTTGTCTTGCCGCAGTAGTTGTTTAAACATAACAACCAGGACAGAAACTACGTCATATAGCGGGAAATCATTCAAATGCGGCAATCTTTAGTTCTAAGAATCTTGAGGAAAAGGCATAAAAGAAAAGTAAAAGTTTAGGAATTTTTCTAAGAATCTGTAGTCTATAAAACGTGGGCCTGTTGTGCGTAAGCTATTTTGACTTTTTTTAAATTTACTTTAATAATTGTGTCAGTAAAAACTTATTCAGCTAAACTCAAGCCGTTTTAATAATGTTCATAGATTAATATGTAATTTATTTCACGTTTGTGGCATATTTTTAATACTTTAGTTCATTTTAACCCAATTCAGCTAAGGAAAACTGTTGTATATGTTAACATTTAAGTGATTCGATTACATTATTAACATTAATTTCTTTATTCAGCCTTAAAAAAACTTATTCAGCTAAGCAAAAAATATAAAATCTTGAAAATTTTTTTAGTTTCTTTAAATATTTCTTTTCCTATTAGTAATCTACAGCATTTGGAACCAATTCAGCTAAGGGAAATTGTTGTATTATAAAACTTATAGTCGTGTAAGCTGATATTGAGTTATATTTTTGTTATTCAGCTAAGAAAATGCTTATTTAGGTAAGCAAACAATACAGAATCTTGACATTCAGCCTTAAAAAAACTTATTCAGCTAAGCAAAAAATATAAAATCTTGAAAATTTTTTTAGTTTCTTTAAATATTTCTAATTTAATAATTTAGTTTATTTTAACCCAATTCAGCTAAAGAAAACTGTTGTATATGTTAACATTTAAGTGATTTTATTACATTATTAACATTAATTTCTCTATTCAGCCTTAAAAAAACTTATTCAGCTTAGCAAAAAAATATAAAATCTTGAAAATTTTTTCAGTTTCTTTAAATATTTGTTTTCCTATTAGTAATCTACAACATTTGAAATCAATTCAGCTAAGGGAAATTGTTGTATTTATAAAACTTATAGTCATGTAAGCTGATATTGAATTATATTTTTGCTATCCAGCTAAAAAATACTTGTTTAGGTAAGCAAACAATACAGAACCTTGACAATCAGCTTTAAAAATACTTATTCAGCTAAGCAAAAAATATAAAATCTTGAAAATTTTTTTAGTTTCTTTAAATATTTCTAATTTAATAATTTAGTTCATTTTAACCCAATTCAGCTAAGGAAAGCTGTTGTATATGTTAACATTTAAGTGATTTGATTACATTATTAACATTAATTTCTTTATTCAGCCTTAAAAAAACTTATTCAGCTAGGCAAAAAATATAAAATCTTAAACATTTTTTCAGTTTCTTTAAATATTTGTTTTCCTATTAGTAATCTACAACATTTGAAATCAATTCAGCTAAGGGAAATTGTTGTATTTATAAAATTTGTAGTTATGTAAGTTGATATTCATTTAAATTTTTTTCTATTCAGCTAAGAAAATACTTATTCAGCTAAGTAAACGATATAGAATATTAATAATTTCAATATATTGATTAAATTGTTTCCCATATTTAACAAGTTTGATTCATTTTAAATTAATTCAACTAAGGAAAATTGTCCTTTATGAGAAAATGTTGAATATATTGGCTACTTTTACTTAATTCTTACTATTCAGCTATAAAATTTCTTATTCAGCTTAACAAATAACACATAAACTTAAAAAGTTCAATATGTTTCTTAAACTTTTTCTTAGTTTTTGAACGATTTGATATATTTTAAGCTAATTCAGCTAAAGGGAATTGAAGTATTTATAATAATTGAAATCCTGTGATTATGTTTTGAATAAAATTTTTGCTATTCAACTAGAAAAATGATAATTCAGCTGGGGAATAACGTTAGGCTTTAACAATTTCTTATTTTCTGGTAATGTAAAGCATTAAAATCAATTCAACTAAAGAGAGTTGAAGTATTTATTATAATTGAAACCCTTTTAACACGTTTTAAATAAAATTTCTGCTATTCAGCTAAGGAAAAACTAATTCAGCAGGAGGAAAACGTGGTAGCTTAAAAATTTCTTTTCATTTCTGGTTATTTAAAGGAGTTTAAAGTAATTCAGCTAAGGAAAGGCACTAGGATTGCTGAAAAATGGTGTTTCGCAGTAGTTTTTCGATATATTTATTTTGCCGAAATAGGCCTCCTAAGCATAATATGGAATTGAATTTTAATTTTTTTAATAAAATTCTTTTTTTTTAATTTTTCTTTTCTTACCATTTAAGTTTTGTGATGATGAATTTGGACATTTTGTTGCCACAAAGAGGAAGATAACTAATAACGGATGTATTTGTTGCATGTTCGTTTTGTTGTTTTTTTTCCTTTTTATTTTTTAATTATTTTATTATTATCCAATGTCTTGATATGATTCTCTTCTTCTTGTTCTTTTTAATACCGCGTTCGAGTGGCAATCACAGTGTTGTTAAACGGAAATGTTTTCAATTCCTTTTTCTAATACTTCTGGCACTCAACCTAAGGAGATGATATGCTGCTGTTGCTGTTGCCTGTTATTGGTGTTATTGTAAATGCTGTTAGCCTGTGATGACGATGATGGCCAGACGGAAGTTGAGATTTTTATGCTGAAATTATAAAGGAAAACAAGACAGAATTTTTCTGATTAATTAGTTTTTCACGTTTTTTCCTGTTTTTTCTTTATGTTCAAAGAGAAATTATTAAAAAAGAAAATAAAAAATAGGTCTTGTTTGATTGTCGTAATAAATAAAAAGAAAAAGACTTAGGGAATATTATAATTTGTAGAGAATAAATTAATTTTTCTAAATGTGATAGTGAGAGAATATTTAACAAAAAAAAGCTTTGCAAGGCTACTTAATTGTGGCTATGGGTAGAATTTTAAATCAGAGTTCTAAACCCTATTTGTGAAAAAAGACAAAACTCAAACTCTTTTTCGTGAAATTTCATAGACGATAGAATTGATTAATTTCTTTATTCAGCTAGGAAAATACTTATTCAGCTAAGCAAACATTGCGGAATCTTAATAATTTAAATACAATTCTTACATTTTTTCTATAATTATTAATTAAACAAAAGAAAAATTAATTTATTTATAGATTTAAGTCACATAAGAAAAAATTCTTGCTATTCAGCTAAGAAAATATTTATTCAGCTAAGGAAAAAATTAAAATTTTCATAGATTTATAATATATAAACTTCTTTTAAATAAAATTATTGTTATTCAGCTAATAAAATACTTATTCAGCTAGCTGAAAACAAATGGAATCATAAATTTTGGAATATTTTCTATACATTATTTTCTTTATTTTAATAATATACAACATTATAAATTAATTCAGCAAAAAGAAGTATTTTATTTTCATAGATTTGGGATATATAAATAAATTTTTTACTATTCAGCTAAAGAAATATTTATTCAGCTAAGGGAAAAATTAAGATTTTCATAGATTTGATATTTATAAACATGTTCTAAATAAATTGTTTGCTATTTAGCTAATTGAAAAGTTCGGAATCATAAATTTTAGAATATTTTCTATAAATTTTTTCTATATTTTAATAAAATAGAGCATTATAATTTAATTCAGCAAAAAGAAATATTTTACTTTCTTAGATTTAGGATAAATAAATTAAATTCTTGCTATACAGCTAAAGAAATATTTATTCAGCTAAGGGAAAAATTAAGATTTTCATAGATTTATGATATATAAACTTCTTTTAAATAAAATTATTTTTATTCAGCTAATAAAATACTTATTCAGCTAGCTGAAAACAAATGGAATCATAAATTTTGGAATATTTTCTATACATTATTTTCTTTATTTTAATAATATACAACATTATAATTTAATTCAGCAAAAAGAAGTATTTTATTTTCATAGATTTGGGATATATAAATACATTTTTTGCTATTCAGCTAAGAAAATATTTATTCAGCTATTTTATTTTCTTAGATTTCGATTATATAAATTAAATTCTTGCTATTCAGCCAAGAAAATATTTATTCAGCTAAGTGAACAATTTATATTTTCATAGATTTGATATTAATAAACATGTTCTAAATAAATTGTTTGCTATTCAGCTAATTGAAAAGTTCGGAATCATAAATTTTAGAATATTTTCTAGAAATTTTTTTTTATACTTTAATAATATAGAACATTATGATTTAATTCAGCAAAAAGAAATATTTTATTTTCTTAGATTTGGGATATATAAATAAATTTTTTGCTATTCAGCTAAAGAAATATTAATTCAGCTAAGGGAACAATTAATATTTTCATAGATTTGATATTTATAAACATGTTCTAAGTAAATTGTTTGCTATTCAGCTAATTAAAAAGTTCGGAATCATAAATTTTAGAATATTTTCTATAAATTTTTTCTATATTTTAATAATATACAACATTAAGAATTAATTCAGCAAAAAGAAATATTTTCTTATATTTAGGATAAATAAATTAAATTCTTGTTATACAGCTAAAGAAATTTTTATTCAGCTAAGGGAAAAATTAAGATTTTCATAGATTTGATATTTATAAATAGGAATATAATTATTTATATAATTGAAAAGTTCGGGGAAATAATAATTTGAAGGTTTTCTAATTATAGTTTATGCTTAAAAATCTCAATTTAATTTTATTACATTCCTATTGTGGTTTATAGAACGTTAATAAATTCAAATGCAAAAGATATTCATGCAAAACACTTTCAATTTTCATTAATTTTTGATTTCAAAATACCACTTACCAGATACCTATAACAATTTAAAACATTTAAAGCACACACACACACACAAAACCAAATACAATAAAAACAGCAAAAAATAAAAGCCAATTTACTAATGCCATTAATTAAATGAAATTTATTTATAAAATTATTAACATTGCTGCTAAACAATCTCGACAGAATAGAGGATAAAAAAAATTTCTCTAGAAATTCCAAAAATTTTATTTTCCAAATTAATTTATTGAATTTCGAAATTTATCAGACGGAAATTTTATACAAAATATGGCACAAAAACCAAGAAAAAAACAGGAAAAGAATTAAAATTTATCATTGACAAATTCTAAATGGTGGTATAAATTTATGAATGCATGAATGTATGTATGAATGTGTTATTTATAACACATGCACACACATACACACACAGAAACACACTCAAAGACTTGTGAATATGTGTGTAAATAATTATATTTATTTGACATGCATTTTATACACATATTTACACAGGTATTCTGTTGAGATAAACAAAATTCTCTGTGTAGATACAATAAAGTCAAACACTCTACACCTCGCTCTCCCTCACTCTCTCTCTTTTACCCTTGCTCTCTGTTGTTTGCATAAGTTATTTGCTATTTAAATTTAAATTTATAATATCATACACACACACATACATGCAAACATACTCTCTCTTTCTCGCGCTCTCTCTTACACATACACATATGTATGCCCTCTCACACATTCATTAATATCTCTAGTAAACAATAACAATCAGAGATATTTAACACATGCATACATGCACAAACACACACTTATGCCCATATAAATATCAAAAACAACAATTAATATCGAAAAAAAAAAAAAGTGAAAAAAAAAATATTAAATTAAAATATTTTATAAATTTATCATAATAAATAAATAAATAAAGTTTTGAAATACTGATACTGAATACGTACGAACTAATATTGATAACCATCAACCCAGGAAACATGGTTATAGGGATTGTTTATGTGAGTATTATACTATCTGATATATTAAGTCATTTGATATCGATACATATTTATAAATGATGACAACTCCTACATACTGTCATACACACACACACGCACACATTCACATGTATACTTACATATTTCTACATTTATAACTTAAAATATATGGTTTTATACAATGGCATTTGCATTGATAGAATGTATCATACAAGTTTCGTTTTTTTTCTGAAATGCTTATGATATATGGGTCTCTCTATTATAGGAAAATATTCATAAAAATAAAATTCAACAAGAATTTCAATTCAATTGACACACAATCTTAATAACTTCTATATTTTTAGTCGATTTTCTTAACTCTTTTAATAAATTAAGGCAGTTTATGTTAATTCAGCTAAGGAAAATTGCTACGTTTGTTACGAAATAATCCATTAATATACATTTTTAATAAAATTTTCATTATTCAGCTAAAAAATATTTATTCAGCAAAGGGAAATTGCTTCATATGGAAAAAATTGATTTCTTAAGTCAGATTTTTAATAATATTTTCATTATTCAGCTAAGAAAATACTTATTCAGTAAAGAGAAATTGCTACGTTTGTTATAACATAATTCATTAAAACACATTTTTAATAATATTTTCATTATTCAGCGAAAAAAAAATACTTATTCAGCTTCATATGTAAAAAATTGATTTATCAAAACACATTTTTAATAAAATTTTCATTATTCAGCTAAAAAAACTTATTCAGCAAAGGGAAATTGCTTCATATGGAAAAAAATGATTTCTCAAAACACATTTTTAATAAAATTTTCATTATTCAGCTAATAAAATACTTATTCAGCAAAGGGAAAGTGCTACGTTTGTTAAAAAGAATTCATTAAGACACATTTTTAATAAAACCTTCATTATTCAGCTAAGAAAATACTTATTCAGCAAAGGGAAATTGCGTCATATGTAAAAAAATTATTCCTCAATACACATTTTTAACAAACTCTGTAGTATTCAGCTAAGAAAATACTTATTCAGCATAGGGAAATTGCTTAATGTATACAATATTTATTCCTTAAGATACATTTCTAATAAAACTTTCATTATTCAGTTAAGAAAATACCTATTCAGCAAAGGGAATTTGCGTCATATTTCAAAAATTTGCTTTTCATGAAGCATTTTTAATAAAAGTTTCATTATTCAGCTAAGCAAAATTATAGAACCATCATAATTTCAAAAGTTTTTATAGATTTTTCCGTATTTTAGTGCATGTAAAACTAATTCAGCTAAAGAAAATTGTTAAATTTTTAAAAATTTAAACAGTTTAATAATTTTAATGATTTTAAATTAACTCAACCCATCAATATTATTGTATTTTTAAACTTTTAACACGTTTAAATACATTTTTTGTAAAATTTTCACTATTCAGCTAAGAAAATACCTATTCAGCTAAGTAAACAGTCAGCAACTTCAATATTTATCATAAATTTATAGTATTTTTCAGTTATTTAGTGGATTTAAAACTAGTTTAAAACATTTAAACAAATTTTAAATTCAATCCCTTATGTTCAGGTAAGAAAAGATGGCATGCTATCAATTCCTATACAATTTTCTCTATCTTTAATAAAATTGATTACTTTAATCTAATTCAGCTTAAGAAATTTATTGTTTTATCAAAAATTAAAGACAAATCAACATATTTTTCATATTCAGCAAAAAAAATATATATTCAGCCAGCAAAAAACATAGATTTTTGACATTTTGAAGTTTTCACATGAAATTTTGTAGTAATTTTGTAATTTATTTAATTTTAAACTTATTCAACAGGAAGCAAAATATTGTATTTGTAAATATTTGTGTCATTTAAAAATATTTCAAGTGAGATTTTTACTATTTAGCTAAGAGAGTGATGACTCAGTTAACAATGTACGTGTAGAATTAAAAATTTGCATTGTTCCAGCCATTGAATAAAAATTTCTGTGAAAAATAATTTCCGCAAAAAGAATTCAACAATTTATCATTTCATTTCATGGAATGCTCCATACGTTTTGTATGCTTTATGAAGTATGGCATTATTGCAAGTGAGTTTTCTTCTTTTTTTTTTCTCATTCATACATTTACTTTTTGTTTTTGCTTTTGTCATGATAAAATGTCACAAAATACGACACCAAAAAAAGAAACCTCATAGAGAGAGAAATATTCAAATAAATTTACCTATGCATTCCTTTGTGCTTACACATACATACATACATACGCGTGTTATTTTGTGCTATGCTTACAGTCAGTCACACAATAACACAATATGAAATGTGACATTTTCACACAACCAAAGAACGACACAAAACAACAACAACAAACACAACAACGCAAACAACATATTTTATTGCATTCATACGAGAGTGATGAGTGCATACATATGTAAGGGTTCAGGAGAGCACAGAAGAGAGAGAGAGAGAGAGAGAGAGTGAGAGTGAGAAAGAGAGAGAGGCGGAATGGTTTACCTTTTAACACATTTAGAATTTAGATTGCAAATATATGTCACCACATACCATTTTACTAGTCAAATACAAATGCACACACAAATGCACACATAAATACATACACAAATATGAACACCAACGCCTTCGTATGTATGTATGCTTAACTCGGGCATGTGAATTTATTTGTATATTGGCAATCATATTTGCAGTATGATAAAGAGATAACGGGAGAGAAAGCAAGAAATTATGGGTAATATTGTAGAACAAAACCGTAAATAAAATCGCAATTAATACACTCACAAAAATAAGTGTGTAAGAGGAAAGCATATGTATATTTAGAATTTCGAAAACTATGTTATCGAAAATGTTCTATTGATAATTTTCTATATAGAAAAATTTGTTATCCAAAATATTCTTATAAAAAACTTGTTATCGAATAATTGCTATATACAAAAACTTGTTATCGAAAATCTTTTATATAAAAAATTTGTTATCGAAAATTTTCTGTATAAAAGATTAGTTATCGAAGATGGTTAAAATTGGTTATCGAAAATGTTCAATATGAGAGATTTGTTATCGAAAATTTTCTGTGTAAAAGATTTGTTATTGAAAATGTTCTAAACAAAAAATTGTTATCGAAAATCCTTAAAAAAAAAAAATTGTTATCGAAAATGTTCTGTATGAAAGATTTGTTATCGAAATTTTTTATATAAATTATTTGTTATAGAAAATGTTCTGTATGAAAAATTTGTTATCGAAAATTTCCGGTTTATTATCGAAAATATTGTGTATAAAAGAAAAAGAAATCGAAAAAGATCTGGGCTAGAAGTATACTTTTTACACGCCGATTTTTTTAAGTGTCATATTATAAATGACCACTTCTGTAAACATACACACATACATACACCCGCAAATGCTTACCTGTACACCTTACCGCATAAATAAGCACACAAACAAATTCAAACCGAAAATATTTACAAATTTAAAGTTAAATTGTACACACATGACAAATATGATACAGTTATGTTGTCGTTCGCATTCTTGTTGTTGTATTGTGTTGTATATTTGAGTGTGAGTATGTGTAAGTATTGTATGTGAATGTGTAACCATATGCATGCACGAGTATAACGGAAATTGTTATGCATTTTTTCGAAGGAGAGTTAAACCTGTCATCAAAAAATAATTGCATGTGTGCGTGTGCATGTGTGAGTGTGTATGTGGGCACATGTTTAGGAAGTTGTACAATTACAAACTATAATTTTTTTTCTCTCTTTCTCTCTCTTTTTGTATCTCTCTCTTACTCATGCACATATCCTCGGTTTAACTACGTAGAGATACATGACGTTGTATTCTTTTTTTTTTGTTGAAATTTCTTTTGGATATGCTTTTATACCCTACATCGTTGGTATTTTAATTTTGGCTTGATATCTGTCGTATTTAAAACAAACAACTAAAAAGTCATTCTTTAATATTCGTAGATTTTAGTAAAATTTATTAAAAGCAATGTTATTTATATCGATTCTTTTCGATAAAAATTTTTTTATAATAAATTATTCTCAATATATTTTTGTGTATCGAAAATTTACGATAACAGTATTTTTGTGTAAAAGATTTTCGATAACAATTTTTGTTTAGAACATTTTCAAAAACAAATCTTTTATACAGAAAATTTTCGATAACAAATCTCTCATATAGAACATTTTCGATAACAAATTTTTTATATAGAATATAATAATAATATAAATATAGAATCATAAGAATATTTTCGATAACAAATTTTCCTATATAGAAAATTTTCGAAAACAAATTTTTCTGTATAGAAAATTTTCGAAAACAAATTTTTCTGTATAGAAAATTTTCGATAACAAATTTTTCTGTATAAATAATTTTCGATAACAAATTTTTCTATATAGAAAATTTTCGATAACAAATTTTTCTATATAGAAAATTATCGATAACGAATTTATGTATATCGAAAATTTTCGATAACAAATTTTTCTGTTTAGAAAATTTTCGATAACAAATTTTTCTATATAGAAAATTATCGATAACGAATTTATGTATATCGAAAATTTTCGATAACAAATTTTTCTGTTTAGAAAATTTTCGATAACAAATTTTTCTATATAGAAAATTTTCGATAACAAATTTTTCTATATAGAAAATTTTCGATAACAAATTTTTCTATATAGAAAATTTTCGATAACAATTTTTTATATATAGAAAATTTTCAAAAACAAATTTTTCTATATAGAAAATTATCGATAACAAATTTTTCTATATAGAAAATTATCGATAACAAATTTTTCTATATAGAAAATTATCGATAACAAATTTTTCTATATAGAAAATTATCGATAACAAATTTTTCTATATAGAAAATTTTCGATAACAAATTTTTCTATATAGAAAATTTTCGATAACAAATTTTTCTATATAGAAAATTTTCGATAACAAATTTTTCTATATAGAAAATTTTCGATAACAAATTTTTCTATATAGGAAATTTTCGATAACAAATTTTTCTATATAGGAAATTTTCGATTACAAATTTTTCTATATAGGAAATTTTCGATTACAAATTTTTCTATATAGAAAATTTTCGATTACAAATTTTTCTATATAGAAAATTTTCGATTACAAATTTTTCTATATAGAACATTTTTGGTAAAAAATTTTTGTACATTGAAAAATTTCGATACCAAAATTTTGTACATTGAAAATTTTCGATAATAGATTTTTGTATAAAGAAAATAATCGATAACAAATGGTTTATATAGAAAATTATCGATAACAAATATTTATTTTTAGAAAATTTTCGATAACAAATTTTTCTATGTAGAAAATTTTCGATACCGAATTTAATACTTACTCGTATAGGAAAGATTACGTTAAATTTGTTTAAAAAATGCTTGTTTTTATGCAGTGTACTATGTATGCACTTCCACTTCTATTATTTTTTTTTCGTTTTCAGTTCTCTGGTTTTAGTGTGTGTTATGAGTGTATATGAGTGTGTGTTTGTATACACGATATATGTGGGCACATTGTATTGCATTTCTCAATTAATCTTTATAACAATTCATTTTTCATTTTTTCTCTTTTATACTTTTCTCTTGCTCTCTCTCTTTCTCTCTCTCTCTCTCTCTTCTGTTGATTTTATTTCTATTTATGGTCTCTGTGTATGTGTACTAGTGTGCTAGCGTGCGTAAGTGAATATGCATGCCTTTGGATGTGTGGGTTTTCAAAATTTAAAAATAACCTGTTATTTATTAAATCAGTTTTATTATATTTATTGTTGTTGTTGTTGTTGTTCACCATCATTTGATAAATCTTTATAAAACTATTTTTTGGTTAAAATTAAAGAGAGAGAGAGAGAGAGAGAAAATGTCATGTGAGTATGTATGTATGGATGTGTAACTATGAATGCTGTGCCATTATTATGACAATATTTTATGTGCCTGTGTATGTGTGTGTGTGTGCTTTTGTATTGCAAGCCTTGGCCAAGTGTTTGTAATTTATTTTAATCAAACTTTTTTTTATGATTTGTTTGTCTTGCTTGGATTTGTTCTTTTCTTTTTTAAAATTTTTTCTTTCATTTTCATTTTTATTTTAAATTATCATTTGATTTATAATTGTTGTTGTTGTTAAGAAAAATTAAAACATTAAGTGACACACACACAAACACATTCATAATGTAGAACACGTTTTGGACAATAACTTAACAGCATAAGTAATTGCAGGTAAGACAAGTAAATAATGGGTAAGAGTAAAAGTCATTTCGATAACGAAGCATAAGATAAGAATTGTTTTAAGTAGAATTAATAATTCAGAACTCGTTAATGATATAGATTAGATGGATATGTGGGTGTAACGCAATTCTTTGTCTTCGTAATCCATAGGAGACATATTAAGAGTCCAATAACTCTTTATAGGCCAATATTCTTGGCATCCTAGGCTAGGAATTGAGCAAATATTTCATTCCTCAACATCCTAAAGCCAAGTAATTGCTTAATGCACAGCTCATGGGGCAATGGGCCATGCAAAATATTTTATTTCCATTTTAAAAATAATTTATGCTCGTACCCCATGTTAGTGTACATTTATGAAGAAGACATTTGCATTTATTCATGCACATTCAGATGTATGTACACATACATATTCCTGCTAATTGGTAATGTTTGTAAAATTTGCCTATTTTATTGTAGTTGTGTTTTAATAGATACCGATTATTACCCAATTGGGATGCCATTAAAAAGGAAATGACATTCCCTGCTAAGCCATTCCATTCTACTCCACTCCACTCCATGCCATGCCATGCCATGCCATTTGCCACAGTCAATTAGTATGTGTTGCATTATCATGACTTTTAATATTTAACCGGTAAGTAATCGAAATTAAATTGACAAATCGAAACCAGAAATATAATGAAAACCGAAATTAATTTTGCAAATCCCACATACAGAATACAGAATATTTGGTTAAAGACATTAAAGGGGAGAATTTCTATAGAAATAAAGCGGGAAGAAAACTTCTTTAAATTGCTTTTAAAGGCCTTTCTAGGTATTGTAAAATAATTTTTGAATAAGTAGCAAGAAAACGATACGATTGTAATGAAAAACTTAAAATTCTATCATCGATAGTAAGGCTAGACTAGGCGTTATTTTTATGGAGTTAGTAGCAGATAAACACTGGCATTAGTTTAGTAGGCAGTGTGTTGGCTTATTAGGCTATTATTGTATTATCCATATAGATACGATCGTGATGGCCCATCGACGTCAATTTTATTTACTTTCAGAGTTTTTGATAAACCACCTTTACGTGACTCAGATGGTAACTGGTCAAGAAGTGATGCTGAAAAAGGTAGGCCATTTGTGAATCACCTGAAAACTGTTTTCACCCCTAACAAGTCTACCGAAACAACTAATTTACCAATTGTTGTTGCGAAGACTCCCAGACCCATTAGATTTAAGTTTCATGATATTGTAGGTTAGGTTAGAGGACGTGTACTTGTCAGAATTGACAAGTACAGTACTCGGTGGTCGAATTGACCCATTGTACTACGTCCTAGCTTCTCACACCACTTATGTTGTGTGCGTTAATTTTGTACATGAGTGGCGGGACCTACAGTTTTTAAAGTCGACTCCGAACGACACATTTTTTGAGAAGCATTCCATGGCAATTTTTTACTCTCAGAGTTTTTTCCAGAAATTTGCTGAGAGGAAGTCACCGAAAAATTATTTTCAAATTTTCGTTTTGATGTCTGACTTGGGATTCATGATATCGTAAATGCCATTAAAAATCTGAACCCAAGGAAAGTCCCAGGTATGGACAAAATAAGCGACAAAATGTTGTTGAATTTACCTATCCTAGCTATAAAAATTATTTTGTTCATTATGAATGCTGCTATTAAATGGAAAATTCCACACGTAACCATGATACCGAAGCTAGGTAAGGTTCATACCAAGATTGATGCATAAACGCCGATAAGTCTCTATCGATAATCTATCCAAATTATTCGAGAAGGTACATTTTTAGGCGTACATATGAACCCACAAATTGCATTGCGGTTCTTACAGGAACAAGTGTCCCTGCTGGAGAAGTGATTGATGAAATGACGAATAAAAGTTAACAAACAAAAATGCATCCACGTAACCTTTACATTACGAAGAGAGACTTGCTTTGCTATATCCATTAATAATCTGGCAATACCACAAAGCACTCATGTAAAGTACTTGGGTGTACACTTTGATCGTCGTTTAACGTGGTAATTTCATATTGAGTCAAAACTTTTTTTTGTTTTTTTTTATAAAACCAGCACTCAGGGGATGATCCCTCTTTACTCATGCAGTGCTTGGTGCAGGTTTTTAGGAAAGCTGGAAAGAGAGAGAGAGAGAAAATGCGAACGTAAGGAAACGAGTTTACAGCAATCCTCCCCAAGAAGCCCGCAGTTCTCACACCACTTATGTTTTGTGTGTTAATTTTAGCAAGAAGTGGGGGGACCTATTTCAAAACGACAAAACTGGCGCAAATAACTATGAAAACTGCTCAAATAAATTGGTTAATTGATCGAAATTCATCACTTAAGTTAGATTGTAAACTCCTAATATACAAATCAATATTAAATGAGGTACTGCCTCAGCTTCAAATGTAGTGACAATTCAGAGACGTCAAAATAATATTTTACGAAGGATCACTGCCGCCCCTTGGTATATCAAAAACTCGAATATTCAGAAAGATCTAGATGTCCTGCTGGTTATAGGAGGGCTGTCGCAACTTCAGCCCCGCGTTATATGGAGAGCACCTCATTATAGGAGGGTTGACTGTACATGTATACATAAGTGGCGGGACCTATAAGTTTAAAGTCGACTCCGAAAGGCAGATTTTTTTATTGAGCATCTTTTCATGGCAATTTTATTTTAACGCTCAGAGTTTTCGCCAGAAATCTGCTTAAAGGAAATCGCCAAAGAAATACTTTTACGTCTAATAAGTCAACACACTATCTACTAAACTATGGTGACTTTACGAACGTACTTAACCAACGAAAATACTAAAAATTATAACATAAAAATCCCTAAAATACCCTAAACTGGGATTAAAATCTCAAACACACAGCAACAGTAGTCATCAGACGGCACCAATGTCACTCAGGGGAAAATCATCTTCGGCTTTTTAACACACATAGGGCACTAACGTCAACAATGTTCGATAAAAACAGCGTAAAAATGCATTCAGTTTCTGGTCAGCTTTCAGAGAAGCCGGTTCTCGTTGCTTCTTTTTAAACTTTTTTTTGTATATCAATTATACACTCAAAGAAACAGTACAGTAGGATTCACTAATTAGATTCATTAATAACAATGAGAACTGATCACCATTTTTGGAAGAATATTTGTCAAGTTAAATACGTAGCCTTTAGGCATGTGGTGCAGTACAGTTTCTATATTTTCCACTACATAAACATATTATTTGGTTACACTTGAAAATATTACTAACAATTTTCCTCTGGGTTATATACATGCCACTCACAAATACACTCACATTTTTTAATATGTTCTCTCTGAGATGCTGAACGAGGATTTTGCCATATGATTATGCTGTTGTAAATTAATTTTATCGGCACGATTGATGTAATAAAAACCGATGAGTCTGTAGTATTTGGATAGTGGAACTCTTGCTTAGAAGGTATGTGACCAGAGCTAGCAGCAAAGCCATATTTTGTGTATAGACAGAAACTCCTTAAACTCATCATCCTTTAATGCATCAATTATATTGATCTTGAGTGATATAATACTCTCTACGGTATGGTCCAAAAGAGCCTAAAAACTTATTTGTGCTTGAGGCACTCTAGAGATTTGGTTCACTGTAGAAGGTTTTAAAAAACTTTTGTATTATATGTCTACTACATTATTTTTTTTTTTGGATCCTTTTTGAAGCTTTTAATTTACCATCTGCCCTTAGACTCATTTGTGTTGTGTGTGTCAACAAGGATGAACAATCTTATTGTTTTTGCAACGTTCACAACAATCTTCGAAATCAAGTTTCTTTCTACCACTTTTTACACCAGGTTTACGAGGAAAGCCTTTTGGCGAATCTAGCCATGTCTTATTATTTAAAACAAAACGTTTCTTCATTCACAAAGATGAATCCCAGTGATTCCTGAATTGAAAACAAAAAGCATTCATCGTTTCATTGAAAATTTTTATATTATGTTTGCTTGGCAATAAACGTTTCCGCATTTCTCTTTTAAGAAAAATCAATTGTCCATTGATGTTTTCACAATACGACTTCATCTTTATTTCAAAAAGTTCTTGTCGAGAAATAAAAATCGTATTCGAGAATGTGCCTTTAATTAAATAAATTTTTTATATGTAGGTGCCACATTACATTTCAATTTTATTTTAAAGTGTGTCAAAAGCGTTTATATTTTTAAGGAAACAAAGATTTTTTTCTTAATTTGGCTTTATTCACAACTATTTATCAACATATTTCCCGAAATCACCTAATTTATAGGTTTTCGCGCGAAAATTAATTAAAAATAATAAGACAAATTACACATTAAAACAAAAAAACATAAATTAATCTAACTAACCTGAGGTTAAAGGTTGCATTAAAATATTTTTATTTATCACTTTAAAAAACAGCCAAAAGTAATTTTTAAAACACGAAAAATTGAAATTTATATATGACGTAACGGTAGTCGTCAAAAAGATAATTTTTACGCCCGTGATGTGGAATGTTGTGTACTTTTATCGACTACAAGAATTTATTCGGTTCTCCCAAATTTAATTTTGCAATTAATTCCCATTTTTGGTATCAATAACCCCACTGTGCAACGTCTAGTGATCGTGCTCAATGTTAAATGTTAAATATTTTCATTTGTATGTGTGAGAATTTAAATTTAAACTTTATTAAATATATTCTCTCTCTCTCTCTCTCTTCTTCGTCTTTTATATCTTTTACTTTCTTTTTCTTTTCATTTTCTTTTTAAAAGAATTATTTTTTTTTTCTTTTTTTTTGGGGAAACTTGAAAAACTTATTCAATTTCATTTAATTTTTATCACTACATAAAGTATCTTTATTGCTTAAATATTAATTAAAAACTCTTTAAACCATTACTCTTTATCTTACTCTCTCTCTCTCTCTCTCTCTCTATCTCTTTATAAATGAATTCAACATACCATACCACAGAACACACACACACACACACCCATTCACAGCATTAGTTTTATTTGCTTGTTTTCATGGATTTAACAAGAATTTATTTGCCAAAGAAAAAAAAAAAAAAAGTGAGAGTACCCGAGAAAGAGAGAGAGAGCCACCGTTATTATTATTTTTCTAAGTAAAACAATTTGATAAAGATAGAGAGTGAGAGTGTGAGGGAGTGTGTGTTTAGATGTTTTTGGCCATACGTTTTAATACTCTTTGGCTTATAATTAAAACAAAATTTAAATGAAAATGAAAATAAAATAATAAAATTTATGAGTGGCCCACAACCACATTAACACTCACTCTCATTCATTCATTCATTCATTCATACATTCCTAGTCTTATGCATTCTCTCCTATAAACACTTGGATTTTTGTTATTGTATTTAGCCACACCGTACACACCAACTTGCTTGCTGCTATGCTTTTCAGTTTATTTTGGTGATATACTCACAGGGCGAGAGAGCATTTAGAGCGAGAGCGAGAGAGAGTAAACGGGTTCCATTACTTCCATTTTTATTCCTTTGTGTATTGCTCCATATGTTGATATAACATAGAGGTGCTGGTTTTGTTTACATTATTTTTTTTCTGTACTCGATGTTGTTGTTGTTGTTTCTGTTTTTTTTTATTGTTTTGATTCTCCTTGTTTAGTTAAGAGGCAAAAGCAACTTAATATTGTTGCTTTGCCTTTAGAGTTTAGCAAATTTAATACGTACATAAGTACATATGTATGTATGTATGTGTGCTTTGTTGTGTGTGAGTGACCTTTTTTGGTTTCCCACCATATGCTTTATTTGTATGATTGTGTGTATATATGTGTGTATGTACGTTTTTCATATTTGCATTGCATGGTAAATGGGAATTTTACGGTTACTTTTGTTGATTTTGTTGTGGTTTTGTTTTAACTCTACGCCAGACCAGTGAAGCCAATGCTGCTGTTGAGTATGAATTTATTTTTAATTTTAATTTCTCTATGCGTTGCGTTGCTATGCGTAGTGCATTATTAATGTGCTAAAAGCATAGCAAAAAAATAAATGAAAGTAATTTTCTCTGTTTTCTCTCTCTCTCTCTCTTTCTCTCAATTTCTCTGTAGTAATTGCCGTATATTTAACACCTTTAGTTCTGCTAAGAAACCCATTGAATGAGTTTTTTTAGCTTAGCCTTGAAGTAGGCAATGGGGATTAAATATTTAATTAAAGTGTTGTTTGAGATTTAAATTTTCTCTTTCTCTCTCTCTCTCTCTCTCTTTAGATTTTATTTATATTACAGTGAACTCGTGATAATGTGAATTAATTTTAACATTTTCAAGTTTATTCACGTTATCGAATTTATTTATTCATTCAGGCGTAAATACAGTACAACAAGATATTATTTTATTTAATAGTACTGCTAAGGATATAGGCATAACAAAATATTACAAAGATAATAAACTTATAAATAAATTAACATAAAAAAAAATTTAATAAAAACAAAATTTATAATAATACATATTAAAAAAAAGAAAAGAAAATGCAATTGATTAATTACGTTTGTACATTCAAAAATTCATTCAAAAATTTAATTATTGCAGTGTTGAAATGCTTTGCATTGCTTAGTAATTGTATGTTGTTCGGGAGTTCATTGCAGAGACGAATTGCATTAATGTAAAAGTATCCCTCAGATATCCGTTTATGGTATCTAACGCGCTATTAATTTTTAAGCCTCTATTAGACCTTGAAAAAACTAATCTATTAAACAAATAATGGGGTTTCCTAAGATAGATGATTTTATGTAGGTATACCAGAGTACGGCACTTCAACAGATTTTCAAAAGATGTTTTATAAATTTGATATGAGAACTCAGATATCCTACTGTACCTTGTACGACCATAAACATATCTAGCAATACTGTTATAAGGGACCTTTAGCCTGCTCCTACTTGTCGAGACACAACTGGAAAACAGTTCACATCCATAGAGTAAAGTGGGGATGAGATATGTTTTCGCTAGCAGCATACGAATATTAAACGGAGTAAAATATTCCGCTAGATAAAGACTTCGCAACATGGCAACCGTTTTACTACAGATAGCATTTATATGGTTGGACCAGTTAAGACTGTTGCTAAAGACAACTCCAAGATTCTTAACACTATGTACAGTCTCAATAGCGGTATTATTAATCCGCAATTGTGTAAGCTGTGCCGTACAGTTTACTTTGCTTTTGATTTCCTCGGATTCAGGCAAAGACTATTAATCGACGCCCATTGAAAAACATTATGCAAATCACAATTTATCCTTCGTATACAATTTGTAATATCAGACGGCATGCAACTAATGTACAATCTGGACGTCATCTGCAAAACTTCAACTTTTTTGGCAGGTCATTAGAGTAAATTGAATATAAAAGTGGACCAAGTATCGAGCCCTGTGGAACACCTCTAGATGTTAAAATACTGCCTGATATAGTACCATCATCATACACAAATTGACTTCTATCCTGTAGATACGACGACATTAGCTTGACAGCAGTATCCGAGAAATGGCACATGTGTTTTAACTTTGGGCATAGAATAGTACGATCTGCACTTTCCACTGGCGCTAATATTCGATCGAAATTTATCAGCAAAGAAACTTGATTTTGCAGCCCGCATTTTCAGATTCGTTTCTCTCCTATATGCCCTAAAAATTTCATAAAATTCATTCGTCCTATAACTTTTCCACCTACGAAAAGGATTATTCATTCGATCTAATTCGTATTCGTATATTCGAACACTCAAATAAAAAAAAAAAGAAGAAAATTACTTTTTTTAATACGAGAAATAATATACATACATACATACATAATTGGTCATTACAACCCTTCAGTCAGGATTACGACCTAGCTTCTCACACCACTTATGTTGTATGCGTTAATTTTATACATGAGTGGCGGGACCTACAGTTTAAAGTCGATTCCGAACGACAGATTTTTCAGAAGCTTTTCATGGCAATTTTTACTCTCAGAGTCTTTGCCAGAAATCTGCTGAGAGGAAGTCGCCGAAGAAATATTTTTCGTTTTGATGTCTGACCTGGGATTCGAACCCGGGCCTTTTGTCTAATAAGCCAACACACTACCCACTAGACCACGGCGACTTCAACGAGAAACGACGAGAAATAATATATTTTTGAATAATTAAAAAAAAAATCAGCGGTTTCATCTTTGTTCCAAACTAAATTTAAAATAATTTTCCAGCAATTGTTTTAAATTTGTTGCAGAATTCTACTCCATGCTAAGTTCAAAAGGTTAATTGCACCCTTTATAGTTAATATCTTAATAGGATTTAGCAATTCTGTTTGTTTTCCAGCCACTAATACCAAGATAATATTTCTATAATACAATCCATGGGCCCAATCCATGGGCTGAATTAACGATGTGACGTATGGTGGCAAAATCATTGCACAAATTAATCTGTCATCAGAAATCAATTGGGATGAAGCCGGATGTGTAGTGATATTGTCTATTAACAGAAGGACTTTTACCGGTAGTCCCTTTTTAGTCCAGAACTCAGGCCAAAAATTATAACAAAGTTTTCAGTTTTATGTCTACATTTTACATGGCATCTATGCTGGCTTGGAGAATTTTTAATTCACTGGACAAGTAAAGGTCTTGAAACTTCGTAAATTTTTTTTTTGATTTCTCAATTACTAATAAATTATATAAGTTAAGTTTGTGAGTACCCAGGGCATTTAAACAGCCCCTTAAAGGCCAAAGAGTAAGTGGAACACTTCTTTCCAATGATGATTGCTTCCAATATAAACCGAATTCATCAGAAATCTCATAGAGAGATTTCTTCTATTTTTGGTTTTAACTTTTCCTTAGGTGGGTCAACATATTGGGTTCCGCAGAAAGATTTTCTTCGGAAATTTTAAGAAGGCGAAAACCAAACCTTTATTTAAATTTTTTAAAGCCATCTGTCAATGGTGTTAAAACCATGTTAATTTATTTTTTTTTGATCGCGAATTTCTAAAAATTTCAGAACTTAAAAACAGATTCAAAAAAACAAACACGTTAACGTTTTAGAATACTCTGTGGAAATATTTTTACGTTTCTGAGACGTTTACGCTTTCAAGTGTTCACGTTTTCACGAGTCCACTGTACAACTTAAAATTAAAACAATGGAAATTGATAAAAAAAAAAATATTTAAAGCATTGAGTAGCAAAATCTTTTCAATTAAATTCTTTGTTTAATAAATTCTTATTAAAACTAAAAACAGAACATTCGACTCCATAAATCGAGGGAATACTGTATTTAAAAATTATTCGCTTTGTTTTTCATTATGTTTTTTTGAAAAGTACTATTAAGAGGCTTTAATAATCCCACAAATAACCGCAACCGAAGTCGCATGTTGCTCAGAATGTGGTAAGGATATTAGGGGACATCATTGGAAAGATCAGACAGCGTCAATTCAATTGGGGAATAGTCCGGTTGTTAATGATGTCCACTGTTAATGCAAATCGCATCCGTGCCCATAAGGCAATAAAGTTCCTCTAATGATCTCGACAACCATACTTTGCGTGCTTGTTGGTGTTTAAGCAGTTTAAACGTGTGGAGGGAACAGTTTTGCATGGATTTTTTTTCATCGTTCAGCCTGTGTCTGAAGCAGTAAATTTATTGCGGATAGAATCGATGACAGCATTGACAAATTATACGTTTGAAGGTTCCTATAGGGATTCCCAAACTCGAGAATTCGTCCGAGAGTTCGATGTCAGGCCATTTCGGCACATCAGGCCATTTCTACCAGTTACTGTATACTGGCCACAGCAATACACAGTTTTGGAGTTCATCACTCTGGCAATCAGTGCTTTGCTCAGCCTCCTGGCTGTCGGGAATTATGGTAATATCACTGCCATAGCGATGCATATGTACATGGGAGTCGTGCCCCTTACAGTATAGCCTATTCCAAGCGATTACGAAAAAATTTAGCCTATAACAGTTCTGTTCAATTTGACGCCATCAGTGAAGGTCTGCACAAAGTCTGCAGATGTTTACATGATAAACAAGTAAACAGAAATGTACAAACAAAATACCAGCATAAGAAAAGTAATAAACAAGTAAATGCAATGCAAAAAAAGTAAAAATGCAACAAAAAACACAGCAAGGACCTGATAACATTCTTAATAACATCTTAATTAATTGCGCCGACGCCATAGCTGTTCCATTATCATACTTATTCAACAAATCGATTAAATGTGGTTATTTTCCTAACGTTTTGGAAGGATTCATTCATTATTCCTTTATTCAAGTTAGGAAATAAATCCGATGTTACAAATTATCGTGGTATTGCAAAACCGAGTATAATTCCAAAACTATTTGAAAAAATTATTACTGATGATTTATGTTATCAGGTTTCTAGCTTGATATCACCTTATCAACACGGTTTCAGGAAGAAGTGTTCAACTACAACAAACCTGCTTCATCTTTCAACAGTTTTTTATCGTGGATTTTTTCATCAGCAAGGTTTTTGATAAAGTTAATCATGTCCTTTTGAAGAGGAAACTTCATTTAATGGGATTTACCGATCTTAGTTTAAAATGGTTTAGTTTACTCATATTTAACTAACAGAAAACAAATTGTACTTTTTTTAAAAACTGCTGCTCCAGAAGTATTGATGTCCTTTCCGGTGTACCTCAGGGTAGCCATCTTGGATCGCTTCTGTTTTCATTGTTTATTAACGACTTACTTGATATGATTCGCTATTCCAACATTCTAATGTACGCTGATGACGTAAATATTTTCCTAAGTTATTGCCGAATTTGCGATCGACCAGAAGCTACTTCAAAAGGAAAGAAAGAATCCGATTCCTGCAAACTGTGCTTTTGTTGGAAACGATCTTGAGCTTGTAGATAACTTCCTGGATCTACTAGGAGTTTTACTTGATCCCAAACTAAATTTTATTCCGCACATAGCTATGACAGTGAATAAAGCAAGAAGCGTACTTGGTTTTAGAAAACGGTGGGCAAAAGAATTTAACGATTCTTATGTTGCTAAATCGCTCTACACATCTCTTGTGGGGCCTATACTAGAGTATGGATCCATAATATGGGATCGTCTATATAAAAAATATTCCGATGCCATCGAATCTGTACAAAAGCAATTTCTGATACTAGCTTCTGATACCACTAGCTTACCATCTTATTCTGCTAGACTAGCATTAATCAAACTTCCCACACTTAAAAGCCGCAGAACTATGTTAAATATCTCGTTCTTATACAATGTAATCACTGGTGATATTGGCTCCAGTTTTTTTTTTCATCCATGATATCACTTTTAATGTTCCTCAACGTCCGTCACGCCATTTTATCCCATTTATCAATACAATTTTTTAGAACCTACTATGCTGGTGCTGATCTAATAAGGAGAATATCCAGCGAATTTAATAAATTCTATAATTTGATTGATTTTTCTTTATCGATTGATGTCATAAAAAATAAAATATAATATAAAGTATTTAAATTCTTAGTTTTTGTAATTTAAATTTAATGGCATAGTTTGTAATATTAGCTTGCCTGTAAGAATATGTCATAGGCAAATAAAAAAAAAAAAAGAATAAATGTAAATAAAGCGGGCAACGGGGTCAGTAAAAATTCAGTCAGTCTTGTGTGAAGACGCGGTGTATTTGAACAGAATAATCATGGTTTGAAGAACTCCGTTACAAAGATCTGTTGAACAATTATTGTCGTTTACGCAAAAGAGTGTAAATCGAGGAATAACAAACAAAGCAATTGTTGTTGTTTGCATTAAGTTGTATATAGTATCACACAGAATTGTACAAACAATAAAGAATCTTATTTAAACCTAAATACCGACTTATTTTAATTTTTATTTGCAATCTACGAGCTTGTATTTTAAATGGCTTTTAAAGATAAAAACCGAACAATATGAATGAAGATTTGCTTTGATTGTTTAGCTAGCGAAAACGGAAATAGAGTCCCCCCCCCCCCTATTAAATCGTTGTGCTTGACTGGGGAAAGAAAGTATGCTGACATATTTTTAACATCCACCACAAAGGGGTTACCTGATACGAATGTCCCCTCATTAACAATTCTGTTCCCTTTTTTACATGTTTGTGACTGAGAAATTTATTTAAACTAAATAATCCCCAAACATAACTTAAGTCATCAACCGTATGCCATATGAAAAGCTTTGTATTCTCTTCTGTAACTTCGAGGCTTGCTACGTTATTATAATGAATAAACGCGTTAAAAGTGTGATTTTCTTTCTAAAGTCTTCATATTAATTTTGTTTCTTTTTTTTACTTTGCCTGCAGCATCCTTTTTATCCCATCTTTCACTCCCTTTTTGTTTTATCACTTCCTTATGCTTTACTTTACTTTAATTTAACTTCTCCTATTCCAAGGGATTGTTCCCTCTCCCCTCTCCCCCTACAAATGTAAATGAGAAGACAAATGATAATTAATTTATAATGAAAACAACAAAAACAACAAAAAACAACAAATAAACACAGAGACAGACAAACTGACACACCGACAGTGATAACTAGGACTGACTGTCTCTTGAAAAGGGGGGGGGAAGAATTTTAAATAAAAAATTATGACACCCTCTTGGAAATTATTTTCAAATTATTGGCTCTTAACAGGGATTAAAATTGTTGGCGAAAGAGCTTTTCAAAGCTACAGAATGAAGAAGGAAGAAAAAAAAATGATAAATTATTGCAAAAGAAAAGGGCGCTAGGACATCTTAAAGGAAAGAAAAGATAGGAAGGGAAGGGAAGTAAAGTTAAGACTTTTAATTTGTGTAAATGGAACGATTTTACAAATTGTATTTCCAGTTGTGCGCTAGGCGGTGTTAGAAAGCTAGGAATAAGTGGGGTCAGGTTAGGTTAGGTTAGGTCGTAGTGGTCGCTCTGATATCACAAAGCTCACTTGAGCACGCATGGCGGCTCGTTGAGATGCTACGGGTGAAACGCAGTCCCAATCCAGAGACCTGCGCCGAGCAAATTTGTCGGCGGCGGCGGCTAAAGTTGAAAATCTTCGGCGGCGGCTTTAAGCCGGCTGTCAGCCGAAATATGGTAAAGTTTCGGCGGCTCTTTTATTTATTTAAATAATATGCATACATTTCCAACATTTATGTATGTAAAGAACAAAAAAGACGTGTAAATCCATGTATGAAACATTAGCCTCACATAATTGGTCATTACAACTTTTCAGTCAGGATTACGACCTAGCTTCTCACACCACTTATGAGTGTGCGTTAATTTTATATATGAGCGTTGGGGCCTACAGTTTTAAAATGGACTCCAAATGATAGATTTTAGAGAATCTTTTCATGGCAATTTTATTTACTCTCAGAGGTTTTGCCAAAAATTGCAGTAAATTTACTAAATAATCATTGTTAGCAAATCGATTATTAAAAATAAGCGACTAAAGAAAAAATTAGAACAAAAAGTAAAATTACACACAAGGTGGCAACACTGGTCTGCTGTGATCCGAAATGACATAAATAAAATGACCCTGGTTGCTCCACCATGTTAGATCTCTGCAGCACATTTGCACAAGTAGACATGCGTTAGCAAATTTTTCGGAATCTGCATTTTCAGAACTTCCTGGCAATATGGTTTTAGGTTTGGCATTCGAATTTTCAAATTTTTTCGATTTTACATTAATACCATGAGCACGTAAATGGTTACAGAGGTTTGATGTCGACGCAGAAGCTCCAAACCTGAAATTATTTCGCATATTATAACACCTACAAAACAATTATCAGAAATAAGTATTCAAAATAAAATTTTCCAAAAAAATTTGGCTAAAAGCTAATTGAAATTGAAGTTTCAATTATTGTTTTGGGAAATCAATACCATTAAAAATAGCATGGTCGTCATCGGAATCAGATGAATTTAACTCATTTAAATTATTGAAATTTGTAGTTCTTTAGTTCTCCATTTCAATTTTTTGTCTTTTAAAAAATTTAACGTAAAGTTAAAAGTGTTACCACATTCACCAAAAACAAGAAAAGGTGTTCAAAATTTCCATATCAAAAAATTAAAAATTTTTCTATTAATATATCACAAAATGAACAAAAAAACTTCAATAATGTATTTAAGTCAACTAAAACAAATATATAAATATCATATATATAATTAAAATTTACTGTATACAATTTTAAAAACATATTTTCATATATTCTAATTTTCTTACATACATACAAATGCGGCTAAATTTAAGCCGAATCAAGCCGAATAAATTTTCGGCGGCGGCGGCTTTTAAATTTTGTCGGCGGCTCGGCTTAGCCGGCTGTCAGCCGATCGGCGCAGGTCTCTGTCCCAATCCCTAACCAAGTTCCACCAAATCAGGGAAAGGAAGAAGTTGATCAGCGCAAGGGCTACACAACAAAAGCACGACTACCCCACACTGGAAAACCAGCCAGAAAATTTGATGAACGAAGCTACAGTAGCGAGCACAAAAAACGCAACGTTGGGTAAAATTATCTTTAAGTGCGATAATTTAAAAAAAAAAAATGGTGACCAGTTCAAAATATTTCTTTGGGTTATTAATTCAATACAGTTATAGAAGATACCTATTATCAATAACAACTATGAAAATATTTTTAATTAATGATCTATTATTTTGTCATTTATTAAAAAGAGTGCGAATTTCATGGGAGCAACAATAAAAATGCATAAAAACAGCATAAATTTTAATGTGTTTATTTAAATTGAATAGGAATTCTTCCAAAAAAAAAATCTTAAAATTAATATTTAGTAGCGTAGCCCTTATTTTTTTATGACTTCTTGCAACCTAGAACCTAGCATAGAGTCGACTAAAGCTATTAATGTGTTAATGGAGAATTTTCTCTCATTCACTTTTCAAAATTTCTTCTAATTGCCTCTTATTTGACGGATGTTTCCTCTTAACTTCCCGATCTAATAGCTCCCATAGATTTTCTATGGGGTTTAGATCGGGAGACTGTGATGGCCAATCCATCATCCATCAATGACATCATTGTCGCTTAAAAAGTTTCGAGCTAAGCGACTTGAGTGCTTTGGATCGTTATCCTGTTGGAATATGCTACCAGGAGGCATTTTTTCCCGCAGATGAGGAAGCATGTGTTCTCCAAGGATTTCACAGTACTTCTTGGCGTCCATTTTTCCTTTGATTTGAGTTAAGGGACCTATCCCATCACCGGAAAACGCACCTGTAAATACGTGACGTAAAATCAATAATTTTTTTTAAACTTATCGTTCCTTACCCCACACCATTATTGATGCACCGCCATGTTTTACGGTTGAAAGTTGATATCTTGGAGAATATCTCTGTCCAGGCGGTCTTCGAATAAAATTTATCCCATCGGAGCCAAACAAATTAAATTTGCTTTCATCGCTCCACAAGACTTTAGCCCATTGTTCATTTGACCAATCCTTGTAACGTTTTGCAAATTCCAGGCGCTTCTTTTTATTGATTGCACTGATGAGAGGTTTCTTTGCGGGTCCTCTCGCATGCAAATTAGCCTCTTTCAACCTACGGCGAACAGTGTGAACGCCTATAGAGACTCCCATTTGCTCATTTGCGAAATTAGCAACGTCCACTGCGGTCTTTCGTGGATCTTTTTTAACCAGTGCAATCATCTGGCGGTCTTGGCGAGAGGTAGTTTTTCGTGGATTACCACTACCTGATTTCCTTTCCGCACTATTTCTCAAGGAAAATCGAGATTTAATCCGACATACGGCTGATTGATTTACACCAAAGTGGAGGTGTCCAACTTCACGTATTGGATTTTCCTTCTTCTAAGGCTTTAATGATTGCAGTTTTGCTATCAGCTGAGAGCTGAGAGCTGCTTCTATTACAAAACACATGTTGTATAACTTATTTTTGAGAAATTTTCAATTATAATTAAATAAATAACTTACTTTAACTATTTTTTTTTATTATGTTGCATTTTTTTTTTGCTTGCTCGCTAAAAATTTGCACTTTTTTCACTAATTCAAAAATATTGAACTTTTTAAAGCAGAATTTGGAATAAACTGTCGTTACTTTGAAAACTTATAATTGAAAGAATTAACAGCAAAAGGAAATAGATAAATTAGTTACCGTTATTTTGAAACAGATCTTATTAAAGATTATATGGCACAGTGTTGCATTTTTTGTGCTCGCTACTGTATATCCTTAATATCAATAGATGATAGCTCCGTTAAGCTAACAAGGAATGGGAAGCCAAATAACCTATATCTACATCTAGCAAGAGACGGGCACTGGCAAAGAAAACGAATAACGCTTTCCTCTTCCTCAGTGGACCTGCATCCACGGTTGTGGGCTCACTTATGTTCAAATTTGGATAGGATAGGAGCTAGATGGCAGCTTTGAGAAGCTGCTATCAAATCAACATTTGGCCTTAGAACTCTATATCTTATGCAGAGCGTGAAAGGCTAATTCCGCTTCCTGATATCTCTAGATATTGATCCTATCCTTACCTTTAACAGAAAGAATCCAAACTGTAATGTGCTTGCTATTAAACCGGGCATCGGAATAGTTGTTTTGTCGATAATGCAGTGATTTCATCAAGCCTCTGGAGTTATATTTTGCTTTCCAGTGTATTATGAGCACAAATATCCCTCAGGGGAAGATCATTTTCAGCTTTTTACAAGCATAGGACACGAACATCAACAATGTTCGTTAAAAAGACTTTAAAAATGCATTCAGTTGCATGTCAACTTTCATCGAAGCAGGTTCTCATCGATTGTTTTTGAAAATTTTTTTTTGTATATCAATTATACATACATACATACATAATTGGCCGTTACAATCCTTCAGTCAGGATTACGACTTAGCTTCTCACAGCACTTATGTTGTGTGCGTTAATTTCATACAAGACTGGCGGCGGGACCTACAGTTTAAAGTCGACTCCGAACGTCAGCTTTTTGAGAGGCTTTTTATGGCAATTTTTACTCTCAGGGTCTTTGCCAGAAATCTGCTGAGAAGAAGTCGCTGAAGAAATATTTTTTCGTTTTGATGTCTGACCTGGGATACAAACCCGGGCCTTTTGTCTAATAAGCCAACACACTACCCACTAGGCGACTTCAATATCAATTATACACCCAAAGAAAACGGCGACAATATATCAATTATACACCCAAAGAAAAATTACAGTAGGATACACTATTTTCTAATGAGACACTAATAACACTGAGAACTGATCTCCATTTTTAGAAGAATATTTATCAAGTTAAATACGCAGTCTTTGGGGATTTTCAGTATTTTCCACTGCATAAACATATTATTAGATTACATTTGAAAATATTACTAACAATTTTCCTCTGGGTTATCTACATGCCTCTCACGAATATACACACATTTTTATCAGGTTCTCTTCTCAAATATCATCTGCAAAGTTAATGTTTTTTAAATGCTCACACGGGTTGCTCTGCATTTCGATTGAAGATCATCTAACAGATGCAGGAACATAGTTTGAGTGAGAATACAATCTTGCTTTACCACAATAGAAGAGGCAAAAGTTGCCAACCACTCCATATTTCAAGAGTTCTAGCGATTCAAACAAATTTCCCGACGGCATTACCACTCAAAATGCTGTACAATGGACTCAGAAAGACCAATGAAGACCGAGTAAACTAGGATTAGATTTGTCAGATGAGAATACGAATTCCAGAACAAAACATGGAAACAAATTAAAACTTTTTGGCAGTGGTGTTAAGGATACGGAATGATTCTAAACTCTAGTATTTACTTGAAACTCGAATATTCGTTTTAAAAGCATTCAAAAAGTTCGATTAGAATAAAAAAAAGATCGGATTAGATTAGGTTAGGTTAGGTTAGAGGACGCTTACTTGTCAATTCTGACAAGTACAGTACTCGGTGGTCGAATTGACCCATTGTACTACGTCCTAGCTTCTCACACCACTTATGATTGTGTGCCGTTAATTTTCATACATGAGTGGCGGGACCTACAGTTTAAAGTCGTCTGCCGAACGACACATTTTTTGAGAAGCATTCCATGGCAATTTTTTACTCTCAGAGTTTTTGCCAGAAATCTGCTGAGAGGAAGTCACCGAAAAATTATTTTCAAATTTTCGTTTTGATGTCTAACCTGGGATTCGAACTCGGGTCTTCCGTCTAATAAGCCAACACACTACCTACTAGACCACGGCGACCTCAAAAAAAGATCGGATTACTATGACCACAAAACATTGAAAAGAATAACAATAACAAAACTAACAGTTTAGGTCTAGAAGTTGCCAGATCAAAAGGAAAATACCATTAGCTTATGTGTTGAATGGGTAAACCTTTATAAAAATCATTGCCAACTGTCATTAGGTTCATGCTTAATTAGTTCACTCTCTCTTGACATCTACAATAGCAAACTTGCTGTATTAATTGCAAAATTTCCTGGATTTAATAGGTTTCACGTCTGAAGTTTTTGAAATTTTCATTATGAGGCCATATTAGCTAGCATTTAGAAGGGGAGTGCTCTCTTACTCTTTAGCCTTTATTTTTTTCCTTTTTCCTTGTTAAAGTTTATTTTCAATTATTTAACGATGTCCCAGAATTTCTTTCTTTTCAAATTTTAAATTTCATTCCGTTTTCAATTAAAAATCATAAAAAAAGGAAACACTACGAAACGATGGAAGTCCATTTAAGTTCATAAATTTTATTTTTTTTTGATTGCTTTGTTGAGCAATACCCATCCATAAGCTTATAATATAACATTTTAACCTACATTGAAGCCCGTCATAACTTTTTATTTTAATTGAATTCATGCCACTGTTAGTAGTAACTCCCTGTTTATGTTGTTCTTACCGTTATAGGTGTTGACGTTCATTTCCTGTGCAAGAAAAAAAAGAAAAACTTTTATAAACTTTACCAGTCGATTATGGTATGAAATGCAAAAGAAAAACCACACACACACATACTCATACACTTAACCAAAGAAAAAATATTTAAAAAGAAAAAGCACCCTGAAAAGTACTTTTCCCATGAAAATAATAACCAAAAAAATGCCACACCCCTTGCTCCTTTAAGCAAAAAAGGGAAAAAGAACACAGGAAATCAGTAAATAATAGTGGCAACACGCAAACTTGTAAACACTGGCAGCACACACAAAAACGGTACTTTTTTACTGCAGCCATACAGCCAGCCAGCCAGCCAGACAAGTTAAAAAAACAAATGCACTCGCCCGCTTATGCATTTGCATATACAGTGTTGCACAAAGAAATAGGGACACACATAGAAAAAAATCAAATCAAATAAATGTGTGGGTGCGTAATGCGCCTCTCTCCTCTACAGTGTCAAATTGTAATTGAAAACTGCCTCTGTAATGGTACGAGTATGTAGTATAGAGCACATGTATAGCCGTAATGGGAAATATAAAATCACGCGGGCATAGGATCCATTGAATCTGTTCGTGTCAGTTAAAGAAATGGAAACCAAAAGAAACGAAATGGAAACGAATAGAAAGAAAAGCAGCAGAAAATATCAAACCAGCGTAATTCTATTATAAATCTCAGGAAAACCTAAATGGATCCCCACATACGTAGGGCTTAATACGTAGAGCTATACAGAGTTAGCAATGCGAAGGCTTTGTATTATGGTGGAAAGTTTTCCAACGCAATGGACATTAGGTCTAAATGGAATGTAATTCGTGAAATAAAGTGTCCTGGAACAGATATGAATACATACATACATAATTGGCCATTACAACCCTTCAGTCAGGAATACGACCTAGCTTCTCACACCACTTGTGTTGTGTGCGTTAATTTCATACAAGACTGGCGGCGGGACCTACAGTTTTAAAGTCGACTCCGAACGATAGATTTTTGAGAAGCTTTTTATGGCAATTTTTACTCTCAGAGTCTTTGCCAGAAATCTGCTGAAAGCTAGACGCCGAAGAAATATTTTTCGTTTTTTGATGTCTGACCTGGGATTCGAAACCTGGCTTTTCGTCTAATAAGCCAACACACTACCCACTAGAGCACCGCGACTTCAACATATGAATATAGACGTTAATATGCTTAAGGAACAGTTCATAAATCCTAAGATTCCAACGTCTATCGGTAACTTCTTGTTATGTTCCACAACAATTTTCCTTTAGTTTCCGTTGCGTAAATCTGTTCGAGGTTTTGGAATGTATTTCAGCGGTAAAATCGAATGCGGTTGGCTCTAATGATTTGGATCCTTCATTCTTGAAAGCTTTGAACTTCTAAACTTTTGCCAAACTATACTCACTTGTTCAATACAGTTCTGTCCTAAATCTACTTTTCCTGAACGTTGGAAATTGTGCTATAATCATTCCCATTCCAAAAACGAACAACGAGTTCAGGCCAATTGCTATCCTTCCTTTTTTGTCCAAGGTAATGGAGAATATAATGGCCAGACAAATTACGAATTATCTGGAGAGTTATTAAGAGTTACTCTTAGTCAGTCGGGATTCATGAAAGGTAGGAGTTGTGCTCCTGCTCTAGTAAATGTAATTGGGAATCATACGTCGAAACCACATACGTCATACGTCGAACTGCTTGATCACATCAAGGCTTTTGACACAGTCGATAAAGAAGTTATATTGCTGAAGCTCCAGAAACTGCTTTATTTTTCAATTCAATTCCGTGTTATCTCCATATTTTCCTACAGAAACCCGTTTAAGAACTGTTCAAATTCCAGTCATAGATCATAGGATTCCAGTTACCATTGGGCTGGACCCAGACTGGACCCACACTCCTCTGATTGTTTTCTTTCTAATGATGATAATACTCAAAGAGTTAATCCGTAATACCTTATTGAAGATTCTCCAAATAAAGATTCTCATAATATAACACAGCCCAGTCCAGTTTGACCTTTTTTTGTGCAAATAAGATGGCTTAAGGCGGATTGCTGAACACGAATCTGGATTCAAAAAACTTTCCATCACATCAGGTTTTCGAAAAAAGGGGGGTTCAAACCCCTAAAATAGCGTTTTTGTCCCCTTTTTGAAAAATTGTAAAGCTAAACATTGACGTGCTAGAACCATCCTATTGTCAGGAACTGGCAATTGATCTTTGCCCAAATTGAAATGAGCCCAAAGTCAAATTATTATTGCATCTACCCATAACGCTTATGTCAAGGGGTGCAAGGGAAAGATCCTTAAAAATTAATCAGATTTAGTTGAAAATTGTTACTCAGTGGCGTTTGGGGTCGCTGATTACAGATCTTCAATTCGATTTAAAAAAATTGAAAATGGTGGATTTAATATGGCGGTCGAGATTTATAAAAATTAAATGGATTTACTTGAAAATTGTTATCGCCATATTAAATCCGCCATTTTGAATTTTTTAAATCAAAATAAAGGTCAGTAATTAGTTTTTGAACCCAGAGATTCAGAGATTCCACACCTGGAGCCATCCTATTTGATTATGACCTAGCTTTTCACAACACTTATGTTGCGTGCGTTAATTTCTTATACATGAATGGCGGGACCTACAGTTTACAGTCGACTCTGAACGTTAGATTTTTGAGAAGTTTTTCATGGTAACTTTATTTTAACAGTTAGAGTGTTTGGTAGACATTTGCTTAGAGGAACTCGCCAAAGAAGTATTTTCACATTTTCGTTTTGATGTCTGACCTAGAATTTAAACTAGGACTTTACGTCTAATAAGCAGAACTCGGCACAAAGAGAACATGATAAAAATGTGTGTATATTTGTGAGAAGCATGTGTATAACCCAGAAGAAAATTGTTAGTAATATTTTCAAGTGTAACCTAATAATGTCTTTAGGTAATGGAAAGTGGAAAATGAATAGCGCCAAATCCCTAAAGACTGCGTATTTAATTTAACAAATATTCTTCCAAAAATGGATATCATTTGTCAGTGTTATTAGCGAATTTCACTAGAAAATAGTGAATCCTACTGTAATTTTTCTTCTGGTGTATAATTGATGTACAAAAAAATTTCAAAAAGAAACGACGAGAACCTTCTTCACTGAAAGCTGAAATGCATCTTAATGCATTTTTTAACACTTTTTAACGGAAAATGTTGATGTTCGTGTCCTATGTGGGTAAAAAGCCGATGATGATCTTCCCCTGAGGGACATTGGAGTCAACAATGGCGATTCGCAGCTAACCGTATAGATACAATGTGAGAGTCCCAAATTTTATTTGGTATACATTTTAGAAAAAAAGCTTTGGGCTGATTTCCTTTAGGAAATGTTTTGCTTTTTCTATTCGATATTAGATAATGGATCACAATGGGCCTAAATAATAGCCTAATAAGCTAAAATTAATATCGAATATGGAGTTCCATTAGATTTTAAAGAATTTTACCATGAGTTTCAATAATAAACCCTTAGTTATTGAGAAAAAGAGTAAAGTGTTCCTATTATTTTTACCAATACTGTATAGGTGGTATAAACTAATTACAGTTACTTTCTTTTATACACACGCACACGCTCTCTTTTATTGAAGCAAATACTTAAAGTCTTTAGCAGGTATCGCTCTCAATGTATGCATATTTAAGCTTTTACTCTCTCTTCCTTTCTCTTTTCTTTTCTTTAGTTTCTGTTTTATATGTAAATAAACACGGGCCAACAAACAAACAAACAAACGGAGAGACACAAACAAATGTACACGTACTCTCTAGAACAATGTTTACTCGCGTACATTTCGCCAAACCGTTATGATTCAAACCAGTTATTGGGTATGCCATGTAAAAATATTTTAACAACAATCCTAGAGAGAGAGAGCAAGAGAGAGGATGAAAGTGTTGGTGTGGTGTTGTTGTTGTTTTTGTTTTCATATTTATTACGGATAAAAAAGTGTATACGATGGCGATTGTGGAGTGAGTGGTAACCATAAGTAAGATTTACTTGGTAAATATCGTATACGTACGTACATAAATATGATGGCGGCGGTGGCTAACATATCTTCTTAAGCTTTATTTAAAAGTAAAAGAGCTTATGCTCCTACGTTACACCGATCGCTTTCATAAAGGAGGAGGGGAGTCGAGGAAACACCTATAAAACCGGAATATTGTGGCAAATATTCTCATAAAATAAATGCTTCGGGTTTTTATACCTCAACCCTTGTTTTTTTTTTTTGTTTTTTTGCTACGAAATATTATTTCAAATTAATTTTTAGGGATTATGAAAACACTTTGTCAGTTCAGTTCAGTTCAGTGCTGTTCTCCACATACAAATAAGTAACGGTTTACTTTCTATCGAGAGAATGCCAGCTAAAGAACGAAGTAGAGGGTGGTGAGTAAACGAATAATGGATTATAATTAATAACAGCACATGTGTACACATATCCATACATACATGTATGTATATGTGTGTGTGTGTTGTTTTTGTTTTATTCCGGTTTGGTTGTGCTAATTGTTATGTAGACAGTGTTTTAATAGAAAAATAAATTCAAGGTCATTGGAATTGAAGTAATTCATAAGAAAATTTAGAAAATAGGATGTTTAAAGCAAATTAAATGCAGAAAATTTATGGAAATATATTCTTAATTGTAATTGTAATTAATTTTTAATTAAAAAGAAAGCTCTATTATTAAGTTCGATTTACTTAACATAACACAGTGCGACAGTGAAAATACACTCGAGTAAACTACATAGTTCACGTTATTTAGTTCGTTGAGTAGAACTGAAAAATACTGTTTTTTCTGACTTTACGCACAAATTTCTGGATTACTCAAACATTTCTTACCCGATTTCCAAATTTTAAATCTTGTTGGAGAAGGAAGAGATGGACCTTTAAAATGGGGTCCATATTTGATAACGTAAACTTGGAAAATTTTAATTTTTTCATATTTTTTCAAGTTTGTCCATTCATAGTAGCAAACTTCTCTTAAAAAATATGAAATAAGTGATAACTAGATGACCCGCGCGAATATTTCGCACCGTTAGTAGTCATTTTAATAACATAAAATGAAAATAATTAATTGAAATTTTATTAAAAATATTAGAAATCATACATATTTACATACATTCATACATACAATGTTTAAATGCTTTAATAATATTTCTTTGAATACAATGTTAACTTTTTGCCCATACGAATCCTTAATACAAACAAAAATATCTTTAAACGTACGCACCTAAGAGAAAAAGCCATGACCATGCGAAAAGACCGGTTCTGGTAAACACAATCCTACCTTTTGAAGGGTTTGACCTTGTGCTTTGTTTATCGTCATATCATAACTACTGCAAAGTATTGCCAAAACAGATTTTTACAACTTAATATGCATATTATATACAACTGACTTAATAATAAATGGCATAATAGCGGTATTGTCAGAATAGATTTTAATACATACTATATATGGAGAACTGCATTACTATTAAACGACCCTGCCTTAGCACACTTGAATATATAATAACAAAGACAACAGTATTATTATGCACTTCTATAGAAAATATAATTTTTATTAATGAAAATATTAATTTTTCAATTTCTAATTATTTTTTGCCATTAGTGTTAGATATAAGCTTTAAAACGAGATATCATTCATTAAATTTGATGCGGTGGTATGGAAGATATTTGCAACCGACAAAAAAAAAGTACTTTAGAAATAATATATATGATGATATTCATAAAGTCTGTTCTCTTGTAAAGAGATTGATCCATCATTTGATAAAATTATATAAAAATTATCGTAGTTATTCATTAAATAGTATAACAGTCGTGTTATATTTTTTATTTACCTATGTCTTCTCATCAAATGAAGTTTTAGTTTAAAAATTTTCAGAATTTTTAATGGATCTTGATTGTTTATTACAAAATGTGTCAATTTCATATTTGCACGACTTCCAGAAGGCGGCTAATATTTGCGTTTTTTGCAAATATTATTATTTCGCTTATAATGGCTTGCTTGGCCCTCTCAATAATACTTTTTAAACGACTTTTTTATGTCCTTGTTTAGCTATTTTCCCCAATAATTTCTACTTCTTTTTTTATTTATTTGTGTGCAATAAATCAAAATCACATTTTCAAAGTAATTAAAACACAAAAGGCAACAATTTTTTTTTATTCTTCCTTTTTGTTTTTGAAACAATTAACACAGACCCACTTAGATTCTTTTTAAGGAAATTACTTGTGCTCTCCTTTAGATACCCAACATTATAACGGTGTTGCTGTTATTAATTCTCATTTTTATCTCTCTGACATTAAACGTTTTCATTTTGCTTAAGTGCATCCAACCATGTACGCCAAATAACAAGATGAGAGAGAGAGAGAGAGAAAGAGCAAAAGAAAACAACAAATATAACGGCAAACAAATAATTGTATGACGACTATTCAATGTAACGGTAATCTTTTAAAAACACAAATACCATAAATAAACAACAAATGTACTCGCACTCACACTCACGCTCACACCCATACCCATACACAAAAGTTATAAACCTTTTGAAAGTGAATAAAAACAAAAACACTCACACATACACACGACATGTACACATGCTTGCTTATAAATTTTTACAAATAACCTATGGCGACACAATGCTATTTAAGCCAACAACAATTAAAAAAATGAAGTGCCCTAAACAACAGCATCGTCAACAAACAACGTATATGTACACGTACAACAACAATGCAGTAAAAAGACTATCAAAATGTAAATGTTTGTGTTAATGTGTGTAGATAAAGATAAAACAATAAAAAAAAAAATATTATTATACCTACATATACACTTCCCCCCCTCTCTCTCCCTTTCTCCATCTCTTACCCTCATAGTCTCTTGTGTTCTTTTAACATAAATGCAATCACAATATCTCTATAATAGTTGTTACATCAACAACGACAATACAAAACGACACCCACTCCACAACACAAGAGTGTTTATAGATGGGCAAGATAAACGAGAGCATCGTCGTCGTTATCATCATCATCATCATCATCATCGGGTACAACGGCAACGACTACAGCAATGTTAAGAAGAGCGTTAAAAAAATTAAAAACGAAAAATATTCCGGTTTCAAAACAAAACGGCAAACAACAAGAAAATTCTGTTGTGTTGTGTTGTGTTGAGAGAGAGAGAGAGAGTGGCAGAGTGAGAAGATTTTTCTTTAGCATGCGTTTACACATGACTTGCTTTTGTAGTCAACAAAAATGACAGCAACAGCAACAAAATACTTTTGCTCTTTCAGACACTCACACACACACATAACGTATTTTTATTAAAAACTTTAGCAGCAGCAAACAAAACAACACCAGCAACAACATTAATAGAAACAAAAAGAAACACGAGAACAGCAAAAGGATATGTTGTTGTTGTTTTTGCCTTTACGTAGTGCGTTTACTGTGTTCGTTTTTTCTCGTTTTTTTTTTGTTCGTTTTTAACTGATGTTGATACTGATAATGTCTGGCGCATTTCTCTTGCATGGCGTTTTACCTCTTGACGTCTTTTCCAAAATAATCGGATACTCTTATTGCCATTGCTCGGTGCTGCTGCCCTATGGCGGCTATTGTGGTAGTAAGAGTAGCAGTAGTTCTAGTATAACTGTTGTTGCTGTGTGTGTGTTCGTTGTTGTTCTTGTTGTTGATGAGAAAAAGTGCATGCAGGCGTATAAACAATATGGTTTTTGCAGATGATGTGTGTTTTTCTTTTGTTTTTCTTCTACTGTTTTGCAGTTTTTATGCCACAATTTTTATGGCGTTATACCATGTGGGGTGTAGGAAAAAAAGGTAGAGTGTTGGTCAAAAGTTGATGTACACTTTGCAATTGTTAAAAAGAAAACAAATTTGTTTTAGAATAATTACACGGTGCGACAGTGAAAATACACCCGAGTAACTACATAGTCAACTTTGTTCAGTTAGTTGAGTAGAACTCAAAAATACTTTTTTTTTTAAATTTCTCGAATCCTTTAAACTTGTTTTAGTTGACATTATAGCATTAGCTGGATGTATTTAATTTTTTTTTTATTTTATCGCATAGTGTTATTTTCTTTCATTTCATTTATTTTCATTTGGAATATTCGAATAAAATTAATTGATTTTCATTAAAAGAAAAATGATTGAAAATAAAATAAGTTTTTAAATTCATTTTTGCACATACATCATCATATACGTTATTTCTAAAGTACTTTTTTTGTCGGTTGCAAATATCTTCCATACCACCGCATCAAATTTAATGAATGATATCTCATTTTAAAGCTTATATCTAACATTAATGGCAAAAAATAATTAGAAATTGAAAAATTAATATTTTCATTGATAAAAATTATATTTTATACAGAAGTGCATAATAATACCGTTTGTCTTTGTTATTATATGTTCAAGTAAGCTAAGACAGGGTCGCTTAATAGTAATGCAGTTCTCCATATATTATATGTATTAAAATCCATTCTGGCAATACCGCTATTTACTATAATGCCGATTATTAATAAGTCAGTTGTATAAAAAGCTGTTTTGGCAATACTTTGCAGTAGTTATTAGATCAAGTGCGATAAACAGGGTCGCTTAATTGTAATACTATTCTACATAACAATATATAAAGTTGTAAAAGCCAGTTTGGTAATGTTGTTATTTGTTTTATGAAGTGTAGTAATACGATGGATTTTAATATATGTAGTGTCAGCTGATATTTAACATTTAAAAAGGTTTTAAGAAAAATAAGAATATAAATAACGTGCATTTGAAAAGACAAATGCAATTATAATGTTAATCAGAAATCTTAATGCTAAACAGGGGTTAATAAATGGTACCAGGCTAAGCGTACAAACTTGAGAGAGCACATCATATCAGCAAAAATTATTCATGCCGATAAATCTGTACTCATACCCCGAATCAACCTTACACCTTCTGATCCAACTGTGCCTTTCCGAAAGACACGAAAACAATTCCCTGTGAAAGTTGCTTTTGCTATGACGATAAACAAGGCACAAGGTCAAACCCTTCAAAAGGTAGGAGATTGTATTTACTAGAACCGGTCTTTTCACATGGTCATGGCTTTTTCTCTTAGATGCGTACGTTTAAAGATATTTTTGTTTGTATTAAGGATTCGTACGGGCAAAAAGTTAACGATGAACATGTCATTACCTCTAGCATTATATTCAAAGAAGTATTAATAAAATAAATATTTTAATAAATTTTCTATTAATTATTTTCATTTTATGTTACAAAAATGACAACTAACGTAATTGTTTTTTTTTTCGAAAAAAAAAAACATTTGTTTTCAAACGATTACTTGATTATTCGATTAAATTTTTATGTTTTATTGGTGTTGAAACAGGTCATGGTTATATTAAAATTAAATTAAAAAAAAATATTTCATTACAATGCTCAAGCATAAGAAATTCTTCATGTGAATTGATATTTTCCCTACAAAAAACAAAAAAAAAAAAACCAAAGAAATTCGTAGCAACAAGGAAGTGGAAGATAACATAAAAAAATCCCATAAAATATTCCCATCTAAACATTCATTTCATATCGGATGCCAGCAAGCAAAAAACAAAAAAAAAAAAACAAAGAAAAATTCCCAGAAATATTCACTCTTATCAACGTCATGCATTGGCATGTTTTACAAACACACGAAACAATAGCAATAACAACACCCAATACAACAGGCACCATCATCAAAAGAACATAAAAAAATGACAACAACACAACTACATACATAAGTATAAACAATGGAGAGCAACAGCAATAGCATGGTAGTTAGAGTGTGGTAGCATAAGGAGGATCATGGTGAATATTTTTTGTATAAACCAGTTTGATTGTGTATGTGTATGTATTGGATTTTAAGTTCATAACAGTGTTGTAAAAGAAACTTTGTAGGGAGAGACAGAGAGAGAAAAAAAAGAGAACAAATTCATTGCATTTCAATGCGTTGAATTACAATCGGTAAAGAGAGCATGAAACATTGTGCTTAGAAAACAATATGAAAAAAAAACACACACACACACACACAAACGAATATAAGCAAAAAATAACTGCAACTGACAAAAACAAATTTGAAACATAAAAGCCAGGCAAAAGCATTTACACCCGCACTCACACTCACGCTGACACTCGCGCTAACATAAGTTGCAACTTAAAATAAAAGCCCACAAAAGCCCTCTTCAAGTCAGTCAGTCAGTCACTTGTTCGCACAACAAAAAACAAAAACAACAATCAAACGAAAACAGTTATTTTCTTGTATTATTTTTGTCTAGAGTGGTGAGAAAAAAAAGCGGCAGCACGATGAGTAAATAAAAAATCTCTTAGAAAAAAAAAACAAAAACAAAAACAAGGAAAAAAAGAAGAAGAAACAAAATTTTAAAACCAGTTTTTTTCACAGGCAAAGCAAGAAAAAACAAATAAAAAAATAAACTGTCATTGATTGTTGCTGTTTTTTTTTTCTTTCTTCTGGTTTTGCAATGTAATCCAACAAAAATAGACAATACCCTCCATCCCACACACACACACACACACACATATATATACACTACTAACCACTATCAGTATATTTGTGTTTAATAGTATTTGCTGTGTTATTGTTGTTGTAATGCAATGCACAATTCCATTGTGAAAATAGCATGAGAAAGAGAGAATTTTTTCATTAAATTTTTTGATTTTATTTTACTGGCTGGTTTATTGCAATTCATTGTATTGCATTGGGCAGTTTTTTTTTTAAGTTAATCTTATTGTTGTAATTTATATTGGATTTTATCCATTACAATTGTTGTTGTTGTTGTTGTTGTTGCTACTCTTGTATTAAACACAAAATTAATTACTTATTGCGTTGTAACCAAACGAACAACCAACCAACCAGTGGCTAAAGCCACTGTGTGGTCAATTGTAAGTGGGTGAGAGAGAGAGTGAGAGTCAGTGAGTAAAAGAATACGACAAATATTTGCTATTTAATGAAAACAATTGAGAGCATTTGTTGGAATTTTTTTTATTACACTCACTCTCTCTCTCACTCTGTCTTTTTCGTTCATTCAAAGGAAATTTTTAATTTTATTTCATGTTGTGGTCAGTTATTGAAAAGAATTTCATTATGTTTTACACAATTTTTTCTCTCTTTTTTTTTTGTTGGAAGGAGGGGGGGGGGGGGGGGGAACAGTATACTTTGATAATGTTTTGGGCAATTAACTAAAGTTTAAAACTTAAAAATTTTTCTTGCATAGTTTAAGGTTTTCTTAGGAAAATTAAAAGAATTTTTTTTACATAAAAACAAAGCAAAGCACATGTTGAGAGGCAAAAACAGGGTACAAGTAAATTTTATTCGAATAATCTTTAACGGTTCTACGAGTTTTGTTTTTATAAATTTATTTTGAGAATGAATTTTTGTTTTTAATTGATAATTTAATAAAAATTTTTATAAAAACTTGATTTAAATTTTGTTAGTGAAACGAATAAATTTTAATCGAATAATTTTAATCGTTAATTTTTTTTCTCAGAAAAATCAAAAGTTTTTTTTTATATAAAAGCAAAGCAAAGGAAATAGTGAGAGCAAAAAGAGAAAACAAGTGAATTTTATTCGAATAAGTCTTTTACGGTTATACGAGTTTTTTTTGTAAAGTTATTTTGAAATTTAGAAAATCAATAAAAAATTGCGTAAAAACTTGATTTAAATTTTGTTAGTGAATCGAATAATTTTGACGTCGCCGTGGTCTATTAATCGAATAATTTTAATCGAATAATTTTAATCGAATAATTTTAATCGTTAATTTTTTTTTCTCATCAAAATTAAAAGTTTTTCTTTTTATATAAAAGCAATGCAAAGGAAATGTTGAGAACAAAAAGAGGAGAGAAATGAGTTTGATTCGAATAATCTTTAACGGTTATACGAGCTTTTTTTTGGAAATTTATTTTGAAATTTAGAAAATCAATAAAAAATTTCGTAAAAACATGATTTATATTTTGTTAGTGAATCGAATAATTTTAATCGAATAATTTTAATCGAATAATTTTAATCGTTAATTTTTTATCGCAAAAAAATTAAAAGATTTTTTTTTACATAAAAGTAAAATAAAGGAAATGTGGAGAACAAAAAGAAAAGAGAAATTAATTTTATTCGAATAATCTTTAACGGTTATATAAGCATTTTTTGTAAATTTATTTTAAATATAATTTTTTTGTTTTTAATTGAAAATTTTATTAAAAATTTTGTAAAAACTGAATCGAATAATTTTAATCGATTAATTTTTTTCTCAGAAAAATTTAAAGATTTTTTTTCACATAAAAGCAAAGCAAAGGAAATGTTGAGAACAAAAAGAGAAAAGAAGTGAATTTTATTCGAAATAATCTTAAATGGAATCGAATAATTTTAATCGATTAATAATAGGTTCTATATATTTTTTAATAGGTTTCATTTAAAAATTTAGAAATTGTTATGAATACTTTCGAACAATTCGAATAGGTTTCTGTCTCTCTCTCTCTATGTATCAATTTGGATTAAATTTCTTATTTTATGGATTATTCGGGTACTTTTTCCTATATTTGAAATTCAAATAAAATTGTAAATTATTTAAATTTATATTAAATTTCTTATTTAATCGTTTAATAGTGTAAATGGTTTTTATTTGAAATTCGAATAATTTTAAATTTAATATATACGAATAATCGAATAAACCGATACATATGTATAAGCAAGGTCATTAAAGCTAAATGATTTTTTCAATAATAATTTCCAATATTTTTAACTACCAAAAAAATTCGTTAAAATTAATCGAATATTTTAAACGATTATTGTAAGGCACTGCAAACTTTATGAACGAATAATTCTGCATTAGTACAGTACTAAACTTTTAATGTTCTCATGTTCATTTTAAATGATTACTGAAATGATTTTTAATTCTCTTCTCAAAATTTTCTCCTTAAAGGCTTAACAAAATGTTTCTCTTGGAATAATTAGAAGAACAAATTTTTGGGCCACATTTAATGCTTTAATTTGTTTTAGAAAAATTCTCTTCTTCTATTTATCTTCCTTCTTTTCTAGCAAATATTCAACAAATTAAAGGCAAAAGGGTTTCATAAGCAGAAATAAAAAAAAAAAAACCGAATAAAATCCGAAACAAAAAATAAACTGGAAATATTTTTATTAGAAGCACCAGTCAGTTGTAGAAAGACTTTTTGAATATTTTCTTTTCTTTTTTTTTGTCTTCTGTGTCTGTGCAACTTTTTTTTGTTACAAACTTTATGTAGAGAGGGTATTAAAAGGACTTTATATGCTTGAGTTACTAAAAACAATACCAGCAACAACAAGGTAAACTTTCCGAAAGCTGATGATATTCTTTTTGCTTCTTTTTTTTTGAGATTTTATTCTCTGTGTTATTAACTTTTCTAACAAACTTTTCATAAGGCCACGGTGGTACGATTGAAAAGTTAATGGCATTATTAGAGTTTTCGGTTTAAAACATTATTTGCTGAAATTCGAATAAATAAATATATTTTATTCGAGTAATCGATTAAATTTTATTCGATTAATCGATTAAATTTTATTCGATTAATCGATTAAATTTTATTCGAGTAATCGATTAAAAATTATTCGTTTAAAATTTGATTTAAATCCAATTAAATTGAATGAAAACTAAAAAAAAATGTCAGCGGTAGTGTGCTAGCTTACGAGTATTAGCGTGAGGATCGTGAATTCGATTCCCACCAGATATTCTAGACTCTGACACTACACAGGGGCCATAAGCGAAGTTACTTAACTTGTATATAATTAAAATACATATAATTTGTAATTGTAATGTAATTTATAAATAAATAAAAAAAATTTTAAAACTTTTTGAATACTATACGAATACACGAATAGATTTTACTCGAGTAATCGATTAAACAATTATTCTTAAAAAAACCATATAAAATCCAATTAAATTAAATAATATTTAAAAAAATTTATAATTTTTATTGAAATTGTTAGATTAATCGTATAAATTTGAAGGAAGTAATCGATTAAAAATTTATTCGCATAAAATTAAAATGTCATCATATTGAATAAAGTGATAAATATTAGTTTTTGATTAAATTATCTTTTTGAAACTAGGTACACGAATACATTTTACTCGAGTAACCGATTAAAAAATTATTCTTAACAAAAAAGCATATAAAATCAAATTAAATTAAATAATATTTATAAATAAATTAATAACTTTTATTGAAATTGTTAGATTAATCATATAAAATTGAAGGAAGTAATCGATTAAAAATTTATTCGCATAAAATTAAAATGTCATCATATTGAATAAAGTGATAAATATTAGTTTTTGATTAAATAAGCTTTAAATTATCTTTTTGAAACTATGTATACGAATACATTTTACTCGAGTAACCGATTAAAAAATTATTCTTAACAAGACAGCGTATAAAATCCAATTAAATTAAATAATATTTAAAAAAGTTTATAATTTTTATTGAAATTTTTAGATTAATTGTATAAATATGAAACAAGTAATCGATTAAAAATTTATTCGCATAAAGTGAATAAATTATTTTTAAATTTAAAAACCTGGTGAAATCTAAAAAAAATATTAAAAAAATCTAGTAAAATCAAATAGAATATTTCATTTTTATTATTATAATTCCAACATACATAAATTATTCGATTAATCAAAACAATTTTATACGGCTAACCGGTTAAAAATTATAAAAAAACATAGATTTGAATGAAATTAAACGGAATTAAATGATAACTAGATGAGCCGTGCGAATATTTCGCACCGGTATTGCCGGAATGGATTTTAATACATACTATATTATGTAGAACTGCATTACTATTAAGCGACCCTGTCTTAGCTCACTTGAACATATAATAACAAAGACAACAGTATTATTATGCACTTCTATATAAAATATAATTTTTATCAATGAAAATATAAATTTTTCAATTTCTAATTATTTTTTGCCATTAGTGTTAGATATAAGCTTTAAAATGAGATATCATTCATTAAATTTGATGCGGTGGTATGAGAGATATTTGCAACCAACAAAAAAAAGTGCTTTAGAAATAGTATATATGATAAGAGTTAGAGAAATTTTACAATTCTAATTAGCTTTTCAATTATTCGGTAATAAATTATTCGAGTACAGTAGTCGCTTACAAATTAGAACTCTTTTGTTTTTGAGGCAATTTTAATTTCTGAATTTAATTCTAATTTCTGAATTAAACAGATATGCCTTCAAAAACTAAAATAAAACGCATTTAATTTTTTTTTATTTAAAACAAGAAAACAAAACGTAGCAATTCATTAACTAGCCACAAAATACAATAAATAAGGCAGAAACCAAACATCAAATAGGGAAAAACCTATATAATTTGGTGATTCCCCTTTTAAGTTTTACAGAATTAAAGGAATTTGGGGATTTCTTGTATTAAAATAGCAAAAGAAATTAGAATTTTAAAGCTTATAATATATTGCAAGCACTGATTCTAATTTCTGCAATTTCTAATTACTGGAGGTTCTACTGTACTGAGAGTAATCGATTAAAAAAATTTTAAATTTTTTAAATTATACGATCATTTGACTAGAACAAAAGTTTACATTCAAATTCATAAAAAAGGAAACTTTTTCATTAATAATTTTTAGTAATCGAGTAAAAAAAACCCACCATAACCTTGTCAAATCACCCACGTAACTTAATTTCTATGCATGCAAGTTCACTGTATGCCTATGGTTATAAAAATCTCTCTCTCTCTCTCTCACTCACTCTCACACAACGAGATCCTAAACAATATTAAAAGAGCGTATATACAAGCGACACACATCCTCTTGCACATATTAACTGACATAAACGGGATGTGTGAAACTGAAATTGAGCAATACAACAACAACAATAACAACGACAACAATATGAAATACATTAAAGTGTCCAACACTCTTTACATTTTCTTCTCTTCTTTCATTTCTAACGTTTACATTGAATTGCATATTACAACGGCGAGGACGACGACGACGACAACGAGGACGACGATGACTACAACAATGACAACAACATGAATAATGACGTCGACAAACAACTACCACATAATGTCGTTCATGTTTCTTATGCTTACGCACATGCAAAAACATTCGCATGCACACACACACACATATGCACTATTATTTGCATATTCTCATGTAGTTTGGTTTAATGTTACAATAGTGTTGAGAGTCTTTACATACTTCCTGGCTCTGGCTACAATTCATTATGACAACAATGGTGGGTAAAGGCGAAAGCAAGAGCGAAGTGAGAGAGAGAGTGTGTGTGTGTGCATGTGAAAGCCTAGAACAAACGAAGACTTTTAACATTATAACTGTTAACATATGCAAACACTCTTCTTCTCACTCCAATTTGTTGTTCTTCTTTCTATTATGGATGTTTATAAACACTCTGATACACACACATGCAGCCACTATCTGTCTCTAACTAAACACAGTTTATAATTATTGGCGTTGGAAAAATGTAATTTCTTTTAGAGTACTTGACTGTACTTTAGAGATAAGGTTTGGGTGATTTTTATAGAATTTTTAACAATAAAAGTAAACAGGATATTACAGTTTAAATTCGAAAATTCTTATAAAGAAGCTAACACAAAGAAATTAACTAAGAATCCTTAATAATTACACTATGCAAGAAAATAAAAAAAAAAAATTAAATCCACCCCACTAATCACATAGTGTAGAAGTCAAAAATAACTTTTTTATATTTCTCGAACCCTTCAAACTTTTTTTATTTGACCAAAACTGTGTTTTTATGGCTTTATGCATAAATTTGTGGATTATTCAAACATTTCTGATCCCATTTCTAAAATTTAAATTTTATTGGAAAGGGGAGAGATGGACCTTTACAACGATATACATATAACTATTATTTGAAAACATGAAATTGAATTATTTTATATTAAACAACTAAACTAAGAGTTCATTTGATGAGATGACATAAGTATACAAAAAATATAACTCGACTGTTTGACTCTTTTAATAATAACTATGGCAATTTTTATCCGATTTTATCAAATGATAACTCAATCTCTTCACAAAAGAACAGACTTTAAGAATATCATCACTTATTTTGTATTTTTTTATGAAAGTTTGCTTCTAGGAATGATCAAACTTGAAAAAATATAAAAAAATTCGAATTTTCCAAGTTTAACTCATCAAATCTTATAGCATATTAAGTCAAATAAGCGATATATGTATACCGTTTTAAAGGGAGAGATGGACCTTTACAACGATATACATATAACTATTATTTGACATAATATGCTAAGAGATTTGATGAGTTAAAATATGAATTTTTTTCATATTTTTTCAAGTTTGTTTATTCCTAGAAGCAAACTTAAATAAAAAACTAAAGGATAAGTGATAATATTCTTAAAGTCTGTTCTCTTGTGAAGAGATTGAGTTATCATTTGATCAAATCGAACAAAAATTACCGTAGTTATTATATAAATAGTATAACAGTCAAGTGATATTTTTTATACAAGCATTTCATCTCATCAAATAAACTTTTAGTTCAAAAATTTTCAGAATTTTTAATAAATCTTGATTGTTTATCGAAAAATAAGGCAATTTCATGTTTGCACGACAATCAGAAGCCGGGTAATATTTAAGTTTTTTGCAAATATTATTATTTCTCTTTGCACAACCATTTGTACAACTACTGGTGGTCGCTCAAACATGAAATTGAAGTATTTTATAATAAACAACTAAACTAAAAGTTCATTTGATGAGATGCCATAAGTATACAAAAAATATAACTCGACTGTTTGACTCTTTTAATAATAACTATGGCAATTTTTATCAGATTTTATCAAATAATGACTCAATCTCTTCATAAGAGAACAGACTTTAAGAATATCACCACTTATTATATATTTTTTTAAGAAAGTTTGCTTCTAGGAATGATAAAACTTGAAAAAATATAAAAAAATTCGAATTTTCCAAGTTTTGATGAGTTAAACTCATAGCATATTAAGTCAAATAATAAATATATGTATATCGTTTTAAAGGTCCATCTCTCCCCTTTCCAATAAGATTTAAATTTTGGAAATCGGATCAGAATTGTGTGAGTAATCTAGAAATTTGTGCGAAAAGCCACATAAAATAGTGTTTGTCAAACAAAACAAATTTGAATGGGTTCAAGAAATATAAAAGAGGTATTTTTGAGTTCTTCTCAACTATTTAGTACTCAGGGGTATTTCCATTGCCCCACCGAATAATTATTAAAAAAATTCTGTCATTTATTGTGTGCATTTCATTCACTTTCTTTTGAAGACCCTAACTACACGTTCCCCCAATAGTTTTCTGTTTAATATTGTAATTTTTAATGGCATACACTTGCAAAAAAAAAAAAAACGAAGAAAAAATAAGAAAAGAAGTCCTCAGTAAATCATTTTTTTCATTGTATGAGTAGCACATAGAAAATTACAAATTTTATGGCATTTTAAAGGCTTTAAAAGATTTTAATTTACTGTGTTATCAATGTGTACGTATACATATTGGGTAGGAGCAAAAATATATGTATTTGGTGGTTCTGCATTATAAGGCAATGCTTAGCGCATAATTCCAGAGTTATTTTAAGTTTCGATTACTAACAAAGACTCTGATGGGTACTATTTTTTATGTTTTAATTTATTCTGGTGAACAGTGTTGGATAAAATAATAAGGACAGCTTCGTTTTTCTCTATTATATTCCATAGGATTTTATAAACTAGGCTTAAAAGCAAAGGAATTTAATCTATAAGGAATATGGTAAAGACCTGAAGCCTTTGGGTCCATTTTTTTAATCACGAATAAGCAGAAAAGAAAGAACAAGACTCCTAGTAGGGCCAGTTACAGATGTCTTGACCTTGAAATAATCACACGAGTATCCATGCCAGATTGTGGTCAACAGAAGTTATGTTGCCAAACTCATACTGGATTTTTCTAAATGCAGGAGTAAAATGGTTCTACAATCATTGATAAACAACCAAAGGCGCCTGGACATCCAGGCACCAGTATTTATCTGGGATCTAGCAAGAGTATCAACCATTTTGTATTCATGTTCTTAAGATCACAACGCAGTCGTGACTTACACCAGATCGTCCTAAACGCCCACTTAAAACAGTTTGACTGTCAACTAAAAGCATACAAAAAATTTGAATTTAAAGAAGCGAGAACAGCAGCGGTCTTAAGAGCCTTTAAAATACTAAATATCGTCGCCTGAGAGAAGCGAAAGTGTCTACACAAATATTCGCGTTGGCAACAAGGCCCTAAATAGATTAAGAAAATTCTCAAACAACTTTCCCTCGGGCACCGTTCCCTCAGTAGCGGGTTTCTAACAGTCTAATGCCCTCAAACATATGGCGTCGATTACTGTTTGACATACAAGTCTACTGGAGTCAAGGAAAAGGCAGCATCCCCGTGGATCTGTTGGCACCAGAGCGGGTGGTTGAAATCGGCTGGAAATCACATAACCGATCACTTCAGGGAAAACACCATTTCAGTATGGCAACAACAATGGAAAGATGAAGACAAAGGAAGGTGGACGGCGAGACTTATTCCGTACGCAAGGCCATGGATTAGTCGGAAATTTGGAGAGCTAAATTCCGACACTACACAGATGCTATCGGGTCACAAATATTTTCGAAAATATTTGCATAGTATGGGTAAGACCGTCTCCCCTTATTGTCTTTACGAGGAAGGGTAAGTAATTGATGACGCAAGGCACACTGTTTTCGAATGTGCACGCTGGCAGAGTTATCGCTTTGTACTGAGGTCCACAGTTAGAACGATCATGACCGTGCTAATATTGTCGGGATTATGATTGCGTGTAAAGAGAATTGGAACTCAGTGGCGAATCATGTGGAGTATATTCTAAGACTAAAGCAGAGAGATTTTGAGGCTGCAGAACATGTAGGCCCGTCGGTATAGATGACAGTGGCACACCTATCAAAGGAAATTCCGAACGGGGATCTAAATGAAAGGAATAATGGAGATACTTAGAAGTCTCCTAAACTTTCGATATGCAATCCAGACGCGGATATGTGCACTCCGAAGATATCGCAGCGGAGACGGTACCCGAGGTAAAGTTGGGGTAAGGTGAACTCTCAACGCAAAATACTAAACTTTTTCTTACGGATGCCTTTTGCAGAATGACGAAGAGGGGTAAATGTAACCGCACCATAGAGGAAGTCGTCACATCCTCCGTGAGTGTGGCCCTCACCCACTAAATCCACCCCTCGGCGTAATACAAAGGCGCCAGGAGCTGCAAAAGCCATCCGCAAGCAAATGTTTAGTATTTTGCATTGAGAGTTCACCTTACCAACTTCGCCTCGGGCACCGTTCCCCATTATTGGAGAAACGACATTCGGAATATTAGAATGACCGTTCAAAAGAGGTTTCCAACAGTCCCAATTGTTTAGACGTATGGCGCTGCTTATTGCTTGGCATTTAGGTCAAGTGGAGCCAAGGATAGAACAATGTCATGCAGCTTTTTGTTCTTGCTGGGCAAGGACTGCTTGGCTCCTGTTATACTTTGCATTCTCTGGAGTAGTTTTCTTATGTTACTCTGACTGAACGCCACTTTTGTTCTTATTTTTAGCTATTACAGAAGCATAATTTTGTCTATCCTTGCAGCTTTCCTTTCTTGTTTAGTTTAGCCACTAAAAAGGGCTTCTAAGTGTTCCTTCACAGTTTTGGTGTTGCTTAGTTGAAATTAAATTCCTTTCGTCAATTCAATAATCAAGATTTTCTTTTGGTTATCCGATAACCTTTTAATATTTCGTAAAATTTATGGACACAGCTTTTGCTCATCACCAATATTTTGACTTGGCTCTCAATGTAATTGTTTTGAGAGAAAAGAAAAAAAATTTTCTGCTCTTTAGGCCTCTATGCATAAATGAGAAGAAGAAGAAGAAAAAAAAAAACAAGAAAAAATTAAAGAAAAGAGCAGAGCATATGCCTATCAAGTATGAACATTGAGCATGAATGCATTAGTGTTTGTACTTGTATGGGTGTATGTGTGTTTGTGTGTGTGTTATGAAAGGGAGAAAAAAAAACTTGAAGAATTTTATATTAAGTTTACACAATGCAGTCAAACACACATACACTAGCGCATACACTTGTGTATACTTAAGCCAGCATTCAAAGGCACACACACACACACGTATTTGCATGCATATGCAAGCTTATAGAGAGTGACACATACAACATGAATAGATAGACGCAGAAGTAGAAGAAGAAGAAGAAGCAGAAGAAGAGTGTGTTGTAAAAAGATGGAATGTTGTCATGAATTAATTTTGCAACATTTTTAATTGAGCGCAATTAATTTGCACAAACTGCCAGCACACACAAAATGAGCATCAGCAACAGCAACAAAAACAATGAAGGCAGTGGTGAGAATAAAAGCACAGCAAAAGAATAAATTGTAAGAAAGACAGAGAGTGAGAGAGCGAGAGAGTGCGAGAGTAAAATAGGTGAAAAAAAGGGTTAAATTACAACAACATTTACGCCTGTGTTTACAAATCAGTGTAAGAAAGGAAAAGAACTCAAAAAAAAAAAAAATGCAAAAAATAATTAAGAAAACTTGAAAGCCAACTGGCAAAAGACACAGTAAAACAAAAACAGAAAAAACAAAAAAGAGAATAAACAAAAAGAACAAAAACAACAAACAAGAGAGAATAAAAAGGGCATGTAAGAGAGTTAGTTGTATAACAACAATTGGTTGCTTTCGCATGTGAATATGAAATTAAGGAAAAAAAGAGGGAGAGAAAGAGTGCATGAAAGAAAGTTAACGGTTAAATGATATGCACTTAAAGAAATTAATGCACGATTTTGAAAAGGAAAATAAATGCAAGACACAGCGATTTTTGAAAATTTTTATTAACGATCTGTTAAGGTTGTGACGGCAACGGGCGGAGATCTTGTTTTTGCCCACACCATACCTATTTACATATGTCCCCCGGTTCAATCAAATCATTATTGTTTATTATTTACAAATAATTAGTATTTATAATCCAGCATTTATTATTAAAGGGTCCGCCAAAAAATGGTATGAATATTAATACTACTAGGAATAGTTCTTTTGGAAAATTATTTTAGTGTATAACTTTATAGTACCTAAAATATTTCATTTCATATAACTACTGCATAGATCTTATGATCTATTTTAATAAAGTTTTAAAAATTTTTTAACTGCTGTTGTATGACTTACATGTCACCGACATACAGACAGAGTAGGCACAAGATCTCTCTGCTCAATTCTATTGTTGCCTGCTCTCCCATTGGAAATTTGTAGAGTATGATGCAACATGTTTGATGTTGCTAGTTGTTCGATCGTGTTTGATATGATTTTTGTTACTTTTGGGGAACGACAAGTGAGCAGTGGCTTGAGCAGGCGACTTCAGTTGGTGATGAGTTGCGGATAGGTGAGGTCGATTTTATTAATTTACTTTCGCTTAAGGAAAAATAAATCATTAGTGGTGTTGGTTGTCTCCACTAGTGTAAGTTTGATTATCTGCAAAACATTGACATTCGCACTGGGAAGCCTGTACGGCAATTGGTCCGGGCGTATGCCGTGCAATTGTGGTAACTTGCTGAGGACGGACACATGGAGGCCTAGGAACCATATGCCAGAATCATCCTCCTTTGGTTGATTTAACGAATGTGCCAGGGAAATATCATCGGCCCAGTAGGAATTACAGTCATCCTGAGCGTAGGCCGTTTGATTGTTGTTCTAATGACTTGACGGAGTGTTGTTTGGCCAGCTTAGGGTATTTTTTTTAATTAATTACCAATTTTATACACTTTGCTTTAGTTTTAACTTAGTTTAGTACGTAAGCTATTACCAGTTATTGTTAATAAACAGTTTCAAAACTTCAATGAAATATTTTTTTCTGTAACCACTGGACACCGATGATCTACACCAGCACCCAAGCAGAAACGTGTCGTTACAAGCTGTTCAGTAGCTTTCACGTGAAAGCTAACCTACTAAGGAATATGCAGCGTTTTAACAATCAAAAAAAAAAATTCATAAAAATAATGAAAAATTGATTACAGAAGTAGCGATTTAAATGTGGCCACTCTCAGCGTATGAGTGATATTAAATTCAATTAATACCGTTTGCAATACAACAAAATTAAAATATTATTTTATTGCATACTTTTCAGAGTAATTACTCTAATACAGTGCAGTTAGTATGGGTATAGGGTGCGTATGAGTAATATTTTTTGAATAGAATTCAATATAAAGTATACTCCCATAAATATGAGGTCAATATCAACTGCAATGGATTTTTTTTTATATAATCTATGTATGTAAGCTTTTAAGGTATTTTTTGATGACCTATTAATTCTACTTTTTAATAATTTGTTTTTCTAAATATGATTCAAAATGTACTTAACAAACTATCAACTGTCAGTGTATTTATAAAATATGGCTAGAGGAAAGTATGGCCAATGATTGAAACCTCAGTGTCCTCTGTCCTGTCCTGAAAAAGGTAGACCCTACGATATACGCCAACTACAGGGGTATAAGCCTTCTCCCTATCGAATATAAGTTTTTTACAGGCGTATTATGCGGACGGCTGAAGCCACTTGTGAAAACACTGATCGGATCTTATCAGACTTGGCAAATACACCATCGTCCATATCCTTACACTACGCAAATCCTGGAAAAGGCCCACGGAAAACAAGTCGACACACATCATCTTTCTGTAGACTATAAGGCTGCTTTCGATTGTTTCATAAGGGATCGTGCGAGGTTTCAGACAAGGCGACCTCTTATCATGTGACCATTTCAACTTCGTCAAGGAGAAAGTGTTTTGCGAAAGGCAGAAGGTCTATTTTAATGCATTATTTTTTTTATTCTCTTTTGTAATTGTTTTAATTCATATTTCGTATTAAATTCCTCTTTAATTTTCATAAGAAATTGTCATGCTTAAGAAGAATTTTCCTTTTTTTTAAATAAATTTTTTGTGATTTGATTTTAATTAAAATGAAATAAAATTTCTATTACTAAGATCTCATCTCTCTTACGCACACACAAATACACACACACACACACACTTATGCACTCATACACTCATAACATGACACTCATTTCCATAAACATTTGAAATAAAAAAAAAAATTGAAGAAAATAAAATAAAATACTCGGCATTAAAGGCTTAAAAGTGAAGCAAAACAATTTCGACAAATAATTCGAAAAATAATAAAAATAAACAAGAATACACTCACACACACACATACACTCACGCACACACACACACAATACATATACGAATAATAAATACAATAACAACAACAAATAAAATAATAAAAATCAAATAGGATATGAATTTCGAAATCCTTTGAAATACTTCTCTTCCTGATGCTAGGAAAACAATCGAAAAGAAATTTTTATTCGTTTATTCGTTTATTGTTTTTCTTTTAACAATAACAACAATAATATCAACAACAAAAAAACACACACAATATGTGAATATTACAGTGGGTCACAAACATTAGCCTACGATTGTCTACATCACATATTCTAAACGTTAAAATAAAAATTTCCTATGAAAAGCTTCTCAAAACTCTATGACCGCGTCAGCTTATTGATAAAGCTGGATCGTAATCCCTGATTAAGGATTCTAATGGACCAATTAAGTTAGGTTAAACGATGCCTCGACTCTTGCGTATGCTGACGAACATTAACTGACTATCATAAGGCGTACCAAGTGAGATGTTATTGTTGCCTTTAGTGCTAGTGAATCGGGAGTCTACTAAGACAGGTCTGGCAGTAAATGAGAGCAAAACAAAGCATATTTTATCGTAAAGAAGACACGTGCGGCCTATTGATTCTTAGATAACGGCCGGTAACAATACTTTCGATATAGTCAAGGAATTTATTTATCATGACTCCATCGTTACCATCAAAAATGATGTCAGTCTGGAGCTCAAACGCAGGATAATTCTTGCCAATAGGTGCTACTGTGGTCTCAATAGGCACTCTCTCCTATGACAAAACTAATACCCTACAAGACGCTCATCCTAACTGTGCTTCCTTACGGCGTAGAGGCATGGACCCTATTAAGCACTGATGCAGCAGCCTTGAGAGTATTCGAGGGAAAAGTCTTACGTAAGATCTTTGGTCCAGTGCAAGTTGGCAATGATTTCCATATCCGATACAACAGCAAGCTGTATGAGCTCCTCAACAACATAGGCGTTATGCAGTGTATTAATATCCCGCGGTTGCGCTTACTCGGAGGATGGTCCGGCGAGACGGCTATTTGATGTGAGGACCTGCGGAAGTTCGAGAAGAGGATGACCTTGTCTCCATTAAAAGAACCAAATCGAGGAAACTCTGTCATCGATTGGTGTAATCAACAGAACCGCCTGGAAGGATATCTTACGTTAGCCCGAAATCCGTTAATCGGGTTGTTAATGGCCAATTAGGTAAGTAAACGATTCTAGCTATGGTAAGATTAACTAAATTATTAAAACTAAACCGAAGAAGTCGCCGCGGTCTAGTGGGTAGTGTGTTGGCTTATTAGACGAAAGGTCCGGGTTCGAATCCCAGGTCAGACATCAAAAAACGAAAAATATTTCTTCTTCCTCTCAGCATATCCGTTTAAAAAGTCTAACAATATTACTTAATCACCCCCCCCCCCCTTCCACTCTGCTGCCAATAAAGTTAAACTGCCCTGTAAAACGAACGATTATCTGTACTAGCCTCGTGTAGTTAATAGGCAATGGAAAGTCCAGTGACCTGCAATCGACATAAGAATTATATCTTGAATGATTCATAATTTCATTAAGAATTATGAACGAAGGCATTTCCATTATGTTCATGATCTCCTTCTGATGTCATTTCTGTATGTTGACGCTGCCTATAAGAAAATTTAATATCAGAAGCTTTAATAAATATATCAGAACCTATTCTATCCTATTCTATCGCCGTGGTCTAGTAGGTAGTGTGTTGGCTTATTAGGCGAAAGGCCATGTTCGAATCCCAGGTCAGACATCAAAACGAAAAAAATTTCTTCGGCGACTTCCTCTCAGCAGATTTCTGGCAAAGACTCTGAGAGTAAAAAATTGCCATGAAAAGCCTCTCAAAAATCTGTCGTTCGGAATCGACTTTAAACTGTAGGTCCCGCCACTCATGTATAAAAATTAACGCACCCAACACATAGGTGGTGTGAGAAGCTAGGTCGTAATCCGGAATGAAGGGTTGTAATGGCCAATTATGTATGTATGTAAACCGAAAAGGAAATCATATAAGTACACAGCAAAATCGAATTATCTTTGCAGCTAATTACTAATGATCGGGTATCTAACGCCTTCCATCGGATCGAAGCGTAGCTGTGGTGTCTATTCAACGCCGAATTTTAGGCTTTAGATCGTATAACAAAGAAGGTTTGATTTAAAAATGATTTCTAGCGGCTTATTTAGAGACAAGTGTGTGGAAATAAATTCGAATTTAATAAACCAAAGACACAAACCACTTTTTGACTCTAACAGAGGGTAAATATTGCTATTTAACAGAGCACTGTTAACACTGGTTAGGTTAGGTTAGGTCGTAGTGGTAGCTCTGATATCTTAAAGCTCACTTGATGCCACGGGTGAAACGCAGTCCCTGTACTAACCAAGTTCCGCCAAATCAGGGAAAGGAAGAAGTTGATCAGCGTAAGGGCTGCACTAACACTGGTTAACAGTGGGAAATAAGTAGATTTGTTTTCTATTTTAAAATTATTGAAGACCATTGACATAAAAAATTTAATTCTCATTATGTTCGATTATTAATTGCCAACAATAGCGTTTATATGAAACAGTCTCTACTATAAGAGACAATCATCTGTGAAGTGGCAACTTGTGGGCATTCAAACCGGGATTGTCACTTCTCTAAAAATAAAATAAAATTTCCTTTAGAAATTTTGTGCATCAAAATAAATTAGAATTTAATAAAGCAAAGACATAAACCCACAATTTTAGCAAAGCCACTTTTTGACTCCAACAGAGTAAACAGTGGCAAGAAGTAGATTATTTTTCTGCTTTGGAATTATTGCAGATTATTGGCATAAAAACAGGCAAATTTCATTATGATCACATTATTATTTTTGTGAAGAGAAGTGTTGAAATGAAAAGAACGGTTGGAAAGATGATCCTCTGGACTACCGTTTACCTATAGTCTGTATGGTGTACTATTTCTTATATGGCCAAAGATCTTTTGGAGAATTTTTAAGCAAAAAATTAATATTTTCAAAGACAATATTCACAACATCATATCACTTTGTATGTGTGACAATATTGCTGATTACGTTAAGAGGCCTTGGAACCTACCTTTGAGTATGATATGGTACCCATAGACCTAGTGTATGTCCTAAAATTAACTTCTAAACAAGTAACCTTTCAATAGATGGATACTGTTAAATAGCTAACAGTGCTCTGTTAAGAGATAATTTTGTTCTGTTAATGGCAAATGTGGCCTTGCTAACATTTGTGGATTGCGTCTTGGATTTTCAAATTTTAAATTATCTTCATAAACATCGAAAAGTGTGTTGTTTATACGTAGCTTTTCAAAATTAATTTTGAAATTATGGCGTATATTGACAACGATTGTACTGCATTCTTGGCATAATTGGAATTTTGTGAATGCTTAATAATGGGTTATCCATTTCGTGCTTTCAAAAGTAAAATTTTTATTGTAAAGTTGGAACGAACGTTGACATTGTATGTGAAACACTACATAATTTAAATGACCTCCATGGGAAGTGCTGTAAGCATTGATTCTTTTGAGGTAATTTTCAATCACTTCTTGACACATATTGGACGGTATCTCAGCTATAATTTGACAAATGTTGGTTTTTAAGTGCTTCAAGAGTTGAAGGTTTATCTGCATAAACACGGTCTTTCACGTAGCCCCACAAAACAAAGAGTCTAATGATGTCAAATCGCATGATCTTGGTGGCTAGTTGATATCGCCATGAAGAGAAATTACGCGGCCAGGAAATGTCTCTTCCAATAAAGCCATATTCGCTGAAGTTGTGTGGCATGTGGCACCGTCTTTTTGAAACCACATATCCTCCAAGTCGTACTCTTTAATAGCTTTCAAAAAAAAAGTCGCTTATCATATGACCATAATGCTCCGAATTGACGGTGACAGTCGTTCCACCGTCGTTTTCGAAGAAAAAGGTGTGATTGGACCAACTTCGGACCAAAGAGTGCACCAAACAAAGACTTTTTCTGGATGTAATGGCCTCTCTTCAATTACTTGAGGATTCTCAGAACCCCAAATACGACAATTTTGTTTATTAACACACCCACCGAGTATGAATTAGGCTTCAACGCAGAAGAAAATTTTGTTCGAAAAATTGCCACCCACCGCCTGTTGTTCAACATTAGGAATGGTCAACTGGCGTGAGTTGGACTTTAAATGGACGTAGGTGTAGATCTAAATGCAAATACACCATAATGGGGTTGCCTTGGTCTAGTAGGTAGTCTGCTGGCTTATTAGATGTAAAGCCAGGGTTCTCGTATCAGGCCAGGCATTAAAATAAAAAAAAAAAATACAAAAAAAAAGTATTTTTCGGCGATTTCTTCGCTTTCTCTTCTTGTTTCTCAAAAATTTGATGTTCGGAGTCGACTTTAAACTGTAGGTCTCGCCACATCTGTATAAAAATTAACACACACAACATAAGTAGTGTGAGAAACTGCGGGCTTCTTGTGGAGGATTGCTGTAGACTGTCTAATGGTGAAGGTATAGCTTTGGCCATTTTACAGTCACCAGCAGCAACTTGTTTCCTTACCGTTCGCAGCTTCCCTCTCTCTTTCCACCTTCCCTAAAACCAGTACAATGGAGTGTATGAGTTCGGGCCATCCTCTGAGTGCTGGTTTAAACAAAAAAAAAAAAATAATGTGCCTTAAGACAGTCCCAATTCCTGAGAAGGATGAGAAATCGACATATTCGGGTCTTCGGCAACATTTTCACTTACAATAGCGATATTTTCAGTGGAATGAGCGAAACGATAATGCACAGGCCTTTCAATATTTGTAACCAGTCTAGTCTCTTCAATTTTCTTCCCAGTATTACCAATTGCTTGCGTAGTTGGACGATTATGTAAACCTTAAACTCCTCTTAGAGCACAATACGTGGCTATGTTGGGCTCACCCTTTTTGTAGTAGGTTTTGATAATTTTTATGCGTTGCGTGATAGTTAAGCGATCCATTTTCGTTAATGTCAGACTTTCATCTGGAAAGCAAGAAATTAATTTCTTAACTTAGTTGGTCCGATAAATTCTTTCAAACTTGGTTTCATTAAACGATTATGGTTATTACGGCTAAGTGCAATTGTTAAGTCTTTCAGAAGTGAAAGCAAAAAGTAATGCTACAATTTTTAATAATTTGCTTTCTTTCAAATTAAAAAAAAAAAAACTTAAAAATCCTGAATTAATGAGTAAATAAATTAAAAAACTTTAGGTTTTTATTTTGTTTTTTTTTAAAGTACGACAACTTTTGTATAATACTATACCAACATTGAGTGTATATAAGCAGTAAATGCTTACGAGTGTATATGTTTCATTAAGTGGCTTTTAACCTTCAAGGCTTTACAACAAAGCAGCCCCATTTGAAATACACTCACTCTCACTTAAAACACAGCAACACTCTATAAACCCAACGTACGTTTAAACACACACACACACACATATTCATGCATACTTCAACAAAGATAAACAATACAAAAGCCCGCCGCAAGCATAAATAACAAGTGAGTGGATAGGCGTTAGAAAGGGAAAGAGAGAGTGAGGGTTTAGTTGAAGAGTAAAAATAAAAAAAAGAAGAAGAAAAGTTTAATCCCCTGTTAAGTAAGAGCCTAAACATGGCACCTGAAGCAAAACTGTTCGGTCATTTGCAAATAAAAAAAAAAAAACTTTTTCGTTTTTGTTTTTGTTTTGTAAAGAAGAAGAAAAAAACCATGTGAAGCAAGAGAAAGAGAAAAAGAAAAATGAAAACTTACACACACACACACATACACACATACACGCACCTACTTTATGGTGTTTCTCTTTGAAAGAGAGAATAAAACCAAACCTGAACCAGGGATGGGAAATTGATCTTAACAAATTGTATTAACTTTTAACAAAAAATTGTGTTAAATTTATTTTTGTTTTGTTCTTTTTTAAACTTTTTTTTATTAAAAATTGAATAAAAATACAAACGGCAATTCATTTTACATATGTTTATATAAATACAGTAGCGAGCACAAAAAATGCAACACTGTGCCATATGATCTTTAATAAGATCTGTTTCAAAATAACGGTAACTAATTTATCTATTTTCTTTTGCTGTTAATTCTTTCAATCAATAAGTTTTCAAAGTAACCACAGTTTATTCCAAATTCTGCTTTAAAAAGTTAAATATTTTTGAATTAGTGAAAAAATGTGCAAATTTTTAGCGAGCAAAAAAAAAAAATGCAACATAATAAAAAAAATAGTTAAAGTAAGTTATTTATTTAATTATAATTGAAAATTTCTCAAAAATAAGTTATACAACATGTGTTTTGTAATAGAAGCAGCTCTCAGCTCTCAGCTGACAGCAAAACTGCAAGGAAAAACCAATACGTGAAGTTGGACACCTCTTTGGTGTAAATCAATCAACCGTATGTCGGATTAAATCTCGATTTTCCTTGAGAAATAGTGTGGAAAGGAAACCAGGTAGTGGTAATCCTTGAAAAACTACCTCTCGCCAAGACCGCCAGATGATTGCACTGGTTAAAAAAGATCCACGAAAGACCGCAGTGGACGCAGTGGACGTTGCTAATTTCGCAAATGAGCAAATGGGAGTCTCTATAGGCGTTCACACTGTTCGCCGTAGGTTGAAAGAGGCTAATTTGAATGCGAGACGACCCGCAAAGAAACCTCTCATCAGTGCGATCAATAAAAAGAAGCGCCTGGAATTTGCAAAACGTTACAAAGATTGATCAAATGAACAATGGGCTAAAAAAGTCTTGTGGAGCGATGAAAGCAAATTTAATTTGTTTGGCTCCGATGGGATAAATTTTGTTCGAAGACCGCCTGGACAGAGATATTCTCCAATATATCAACTTCCAACCGTAAAACATGGCGGTGGATCAATAAAGGTGTGGGGTAAGGAACGATTTGTTTAAAAAAAAATTATTGATTTTACGTCACGTATTTACAGGTGCGTTATCCCGTGATGGGGTACGTCCCTTAACACAAATCGAAGGAAAAATGGACGCCAAGAAGTACTGTGAAATCCTTGGAGAACACATGCTTCCTTATCTGCGAGAAAAAATGCCTCCTGGTAGCATATTCCAACAGGATAACGATCCAAAGCACTCAAGTCGCTTAGCTCGAAACTTTTTAAGGGACAATGATGTCAATGTTTTGGATTGGCCATCACAGTTTCCCGATCTAAACCCCATAGAAAATCTATGGGAGCTATTAGATCGGGAAGTTAAGAGGAAATATCCGTCAAATAAGAGGCAATTAGAAGAAATTTTGAAAAGTGAAGGGGGAGAAAATATCCATTAACACATTAATAGCTTTAGTCAACTCTATGCCTTCTAGGTTGCAAGAAGTCATAAAAAAATAAGGGCTACGCTACTAAATATTAATTTTAAGATTTTTTTTTTTTTGTAAGATTTCCTATTTAATTTAAATAAACACATTAAATTTTATGCTGTTTTTATGCATTTTTATTGTTGCTCCCATGAAATTCGCACTCTTTTTAATAAATGACAAAATAATAGATCATTAATTAAAAATATTTTCATAGTTGTTATTGATAATAGGTATCTTCTATAACTGTATTGAATTAATAACCCAAAGAAATATTTTGAACTGGTCACCATTTTTTTTAAAATTATCGCACTTAAAGATAATTTTACCCAACGTTGCATTTTTTGTGCTCGCTACTGTATATTTATAAAAAAAATCTTGGTTAATTTTTTCCTTCTTTGGTTATTTTTTATTTAATTTTGGTTATAAAATTTTTTTGATCTACAAACACGACTGATTCAACTCAAACTCTGAACACTGAAACTTCTCTTGCTTGCTTTGGCTTGCCTTTTATATTACTGGATCATTAGTGTGATGTATGCCCTTGAAGGACGATGACGTCCTTCGGGAACAATCTAAAAATGTAAACAACTTAGGTTCATTCTTGTTGTTTCTTGTTTACATTAGCAGGTGGATTAGTTTTGTTGTTGCGTTGTTCGCTCTGTTCGCTATTTTATACTGCACATTGTTGTTTCTTGTTTACTTCTTTGTTGTTCCCTTCATGTTGTTGTTGGTTATTTACGTCTTTTTATCCTTTATTCTTGTTTATTCATCGATCTTTATTTATTTTTGTTGGCATATTTTTTTCTACTCATTCATTGATCACGTGAACAGTGCACTGTTTTGTTTTTGGAGCTTTTGTTTATTATTTTAACAACACCATTTCCACTTTCGTAACAATATTAAAGTTAGTTGTTAAGTTTACATATTATGCATCTGTTTATTAATTTTTATGTTCTTTCTGTAAGCATATACAGTAGCGAGCACAAAAAATGCAACGTTGGGTAGAATTATCTTTAAGTGGGATAATTTAAAAAAAAAATGGTGACCAGTTCAAAATATTTCTTTGGGTTATTAATCCCTACAGCTATATAGATACCTATTATCAATAACAACTATGAAAATATTTTTAATTAATGATCTATTGTTTTTGTCATTTATTAAAAAGAGTGCGAATTTCATGGGAACAATAAAAATGCAACAGCATAAATTTTAATGTGTTTATTTAAATTAAATAGGAAATCTAACAAAAAAAAAAAAAAATCTTAAAATTAATATTTAGTAGCGTAGCCCTTATTTTTTATGACTTCTTGCAACCTAGAACCTAGCATAGAGTCGACTAAAGCTATTAATGTGTTAATGGATATTTTCTCCCATTCACTTTACAAAGTTTCTTTTAATTGCCTCTTATTTGACGGATGTTTCCTCTTAACTTCCCGATCTAATAGCTCCCATAGATTTTCTATGGGATTTAGATCGGGAGACTGTGATGGCCAATCCATCATCCATCAATGACATCATTGTCGCTTAAAAAGTTTCGAGCTAAGCGACTTGAGTGCTTTGGATCGTTATCCTGTTGGAATATGCTACCAGGAGGCATTTTTTCTCGCAGATAAGGAAGCATGTGTTCTCCAAGGATTTCACAGTACTTCTTGGCGTCCATTTTTCCTTCGATTTGTGTTAAGGGACCTACCCCATCACGGGAAAACGCACCTGTAAATACGTGACGTAAAATCAATAATTTTTTTTTAACATATCGTTCCTTACCCCACACCTTTATTGATCCACCGCCATGTTTTACGGTTGGAAGTTGATATATTGGAGAATATCTCTGTCCAGGCGGTCTTCGAACAAAATTTATCCCATCGGAGCCAAACAAATTAAATTTGCTTTCATCGCTCCACAAGACTTTAGCCCATTGTTCATTTGACCAATCCTTGTAACGTTTTGCAAATTCCAGGCGCTTCTTTTTATTGATTGCACTGATGAGAGGTTTCTTTGCGGGTCGCCTCGCATGCAAATTAGCCTCTTTCAACCTACGGCGAACAGTGTGAACGCCTATAGAGACTCCCATTTGCTCATTTGCGAAATTAGCAACGTCCACTGCGTCCACTGCGGTCTTTCGTGGATCTTTTTTAACCAGTGCAATCATCTGGCGGTCTTGGCGAGAGGTAGTTTTTCGAGGATTACCACTACTGATTTCCTTTCCACACTATTTCTCAAGGAAAATCGAGATATAACAATAATTAAGCTTATTAGATACTATTATTTTTTGTAAATATATTGCCTTATTGAACTTCTAATTTTAAGAAAGAAAAAATTAAATAAATTTTGATGTCTGATGTATGTGATTCGCGGCAGTGTAAACGTAGTACTCAGAAACCCTCATTAAAACACTTACAGAGAGCTAAAATACGGCTAATAAATGACTCAAATTTTTATCATAAATGATCTAAAATGAAGTCCAAATTAATACCGACATGACTGATAAATATCAATAAAAGGACTCATAAAAGACTCGCATACGATTAAACGATGAGTGAAAGGCGACTTGAAAAAGAATCATAAACGAAAGTAAATAAGACTAATAAATTATCAGAAAGCGATTCGAAAATTATTATAATACTACTAGAAATAGGGTCGAAAATTACTCTAAAACAATATAAAAAATGAGTCATAAATGACCTTTTGAGAAGAGTCGCGAATAGATACATTTTTCTCCCGACAAAACAGTCTTTTATGATCAGAAAATTAATGCATATTCAAGCTATTTAATCGCGCAGAAAAATTTAATCGCGCAGAAATTTCCAAAAATGCTGGCTAGGTAAACTACAAATAATAAACTTAGGTTTTTATTTATTTGCATTTAAATTTTTTTTTTTTAAATTTTAATTGAACGTAATAAAAACCCTTACAGAACAAAGCTTCTAATCCAAATTTTCAAATAAAATTAAAGAAGTGATTGCTGTATTCACGATAATAAAAAAAAAATAACCAAAATGAGGAAAAAAATACATATTTACACATTAGAAAAAAAAATAACCAAATTTGGTTAAAATTAACCAAAACGGCAACGCTGATTCGGAGTTTGAATTAAGCTAGTCGTGTATAACGACTTTACGTTGGTTGAAGTGATAAATCTTTCGGTTGTGTGCAGACAAGTTGCATCTGAAGGAAGCATTTGTTAGTATAGTGCTTACAAAAAGGTTGTGAGCGGAGAGTAACTACACAAAGGTTGTAAGCAGAGGATTATAACGAACAAACACATGCTGCGAAAATTATCGTTGCATACGTAGAATAAACTGGAACAGTGGCACAAAAGTTGTACAGATAATAAAGAATTCATTAAAATTAAACACAAATTTATTTTTACTTTATTTGCAATCTAAGAACTCATATTTTTAACGTTTTTAAAAGGTAAAAACGTAACAATATTTTCATTTAATCTAAATTTTAAATTCGTATTTTTGATTTATTTTTGCTGGCATACTATTTTGCTATTTCAAAATTGTGGCAAGCACGAATTAAATGACTTCAATAAATTTCTTGTTTGTAATAAATTGGAGACAGTCGAAGCAAATAGTCTATTTCTTCCTTTGATTTATATAGTGCTTTTCATAATTATACCACCACCCTAATTTTTTGAATTTCTAAAAAGTAAATTTATCACAAAACATCACAAAATTTCATTATGTGTAGTGTTAATGTAAAAGAGAATATAACAGTAAATTTTTCAAATTCTTAGCGTAGCTCTTTTTTTCCCCCCTTGGCATCAAAACGGGCCGCTATGCGTGCCTAAGGGGAGCTTTATGATATCAGAGCCACCACTCCAAACTAACCAAGCGTAGTTTTGTCTCATTTTTGTTAAATAAGAAGCTTTATTTACCAAAAATATTGATACTTAAAACTTAGTAAACCCGCTCTTAGAAATATTCGATCTTTCATACTCTTATAAAGAATATTTTCCCTCACTTTTCGTTTATTTCTAATTTCAAATCTTCAGCACTGGTAAATTGTCAATTATTTGAATAAACTCTTCGAATAGGAATGGGAAATCCGTTTTGGGGGAAACATTTTCAATAATATTCATATCAGGAGAGCAACCTGGCCACGATAAAATCTCAATAGATTGGTTACGAAACCATTCCATTCACAGTCTATTGACATGAATTCTGGCTTTGTCCTGTTGGAAAATATATTTTTTTTGTCTCAAGAAGGGAAGCAAACTACAGATAAGAATAAATGTAAATGGTAAGTGAAGTTTGAGGCAGCCACTTAAAGAAATAACACTCCAAGCCATGCGGCTAACTACCTTTCTCAAAATTTTTTTAGAAAATACTTTGGTTCCCTTCGAAGGTCACGCCAGTAGTATCGATAGCCATCTAATCCATCTAAGTTCCACTTTTTTTTCATCAAAAAATATGACCTGAAGACAATTTTATATTCAATGTTTGTTATTATTGAAATGATGGTGGTGCTATAATTATGAATGGCACTTTATTAAATTTTAGTACGAAAATATTCTTTCTACATTTGCAGATGAAGGTGGAATGGATAATATTTCTCTTATAAATTATACAGTGATAAGACAGACTATTTAAGTAATCCAATAAAGAAGGCAAAATTTTAAAATTGTGCTAAAAAGTCATTGAGGCGCTATTGTGTTTTTTTTTGACTTTCAAATAGTGCTAAAAAAAAGTACGATTGTACCAAATTCTCCATCCCTGGCCTGAACACACACATACACTGAAGCAAAGCATAACGTGTAAGCAAATCAATGAGTTTAACAGAGAGAGAGAGAGAGAGAGAGAGAGCGAGACTGAGAGCGACTAAGTGTACGAGAGGTTAACACTTACAGTGACGAGCAGAGGTGAGTGCATGTTCACAATACTGATTTTCGTCATTCACAAAAACAAAACCATGCAAGCAAATACAAAAAAAAAAATTAATTTTAATTCGTCATTTTATTCTTAACAAATAGCAGTAAAAAAACAATAATTAATGAAATGAATTCAATGAGTTTGAATGAAAAAACGAAAATAACCCACATAAACTCAATTTTGCACGTTTCAAGAAAATTCAAGAAACTAGCCCAATTTCAATATTTGGTCCATAGAAAGTTATTAGAAATAGCTTGATTTACGTGGTTTGAGATGCTTTCTACCAAATGATCAATAAGATCTTTCGGAATTCGATGCCATTTTGCATTTATACGATCCCAAAGTTTGACAATGCCTGTTGAGGCTGTTTCGTGCTGTCCGAGCCGGATTTTCACGAATGGCCAAAAATTTTTAATCGGATTGAGGTCTGAACTTTGTGCGGATATTCCAGCAATTGAAAATTTTGTTTCCCATCCCATATCCTTACAATTTTTGCTATGTGCTTCGGATCACCATCCTGTTGAAAAATAAATTCTTATTCGGGATAAGCACATTTGTCCATAAAATTCGGAAGATGGGCTTGTAGAATCTTTAGATAGTCTTTTTTCACATGATACCATCTACTAAATGTAGAGGGCCAACATGCCACCATATTAAGCATCCCCAAACCAAAATATTTTCATCGCTGTTTTTAACAGTTTGCTTCACATGGTTTCTTTGAACACGTTCCGTGGATCTGCGCTAGCAGTACTGCTTTCCATCTTATCCATGTGATTGGAAACGTGTTATCTAGTCTGATGAGTTCAAATGTAACCACTTTCAGTAAGTAAGTAAATGTAACCACTTTCAGAAAGAGAAAAAAGAGAAGAAAATGAGTGCAATAGAGTCGCCGTAGTCTAGTCGGCAGTGTGCTGGCTTATTAGATAAGAACGTGACGATGAATTCCAACTTAGTACGATCGAAGTGTCTTCTCCATTGCATTCAAGCATTAATCTTTGTGAGTCGATACCGTATTGATCTGCGAAGGATATCGAATCGCTTCTTGGGTATCTGATCAAATGATATTTCTCACGAGTGTGCTTTAGCTCTTAAGCAGGGATGACATTGTCAAATTTATTAGTAGATTGGGTATTGAGAAAAAAAGGGAACTCAGCTGGCCAATCCTCCATGGTATTATGGAAAATACCAAGTCTTTGTGGATTATCCACTAGCTTTGAAGCATACATACATACATACATAATTGGCCATTACAACCCTTCAGTCAGGATTACAACCTAGCTTCTCACACCACTTATGTTGTGTGCGTTAATTTTTATACATGAGTGGCGGGACCTACAGTTTAAAGTCGACTCCGAACGACAGATTTTTGAGAAGCTTTTCATGGCAATTTTTACTCTCAGAGTCTTTGCCAGAAATCTGCTGAGCTTAAGTCGTTGAAGAATTATTTTTTCGTTTTGATGTCTGACCTGGGATACGAACCCAACACACTACCCACTAGACCACGGCGACTTCAGTTTTGAAGCATTTAGAAACTATTATTCGTCAATATATCGTTGATATGAGCAAGAATTCGTCGCAAAAATTGACTGTAGCCATTAGTCTAGAGATAGTCATTTCAGGAACCATTTATTCTATGCAGTGGCGTATATGATGGTAATCATGCTGCTATCATAACTATTTTTATGAGTGAATTTAATTTTACACAACGTAACCTTTATAGCCTTAATAGAGGAAGAATACATTATTCCCGTTCACCTGCAATGCCAACAGATTTTCAATGAAATGTGCTTAGTTTTCGGCCTCACTTAAGCAAAATATTTTCGAATTCCCATACACATTAGATGGCATAAATGAATATTTTTGGTGTTAAGAAAACTGAATGAACGTCGGGATGAATGTTTGTGCTCGTTATGATTTTATATCGTTAAGCAATTAGTCAAAAATTATGATTTCCTTTCGATATTTCCTTCCTGTTACTTCCTATTGAGACGCTACTGGCATTTCGTTTCGTTTTGTTTCGTTTATCATGATGAAAACATCTCTTGATAGATGAACAGACGAATGGAACAAACTGACAATAAACAAAACCCCATATTTTGTTTTCGTTATTTATTGGTTTTTCCATTCTATTCTGTTGGTGTGTGGGTGTGTGGGTGAGTGTTTCCTAATCAAATCTAATCTTTTATTATTTTATTTTCCTTAAAAAAAAGAAAAAGAACAAAATAAAAGAGACAGAGAGAGAGAGAGAGAGAGAGAGAGAATAAGGCTGGACAGCATTGAGTGTGAAAATATTTTATTGTGTTGTGATTTCCTAGAAAGATTTTCCGATTTGTCTGTCTGTTTGTCTTTTTGGGTCTACTTTTATGATTTCAAATTACTTTTTAACACACACAAATATTTACATACACAGCCATTCACAGTGTAAGATTAGAAGAATTTACCTTTTTCCAGTAGGATTGTAAAACATTAATCAAAATGTAGATTTTAAATGTCAAACTTTTCTTATTTACAAAAACAAAAAACCAAAAAAAAAACAAAATTTAAAAAATTAAAAAAACACGTAAAAAAAATCTCTTCTTTTAAGAATAGATAATCGAATTCCCAGTCCTTGTAGCCTCAAGATTGTATGCTACACAGCTCTGGCTTTAATGTATTGTAATAACCGTTATCCTGTCTCAATATAAAGCAACAACACAACACACAATACAATACAGCAGTCCATAAAGGAAAATATTTAATTTCGAACATTTCTGCTCCATCATGTCTTCGCTGGTTGCCGACAATATTTACAGAATTTTAAAGTAACAGAACACACACACATACACGCATACATACACCCAACAATGAAAACGATAGAAAACAAAACATCATAAGAAGAAAAGTGCAGCATCATCTATTGGCTATAAAAGAAAGAGAGAAGAGAGAGAGAAGGAGAGAAACCGACCAACCGACCGTTTTAATGTTTCGTTATAAATTGTGGCCTTGGAGTACAATTCGGCCACATACATACATAGACTTGCATACCCCACATACATACATAGAACTATTCCCTCTTAAGCTGCACACACACACACACACACACACTTCCCTGTTTCATAAAAAAATAAAGCAAAATAAGTAGCGTGGCAGACAATGAAGTGTGAGTGAAGGGGAAAACTGTAAAAAAAAATAGTGAAAAATTCATTATAAATTCGGGATTTCTTTTTTTCTTTCGTTCTTCCATTTAAACAGGGAATACCAAAACTTGCTATTTGTTGTTGTTGTTGTTGTTATTGTAGTTTTTATGCGAACATTGAAGAAGAGTAAGCACAAGCACATGAGAGTGAAAGAGCTAAAGCACCAAAGGGAGTTTTAAAATAGATTTTTGAGTGGTAAAGCGAGGCAAAGAGGGGATAGAAAGATAGTGAGAAAGTACAAAAAAAAAAAAAAGAAGAAGGGATTTTTGGTGTTAAACACAATTTGATGAAGCTTATAATTTATGGTTTTAAAATAAGTTGTTAAGCAAATATATCTACACCCAACACAACTATGCATACATACTTGCATATACCCTTACTTACCCTAACGTGCACACATACATTCATTATACTACAGGGAAATCTGGCTAAAAGGTACTTGAAATAAACGGTGAAAAAATAAAGAAAAAAAATTTTTTTTCTTTAAAGCACACACACACACACTCGTGCAGGTTAGGAGGTTAGGTCGTAGTGGTAGCTGTGATATCACAAAGCTTACTTGAGCACGCATGGCGGCCCGTTGTGATGCCACGGGTGAAACGCAGTCCCTGTACTAACCAAGTTCCGCCAAATCAGGGAAAGGAAGAAATTGATCAGCTCAAAAGCTACACAACAAAAGCACGATTACCTTGTACTGGAAAACCAGCCAGAAAATTTGATGAACGAAGCTACAGTAGCGAGCACAAAAAATGCAACACTGTGCCATATGATCTTTAATAAGATCTGTTTCAAAATAACGGTAACTAATTTATCTATTTCCTTTTGCTGTTAATTCTTTCAATTATAAGTTTTCACAAGTAACCACAGTTTATTCAAAATTCTGCTTTAAAAAGTTAAATATTTTTGGAATTAGTGAAAAAAGTTCAAATTTTTAGCGAGCAAGCAAAAAAAAAAATGCAACATAATAAAAAAAAATAGTTAAAGTAAGTTATTTATTTAATTATAATTGAAAATTTCTCAAAAATAAGTTATACAACATGTGTTTTGTAATAGAAGCAGCTCTCAGCCTTAGAAGAAAGAAAAACCAATACGTGAAGTTGGACACCTCTTTGGTGTAAATCAATCAACCGTATGTCGGATTAAATCTCGATTTTCTTTCAGAAACAGTGTGGAAAGGAAACCAGGTAGTGGTAATCCTTGAAAAACTACCTCTCGCCAGGACCGCCAGATGATTGCACTGGTTAAAAAAGATCCACGAAAGACCGCAGTGGACGTTGCTAATTTCGGAAATGAGCAAATGGGAGTCTCTATAGGCGTTCACACTGTTCGCCGTAGGTTGAACGAGGCTAATTTGCATGCGAGACGACCCGCAAAGAAACCTCTCATCAGTGCAATCAATAAAAAGAAGCGCCTGGAATTTGCAAAACGTTACAAAGATTGATCAAATGAACAATGGGCTAAAAAAGTCTTGTGGAGCGATGAAAGCAAATTTAATTTGTTTGGCTCCGATGGGATAAATTTTGTTCGAAGACCGCCTGGACAGAGATATTCTCCAAGATATCAACTTCCAACCGTAAAACATGGCGGTGGATCAATAATGGCGGTGGATCAATTATTGATTTTACGTCACGTATTTACAGATGCGTTTTCCCGTGATGGGGTAGGTCCCTTAACTCAAATCGAAGGAAAAATGGACGCCAAGAAGTACTGTGACATCCTTGGAGAACACATGCTTCCTTATCTGCGGAAAAAAATGCCTCCTGGTAGCATATTCCAATAGGATAACGATCCAAAGCACTCAAGTCGCTTAGCTCGAAACTTTTTAAGCGACAATGATGTCAATGTTTTGGATTGGCCATCACAGTCTCCCAATCTAAACCCCATAGAAAATCTATGGGAGCTATTAGATCGGGAAGTTAAGAGGAAACATCCGTCAAATAAGAGGCAATTAGAAGAAATTTTGAAAAGTGAAGGGGGAGAAAATATCCATTAACACATTAATAGCTTTAGTCGACTCTATGCTAGGTTCTAGGTTGCAAGAAGTCATAAAAAATAAGGGCTACGCTACTAAATATTAATTTTAAGATTTTTTTTTTTTTTTTGTAAGATTTCCTATTTAATTTAAATAAACACATTAAAATTTATGCTGTTGCATTTTTATTGTTGTTCCCATGAAATTCGCACTCTTTTTAATAAATGACAAAACAATAGATCATTAATTAAAAATATTTTCATAGTTGTTATTGATAATAGGTATCTCTATAACTGTATTGGATTAATAATCCAAAGAAATATTTTGAACTGGTCACCATTTTTTTTTAAATTATCGCACTTAAAGATAATTTTACCCAACGTTGCGTTTTTTGTACTCGCTACTGTATATCCTTGATATCAATAGATGATAGCTCCGTTAAGCTAACAAGGAATGGAGACCCAAATAACTTAAATCTACACCTAGCAAGAGACGGGCACTGGCAAAGAAAGTGAAGCGAAAACTTATTTTAAAGCTTCGAAAATCATTTTCTATGGTTTTTCAATAATAAAGTTCGAATCATTTTGTAGTTTCAAAAGCATGGAACTGGAATTCGTTATCTGTCCAACTAAGTTAGGACGTGCACCTGTCGGTCAAGGCAAGCATAGTACCCGGAGGTCGAAATTGACCCATTGTACATTGTCCTTAGGGGAGGAAGGAATCTGGCTACTAAATTAAGAAATTAATTTTTTTCTTTCCCGCTGAAAGTCTGAAATTAACGAAAATGGATTGCTTAACTATCACGCAATGCATTAAAATTATCAAAACCTACTACAAAAAGGGTGACCCCAACACAGCCACGAATTGGGCTTTAAGAGGAGTTTAGGGTTTACATAATCGTCTAACTACGCAAGCAATTGGCAAAATTGTGAAGAAATTTAAAGAGACTAGAGTGGTTACAAGTCGCCGTGGTCTAGTGGGTAGTGTGTTGGCTTATTAGACAAAAGGCCCGGGTTCGTATCCCGGGTCAGACATCAAAACAAAAAATATTTCTTCGGCGACTTCCTCTCAGCAGATTTCTAGCAAAAACTCTGAGAGTAAAAATTGCCATAAAAAGCTTCTCAAAAATCTGTAGTTCGGAGTCGACTTTAAACTGTAGGTCCCGCCACTCAACGTATAAAGTTAACGCACACAACATAAGTGGTGTGAGAAGCTAGGTCGTAATTCTGACTGAAGGGTTGTAATGGCCAATTATGTATGTATGTGAAATGGTTACAAATACTGAATGGTCTGAGCATTGTCGTTTCGCTGGTTCTGCTTATATTATTGCTATTTTAAGTGAAAGTGTTGCCAAAGACCCGAATGTGTCGATTTCTCGTCGTTCTCAGGAATTGGGACTGTCTTAAGGCACATTTTTTTTTGTTTAAACCAGCTCTCAGGGGATGAACCTTACTCATTATGCAGGTTTAGGAAATGTAGAAAGAGGGAAGATGAGAACGGTAAGGAAACGAGTTGCTGCTGGTGATTATAAAATGGCCAAAGCTATACCTTCACCATTAGGCAGTCTACAGCAATCGTCCCCAAGAAGCCCGCAGTTTCTCACACTACTTATGTTGTGTGTGTTAATTTTTATACAGAAGTGGTGGGACCTACAGTTTGAAGTCGACTCTGAACGTCAAATTTTTGAGAAACAAGAAGAGAAAGCGAAGAAATCGCCGAAAAAATACTTTTTTTGTGTTTCTTTTTATTTTAATGCCTGGCCTGATACGCGAACCCTGGCTTTACGTCTAATAAGCCAGCAGACTACCTACTAGACCACGGCAAACCCCCATTATTGCGTATTTTGCATTTAGATCTACATCTACGTCCATATAAAGTCCAGCTTACGCCAGCTGACCATTTATAATGTTGAACAACAGGCGGTGGGTGGCAATTTTTCGAACAAAATTTTCTTCTGCGTTGAAGTCTAATTCATACTCGGTGGGTGTGTTAATAAACAAAATTGTCGTATTTGGGGTTCTGAGAATGCTCAAGTAATTGAAGAGAGGCCATTACATCCAGAAAAAGTCACTAATTGGTGCGCTCTTTGGTCCGAAGCTGGTCCAATCACACCTTTTTCTTCGAAAACGATGATGGAATAACTGTCATCGTTAATTCGGAGCATTATGGTCATATGATAAGCGACTTTTTTTTTGCCTGCTATTGAGGAGTACGACTTAGATAATACGTGGTTCCAACAAGACAGTGCCATATGCCACACAAGTCGAGCGAATATGGCTTTATTGGAAGAGACATTTCCTGACCGCGTAATTTCTCCTCATGGTGATATCAACTGGCCACCAAGATCATGCGATTTGACATCATTAGGCTCTTTGTTTTGTGGGGCTACGTGAAAGACCGTGTTTATGCAGATAAACCTTCAACACTGGAACACTGAAATACCAACAACAACCAAGTGATTGAAAATTATTTTTACGTACATACATAATTGGCCATTACAACCCTTCAGTCAGGATTACGAGCTAGCTTCTCACACCACTTATGTTGTGTGCGTTAATTTTATACATGCGAGGCGAGGGACCTACAGTTTAAAGTCGACTCCGAACGACAGTTTTTGGAGAGGCTTTTCATAGCAATTTTTTTACTCTCAGAGTCTTTGCCAGAAATCTACTGAGAGGAAGTCGCCGAAGAAATATTTTTCGTTTTTTGATGTCTGACCTGGGATATGAACCCAGGCCTTTCGGCTAATAAGCCAACACACTACCTACTAGACCACGGCGACTTCTATTTTATTTTTAATGTTTTCCAATAATTCTCGTTTTGATTGCATTTAAAACGATTTTTACGATAATTTTTCTTATGAAAACTTTCTCTGTCATTAAATTGCTTTCGCTTATACCCAGTTTTCTAGGTTCCACTGTATTCTTATAGATTTTCTCCTTGTGTACACTTTGTATGTCTGTGTGTATGTGTTCGTGTTTTTTTTTTTTGGTGAATATCAAATGACCATATAAGCGAGCGTTTGTGTATGCCAGTGTAAACGCATTCATATTTGTGTAAGGATGTCAGTGTGTAAGTGTAGGAATGTTTTTAAAGATTAAAAAGTACAAAAAAAAAGAGAACAGAAGAGAAGGGACAGCTCAAGAGGGATGAGCTGTTGTTGCGATAAGAAAGAAAAACAGTAAAATGGCTGCGGGTAAACTGCCAAAAGAATTTGATAAATCATATACACTCTGTCTGTCTGTGTCTATTTGTCTGTCTTCGGTCTCCCTTTGCCTTGTACATTCCTCTCCTTGTATTTATAATCATCGCCACCATCATCAAACCAATTTTTTCTATTTATTTTGTGTGTTAGTGTGGCTTAAACTAGAGACGGAAGTGAATTATTGAGAGAGACAGGAAGAATAAACGCCTAGAATAACGGAAAGGCAGGGGCAGAGGAGATGCTAGCATCTATGAAAGAGAAGATTGGTTGGTCGTTCAGTTGGTCTATTTAATAATTTGAATATCTTTATCGATAAACGATTTCTTCCCTTCTGGTTTCTGGTAATTTTTTTAAAATGAGATTTTTTTTTTTTGTTTGGAATTCGAAAGAAACTTAAGCGGGTTATAAGTTTTCTATTTAAAGACAATTTTTTTGTTACAAAAAAAAGGAAAAAAGGAAAAAAAAGTTAAAAATTGTATAGCAGCTCCTCGCCTTATGAATATTTTAAAGTTTCTTATACAAAAAAAGGAAGAAATTTTAAGGAAGTGATTGCCAGTCTTTCAGTTTTCTGTGGGGACGAAGAACAACTTAATTTTATTTTCTATGATTGATGATAAGAAATGCTTTTAAAATATAAAGATGAGGTGACCTCTTACGCTTGGCTATTAAAAAAAGAGTTTAAATTAGTTTTCCTTTTATTTGAGGAGTGATGAGTAGTTCCTACCTACTCTCAAACAATTTGAAAATCATCTGTTTGAAGATAAATTCGACCGTTGTGATGCCACGGGTGAAATGCAGTCCCTGTACTAACCAAGTTCCGCCAAATCAGGGAAAGGAAGAAGTTGATCAGCGCAAGGACTGCACTAACACTGGTTAACAGTGGGAAATTAGTAGATTAGTCTTCTATTTTAAAATTATTGAAGACTATTGACATAAAAAATGTAATTTTCATTATGTTTGATTATTATTGGTGAACAAAAGTGTTTGTATGAAACAGTCTCTACTATAAGAGACAATCATCTGTGAAGTGGCGACTTGTGGGCATTCAAACCGGGATTGGCACTTCTCTAAAAATAAAATAAAATTTCCTTTAGAAATTTTGTCTATGAAAATAAATTCGAATTTAATAAAGCAAATACACAAACCCACAATTTTAGCAAAGCCACTTTTTGCTTCTAACAGAGTAAACTTTGCTATTTACAGAGCACTGTTAACTGTTTAATAGTGGCATTAAGTAGATTATTCTTCTGCTTTGCAATTATTGCAAACTATTGGCATAAAAAAGATCATTTTCATTATGATCTCATTATTATTTTTGTAAAGAAAAGTGTTGAAATGAAAAGAACGGTTGGAAAGATGATCCTCTGGACTACAATTTCTTCAATACTATAACACTTTATGTGGGGCTATATTGCTGATTGTGTTAAGAGGCCTTGGAACCTACCTTTGATTATGATATGGTACCCATAGACCTAGTATATGTCCTAAAATTAACTTCTAAACAAGTAACCCTGTTCAGATCGATACTGTTAAACAGTTAACAGTGCTCTGTTAAGGGGAAAATTTTCCACTGTTAACACTAAATGTGGCGCTGCTAAAATTTTTGGTTTGTTACTTGAATTTTTAAATTCGAATTTGTTTTCGATAACAAAAGAAATTCCATGGCTTTTTTCGATAATAGCTGTAATGCTCTCCAATTCTCGACAAGACACAATTTTGTACTGTTAACGCTAAATGTGGACCTGCAAAAATTTATGGTTTACGTCTTGGATTTTCTAATTTGAATGTATCTTTACACACATTTCAAAATCAACTTTAAAAATCGGTTCATAGGCCTTTTTCGGCTGATTTGCCAGTTGTAGGATCATAATTTAAAAAACTTTTCAAATACCGGCAAGGTTTCAAAGCGTACATTCTCATTTCCATTCGATAAATTTCGGAAATTTCAACACAACTGTTTTTGGAGTTTCAACATTATTGCCATGTAGAGTCGTTAGAGTATTGCGATCATTTTTTTATAAAGAGCTCTCCCAACTTACTCGCGAGTTTCCGAATATTTAATATTCAATGTCATAGAATGGAAGCGAGTAATCACTTGCAATAGAGTACTCACTTTCATTAAGATATACAGGATGTTCCTGATCTGATTAATAATCTCAACATCGTATACCATTATCTTAAAAACAATACGTGAAGTTAAGGTAATGCATCCTTCCCGTCCTCCATGGACCCAATTAAGTACTGATGCAGTAGCCTTGAGAGTATTCGAGTGAAAAATCTTACGTAAGATCTTTAGTCTAGTGCGAGTTGGCAATAATTTCCGCATCCGAGCGGCTGTACGTGCTCCTAAACGATATAGACGTTGTGGTAACGCTCAACCATGGCGAAATGGGTATTTGATGCATGGATATGCGATTCATACTTTTTATGCGACTCGTGCATATGTTGAGTTATAGAGGAGAGTCGACAAAATCAACGACATCATATGTGTTGTGTGTTGTTGAATATCTGAAGAGTACTTCAAACTTTGAATATGAGTAAATGGAGATTCGATGATGAGTACGTATCAGCAGTATCAGAAATTATGAGTATGATTCGATTCTATTTATTCTTTTGAATACTCGTTGCTAATCTTTGTTCTGTAATTCAATTTTTGGGAGTTCGTTAATGCCTTTAAACCGCGAGTATATTTTTTTGATTTTATTTTTTCCTTTACATTTGCAAGTGAGTTAAACAGAATTATGAAGAGAAAGAGAGAGGGAGAGGGAGAGAGAGAGAGAGAGAGAGAGCAGAAGAAGAGTTAAAAACAAAACAAAATAAAACTAAAATTTCAAACTTTTGTTTATGAAAATTCCCATTCCCCTAGTGTATTCTCCTGGCCTTCTCCTACTGACGGATGCTGTTTCTTTTCCTTTTTTTTAGATTTTCCAAAGGCAGATGCGATGCGATGCGATGCGATTAAAGCAGCCTAGGAGAGCAACATGAAAGCCTAGTTTTTGTTGTTGTTGTAGTTTTTTTATTTAGTTTTTATTTAATATTAAAATAAATAAAATGAAATAAAATTACAATCTCTGACTGAATTTCTTTTTATTTTCTCTTTTTCTTGTAGTGAAGAGCAACGCAAATAGTAAAAATTCATTCGGATTTCTAAAGAAAAAGTATGGAAATGCAAGAAAAAAAATGATAATAACAAGGAGGGAAGGAGGGAAGGTGGGAAGGAGCAAAGGAGAGAAGGAGATGGGAAAATATATTTACAAATCGCATAAAATATGATGAAACCAAAGGCTATAATAGATAAGAGCATAAGGCAAAGAGGGGAAGGGAGGGAGTTGCGAGAGAGGAGAGAAAAACTTGTATCTTCTGTTGTTAGAAATAAACCTTGAAACTTTTCAAATTTAACCTGGTTCAACATTTGAACGGATACAAAAAAGACAACAACAACACAAAAAAATAAAAAAACGAGGAAAAAAGTGGAGAACAGACTCAGATAGTCAGATTTAAGGGTATACCATACAGTGAGGAGCAAAAGTGTATATAATAAAACAAGACAAAACAGGTAATAGATTAGATGAGAATGTTTCTAAAAACAAAACAATGGACTTGTTCACGTAAGCAAGGAATAAGTAAAAAAAAATTGTTGCAACAAAAACAATGGACTTGTTTACAAAGTCACTGAATAAACAAAAATAAAAGCAACAACATGAGTATTTTTTTTTTTTTTTGTTTTTTTTTTTTATTAAACCTGCACTCAGGGGATGACCCCTACTTATGCAGCGAATTGTGCAGGTTTTGGAAAGGTGGCAAAAGGGAAGAGGCGAACGGTAAGGAAACGAGTTGCTGCTAGTGACTATAAAATGGCCAATGCTATACCATCACCATTAGATAGTCTACAGCAAACGTACCCAAGAAGCCCGCAGTTTCTCACACTACTTATGTTGTGTGTGTTAATTTTTATACAGAAGTGGCGGGACCTACAGTTTAAAGTCGACTTGGAACGTAAAATTTTTGAGAAACAAGAAGAGAAAGCGAAGAAATCGCCGAAAAAATACTTTTTTTGTATTTTTTTTTTATTTTAATGCCTGGCCTGATACGCGAACCCTGGCTTTACATCTAATTAGCCAGCAGACTACCTAATAGACCACGGCTACCCCCCATTATAGCGTATTTTGCATTTAGATCTACACCTACGTCCATATAAAGTCCAGCTCACGCCAGCTGACCATTCACAATGCTGAACAACAGGCGGTGGGTGGCAATTTTTCGAACAAAATTTTCTTTAGCGTTGAAGCCTAATTCATACTCGGTGCGTGTGTTAATAAACAAAATTGTCGTATTTGTGGTTCTGAGAAGTCTCAAGTAATTGAAGAGAGGCCATTACATCCAGAAAAAGTCTTTGTTTGGTGCGCTCTTTGGTCCGAAGGTGGTCCAATCACACCTTTTTCTTCGAAAACAACAATGAAACGACTGTCACCGTCAATTCGAAGCATTATGGTCATATGATAAGCGACTTTTTTTTTTGCCTGCTATTGAAGAGTGCGACTTGAAGAATACGTGGTTCCAACAAGACAGTGCCACATGCCACACAACTCCAGCGAATATGGCTTTATTGGAAGAGAGAAGCTTTTCAAGAAAAAATCGCCAAAAAAAATACTTTTTTTGTATTTTTACGAGATAAAATATACGAGATAAAAGATGTAAACAACCAACAACAAAGTGCAGCGGATAGAGAGTAAACAAGCAACAACAAAATGCAGTATAAAAACGAAAGCGGATAAACAGTTAACAAGATACACAAACAGCGATAATGAAAAGAACTTGTTTACATTTTTAAATATTTCCCAAAGGCCGTCATTTTCCTTCGAGAATATTCTTTACATTTGTACGATAGATCAATTTCGTCCTCCTGTCTTAACCGACAAGTGCACGTCCTCTAACCTAACCTAACCTATTCTTTACAGCATTGATCCAGCGATATAAAAAGCAAGTAACGGCGATGTTTAAGGGTTCTAATTGTCTATCGAGAGTCAATCTTCCTTTCCTACTGTATATGCAAAGCAATATTAATGCATACATCCTTGCATTGCATCCTTGCTGATCTCTTTGTCCTCTTTTTCCTGTTGCATTTCTTTTAATTCCTTACTTCTCCCTTTCGAAACGAATGATAACAAGACATCTGTACGCCTTTATATTTGCCACGGAGGCTGCATACTTTCTCAAACCTATGCACCGGCAAGTCTATAAAAAGAAATTAAAAAAATTGAAGATGTATTCACTTCTACTACCCACTGTATGCCACGCTTGCCATATTAAGACTTACAAATAGTTAGACAGAAACATATTTTCTTTCTATTTTTTTTTCGTTTTTATTTAATTTTAATTGTTGTTGTTGTTGTTGTCATCTTTCTTACAATAGTTGTGTAAAGAAATTTATTCCTTGTGTGCTAAACTTTTTTAGTCCTTGAATGTTGCTTGTTATCGGGCTTGTTTTTTTTTTTGTTTCTTCATAAGAAACACCTAGCTCAAAACTTTAGAAAGCAAAAAGAAAGAAGAAATCTAAAGCGTAGCAGAAAAGGAAATTTATCACCATCATCAGCATTGTGTGATCATCGTCATCATAATCATAATCGTAATCATCATCATCATTATGGAAAAATATGCAGTGACAGTTGCTTTTTTTCCACATACAAGTGTTAGTGGTGGGAGCAGCAACAAAAATAAAAAAAAAGATCCTTGAAAGCATACGTACAAGTACGTATGGCCATAATAAATTTTAAAAATGAATCGCATTCACATTCCATTCACATTCACATTCACATTCATATTCGTATTCGTATTCGCATTTGTCGTTGTTATTGTATTTGTTAAAGGATTTTATAAACTTTTCTTTCATTTTTTTTCTTTTCTTTTCTTTTTTGTATCTTAATTCAATACAAGTTTTCTGTTTTCTTTCTTCTTCTTTCCTTTTTTTTCTCTCTTTAGTTTTGTTTCTCAATTTTTATGTTTCAGTTTCAGTTCCAAACAGACAAACAGACAGACGGACAGACAGACAGACAGAGAGACAGTTAGAGGAGACATGTGAATTATTTTACAACATAAAACTTTTGTAATTTTAATACAACAACAACAACACAACAACAACAGCAAAGAAAAAAAATTTTAAAAATTTTATTATCAGCAAACGGTAGCCATAGCAGCACCAGCACTAGTATTAACACAGGAGAAGGTATGCCAACATGAAGGATTAAAAAAAAAAAACGCACAAACACAGCCACAGCCACACCTACACCCTCACACATTCAAATAAACATAAAAGCATACAAAGTAGAACAAAAAAAAAAAAAAAAAACTACAAAATTCTTATAAGAATTTAAGAACTTAAACACGTTAAGCCGTGGATCCCTGTATCATCTAGCTGCGGTGTAATGTCATGCCATGATTCTTAGGAAACTTTCAGTATAGGTTGCTGCACTGCCTTACATGAACTAGGTAAGAGGTTCGTGGTGCAAAATCTTCATGGCTAACGTACGATGTTTTCTCCGTCAAGGCCAAGCATTGAATACGCACACGATATTTCCTCAGTAGAGACCAAACATTACTGCAGTCTTCCAAATAGCTTAAGAGTATGCCATACGCGGTGTTTCCTCAGTTGAGGGATTAGCATCACTGCAGTCTTCCCGATAGCTGAAGTGTCTACTGCACGCGGTGTTTCCTCAGACGAGGCTAAGCATCACTACCGTCTTTCTGATAGCTCAAGTGTTCTGCCACACGCGATGTTTCTTCAGTCGCGGCTAAGCATCTCTACAATCTTCCTAATAGCTCAAGTGTCTACTGCACGCGGTGTTTTCTCAGACGAAGCTAAGTATCACTAGCGTGTTCCTGATAGCTCAAGTATCTACTGCACGCGGTGTTTCCTCAGACGAGGCTAAGCATCACTACCGTCTTTCTGATAGCTCAAGTATCTACTGCACGCGGTGTTTCTTCAGACGAAGCTAAGCATCACTGTAGTCTTCCTGATAGCTCAAGTGTCAACCGCACGCGGTGCTTCCTCAGATGAGGCTAAGCATCACTACAGTATTCCTGATAGCTCAAGTATCTACTGCACGCGGTGTTTCTTCAGACGAAGCTAAGCATCACTATAGTCTTCCTGATAGTTCAAGTGATTACTGCAAGCGGTGTTTCCTCACTCAAGGCTAAGCATTACCACAGTCTTCCTGATAACTCAAGTGTCTACCGCTTGCTGTGTTTCCTCAGTCGAGGCGAAGCATCTCTACAGACTTCCCGATAGCTCAAGTATCTACAGCATGCCGTGTTTCCTCAGTCGAGGCTAAGCATCTCTACAATCTTTCTAATAGCTCAAGTGTCTACTGCACGCGGTGTTTCCTCAGTCGAGGCTAAGCATCTCTACAATCTTCCTGATAGCTCAAGTGTCTAATGCACGCGGTGTTTCCTCAGTCGAGGCTAAGCATCTCTACAATCTTTCTAATAGCTCAAGTGTCTACTGCACGCAGTGTATCCTCACTCAAGGCTAAGCATTACTATAGTCTTCCTGATAGCTCAAGTATTTACTGCCCGCGGTGTTTCCTCAGTCGAGGCTAAGCATCACTACAGTGTTCCTGATAGCTCAAGTGTCAACCCCACGCGGTGTTTCCTCAGTCGACGCTAAGCATCTCTACAATCTTCCTGATAGCTCAAGTGTCTACTGCAAGCGGTGTTTCCTCACTCGAAACTAAGCATCACTACAGTGTTCCTGATAGCTTAAGTGTCAACATCATCGTAGCGGTGTTTCCGCAGTTGAGATCAAGCATTACTACAGTCTTCCTGATAGCTCAAGTATCAACTCCGCAGAGGGGTTTCCTCAGTCGAGGCTAAGCATCACTACAGTGTTCCTGATAGCTCAAGTATCTACTGCACGCGGTGTTTACTCAGTCGAGGCTAAGCATCACTACAGTGTTCCTGATAGCTCAAGTGTCTACCGCACGCGGTGTTTCCTCAGTCGAGGTTAATCATCACTACAGTGTTCCTGACAGCTCAAGTGTCTACCGCACGCGGTGTTTCCTCAGCCGAGGCTTAGCATCTCTGCAGTCTTCCTGATAGCTCAAGTGTCTACTGCACGCGGTGTTTCCTCAGACGAGGCTAAGCATCTCTACAGTCTTCCTGATAGCTCAAGTGTCTACCGCACGCGGTGTTTCCTCAGTCGAGGTTAAGCATCACTACAGTGTTCCTGACAGCTCAAGTGTCTACCGCACGCGGTGTTTCCTCAGACGAGGCTAAGCGTCTCTACAGACTTCCTGATAGCTCAAGTGTCTACCGCATGCGGTGTTTTCTCAGACGAGGCTAAGCATCACTACAGTCTGCCTGTTAGTGTTTACAGCGTAGCCGTGTTTCCACAGTCGAGGCTAAGCATCACTGCAGTCTTCCTTATAGCTCAAGTGTCTACCCCTCGCGGTGTTTCATTAGTCGAGGTGAATCATTGGAAACGCGGTGTTTCTCGAGGCCAATATGAAACAATACAGCAGTCTTCCCGATAGCTGAAGTGTCTACCGCACGCGGTGTTTCCTCAATCGAGGCCAAGCCTCAGATACGCACGCTGTGTTTCGTCAGTCGAAGCCAATATGAAACATCTTTACAGTCTTCCTGATAACTCAAGTATCCACCCCGTTCGAACTTCTCGACCATTAAGGAAGCGTGTTCTCCGCCATGTCAGATCCTAAACTAATCTAACCGTCATAAATTCAAGAGTGTTGGTGCTTCTGTATTTGCATTGATAGCCCAGACGACATGCGTTCAGGGATTCTGGGCTCGCGATTGCGAAGCATAAGCCACTTTTCTCACGTCATGATGATTGAAATAAACGTCTAAAGGCGATTGTTAGTGCAGGATATTGATTAAGACATATTAAACGCTTGACAATCCCTTTGGTATTGCCTTTAAAATTATTTCAAGAAGAAGCCAGACTACATTGTTTCCCATTATTATGCCAACTTCAAAGACTTCGATGATTACTTGGGACTTGAGCTGAAGTTGCCGTAGTCTAATAGGTAGTATGTTCACTTAGTAAGGCCATGTAAGGCCATGATTCAAACTCCTCAGCACAGACATCTGGAACAAAACGAAATATGCTGGGAAAATATTTATTTCAGCCGTAGTCTGCTGGCAAAAAACTCTAAGAAATGTTTCTCAAAAATCTGTCGTTCGACAGCGACGTTTAAAATGAAGGCACCGCTACTCAACCACAACATAAATGGTGTGAGAAGCTAGGTTGTAATCCTGATTGAAGGGTTTTAATGACAAATTAAGTAAGTCGGCAAGCTCTACTTCAGTGGTATGTAATTGTAGAAGTGAAGTAAACAAATTGATATCCACACTTACCGGCCACTGGACTATTGTGTTTATGCCCCTGATGGCTTGATTTACAATTTAGTAGCCACACTACCATTGCTGTAATGATGTGGACGAAGACAGAGGAATCTCTTCGTCTAACATAACGTCCGGTGCCTTCCGTTCTATTAAGAGGTTTATTTATCACCTCATGAGAGTTGCTATCTTCACTTTTAAGGACAGTACGGTTCTGTGGATTACTTCAATCTCACTACATCTACAAGAACTATGCTACTGGCAGCTACTGTGCAATTTCATATTTTTCATTACTACACCTAATAAATTTTTACGGATGGGGGAATTGCATTGCTTCTAGGCACTGATTTACGGAATAGAAATGTAGGAACGAGGAAATGTAGAAGACATTTTGCTAAGTTGTTACGCCTTGCTTTGCAATAAATTGTTTCTCCGCTATATTCATAAGCACTCAACATATTTTGAATATAAGTGAGTCAATAGCAATATTGAAATTTATTTAAGTACTCTGATTCATTCATACTCACACTACAACGTTGATTTATGGGGCACAGATCAGGTTACAATGAGTATGATGCGTACAAAGTTGACTTCAAACTCATACCATTCGAAATATGTTTGATTCATAAGCCAGCCTACTTATTTAGATTCATAAACAGACGTCGGTTCAAAGAAAAATTGATAAAAATTTGAGTATATTTGTGAGTGGCATGTGGCATATAACCCAGAGGAAAAAATTTAGTAATATTTTCAAGTGTAACCAAATAATATGTTTATGTAGTGGAAAATATAGAAAATGTACAACCCCAAATCTCTAAAGACTGCGTAAAAATTGAGATCATTTCTTATTGAATTAGAAAACAGCGTATCCTACCATAATTTTTCTTTGGGTGTATAATTACTATATAAAGAACTTTCAAAAAGAAGCAACAAGAATCCGCGTCACTAAACGCTGACGAGCATCTTAATGCATTTTTATCTTCTTTTTAACAGACATTATTTGATGTTCGTGTCATATTTGTATAAAAACCCGAATATGATCTTCCCTTGAGGGACATTGGAACATTATAATCCCTCCTAAGTGGATGTCTAAAGATATAATTTTTTTTAATTTTTAGTCGAGATATTTAAGCTGAAATCCAAATTTAACTTGAAAAGTATTCTTCCAAAAATGGAAATTATTTCTTATTACTGTAATTTTTCTTTGGGTGTATAATTGATATAAAAAGAATATTCAAAAAGAAGCGATAAGAACTTGCTGAATGCACTTTTACACTCTTTTTAGCAAACATTGGTGATATTCGTGCTCGATGTGTGTAAAATGCCGAAAAAAATGTTCCCCTGAGGTACTTTAGTGCCGATATAACAGAAAAATACTTACAATACTTGCATATATTCGTGATTCCTGATCATTCAATAAAATTCACAGTCTTAGTTGTTGTTGTTTCATTTACAAAAAAAAAAAAGAAGAAGAACTGACTCTAGCAAACAAGAAAGAGCACCAATCAGAGTATACACATAACCATCTAATGAGTATTTGAGTGTTCGTATGCGATTCATACTTATTTTGTGATTATCAAGAGAGTTGACAACACCAACGACATCATATACGTGTTGTATGTTGTTAAGTGAATGAATATGAGTAGAGGGAGGTCCTAAGATATTGTTACGATTTTACCCTTTTTAAAAACCGTTTAGAAAATGAGGTCGTTGATTAGAAACAAAGTCAAAACAAATATGTGTGCGTAGTTTCAATTAAACGCTCTTTATTGTTCACACTATGTTGGGCCACTGTTCATACTTAAATGCGATGCAACAATGATTTCATGTTCGTTAATCTCTACTTACAACACTAACAACACTTCGGTAGACTTTACTTCACACGTAACTTGTTTTTACACAAAACTGACTGAATTATTACTGACTCGCCGCCTACTTTGTCTTGCCTTTTTATAGTCCAACACAAACATTCAATCGTACGTTTTTGAAGTAGAAAAGGTTTGTGTTTTCGCTTTCTAGAGAACTCTATTGCGATTGGATTATTGTTTGTGTACTTGCTTGTTGTTGCATTTGCTTACTTGTCTATCCCTTGTTCTCTCATACTTGTTGTTGTAGTTGGTGTAGTTTCCTTATAATAAGTTCGATGAATGTACATACAAATGTGTTAGTGTAGCTGGTAGCTATTGTTTAGTGTTTTTATGTGAAAATGATATCAGGTTGTGAGTTATGGAGATAGCCTTAACAACATCATACGTGTTCTGACAAGTACTTCGAACATTGAATATGTGTGGAGTAAGGTAGCCGCATAAGGGATCGTGTTTTTCCGCAATGTCTAAGCTCGGTATACCTGCGAAGCTGATACGGCTATACAGAATGACGTTAAGCAATCCCTGCAGCTCCGTCAAGATAGGAATGGACCTCTCCGAACCTTTTGATACCGTGCGAGGTTTCAGACAAAGCGATCCCTTATCATGCGACCTCTTCAACTTCGTCATGGAGAGTGTTCTGCGAAAGGCGGGAGTGCATCGCAATGGCAGTATTTTTCAAAAAAGTGTCCAGTTGCTTGCGTACGCTGACGACATCGACATCATAGGGCGTACCAAGTGAGATCTTATTGTTGCCTTTAGTGCTAGTGAACGGGAGTCTACTAAGACAGGTCTGGCAGTAAATGAAAGCAAAACGAATTGTATTTTCTAGTAAAGCAGACACGTGAGGCCTATTGATTCTCAGATAATGGCCGGTAACTATACTTTCGATATAGTCAAGGAATTCATTTACCTTGGCTCCGCCGTTACATACATGCATACATAATTGGCCATTACAACCCTTCTGTCAGGATTACGCCCTAGCTTCTCACACCACTTATGTTGTGTGCATTAATTTTATACATGAGTGGCGGCGGGACCTACAGTTTAAAGCCGACTCCGAACGACAGATTTTTGAGAAGCTTTTCATGGCAATTTTTTACTCTTAGAGTCTTTGCCAGAAATCTGCTGAGATGAAGTCGCCGAAGAAATATTTTTCTTCAAACCCGGGCCTTTTGTCTAATAAGCCAACACACTGCTCACTAGACCACGACGACGGAGCCGCCGTTACCACCGAAACTGATGTCAGTCTGGAGATCAAGCGCAGGATTACTTTTGTCAACAGGTGCTATTATGGTCTCAATAGGCTATTGAGTAGCAGAGACCTCTCTTGCAAGACGAAACTAATACTCTACAAGACGCTTATTTTACCCATACTTCTTTGTGGCGCAGTGACATGAGCCCTATTAAGAACTCATGCAGCTGCCTTGAGAGTGTTCGATAGAAAAGTCCTACGTAAGATCTTCGGTCCAGTGCGAGTTGGCGATGATTTTCGCATCCGATTTAACAGTGAACTGTATGAGCTCCTCAACGACATGGACGTTGTACAGCGTATTAATATCCAGCGGTTGTGCTGGCTTGGTCATATGGTTCGCATGGAGTAGGATGCTCCGGCGAGGCGAGTATTTGATGCGGGGATCTGCGGCATTCGGCGAAGAGGACGACCTTGTATCCGTTGGAAGGACCAAATCGAGGAAGCCCTGTCATCGATTGGTGTGACCAATTGGTGTAGGCGCGCATGAAGCAGAAGCACCTGGAAGGATGTATTGCGGCAGGCCGAAATCCGTTAATCGGGTTGTTATGGCCAATTAAGAAGAAGAAGAAGGTTCCATGAGATTAAAATAAGTATGAATGCGCGTTTGAAGCATCAGAAATTATGAGTATGATTCCATGCTACTCATTACTGACCTCTCCTTGTTATTCTATCCTAAAGAAAGAAGAAGCTTCTAATGCTTATAAGAACTCTTCACTAGACATATTGTTTAGCCTATTTATGTAGCAGCATAATATAGAGAAATTAGTTAAACTATTTCCTTTAGTGGATTGTACTTGTTGTTGTTGTTGCTGTTGTATTTTGTTAAGAATTCCTAATGAGAGGCACTTAAAAGCTTTTGATTTTTATTATGAAAACAGAGAAGCAAAAAAAAAAAACAAACAAAAACAAAAATATTGTAATGCCGTACTGTAATAATGAGATTATCTCTCCCCCCCTTTTTCATATTTTCTCTTCTGCTACTCTATTTTTCATTCATTTTTTATTCGTTTTTTTTTGTTGCTCTTTTTGATTTTGAAGAGGTTATGAATGATTAGCTTCTGTTTTTTTCTTCTTTTTTCTTTTTGTTGTTGTTGTTTTTGTTGCAAAAAATACGTTTCAATTCAATTTATTTTCCACTTGAGATGGATGCCAATATTTAATCTTTCTAGTACTCATACTCCAGTTTCTCTATCTCTCTCTCTCTCTCTCCTACTCTGTTATTTTGTGTCTCTGTCTTCTTGGTGTATGAATGAATGGGAACCAAGCATGTAATCAAACAGCAAGAGGAGTTAGCTGGAAGAGATATTTGCCTCATAAATATTCATTGGGATGTTACAAATGAAATGGCAAATTCAATACATACACACACCTGCACATACCTACACACATACATACAGTGACTGATAAGCTTTGTGTGTGTGTGTGTGTGTTTGTGTAGAAAAAAATATGAAAATAAGCTGGTAAAAGAAAAATCAAAAAAAAGCAAAACAAAATGGAAATAAATTTGACAAAAAAAAATTTTTTATAACTGCAAGGCAAATAAAGCAGAGAAATCTCAAAAAAAAAGAAGAAGAAAAAATTTGTAGAAAAAAGAATAAAATTTATGCACAAAACAAATAATGTCAGGGCGAAAGCATAAATGAAACCAGAGCCAACAACGTACATATTGCTGCTGATGAGGGAGATTTACGCGACTAACAGCAAAGAAAGACCTACTAAATGAGCAGCAGTTTGGCAAATAAAATCAAAACAAAAAAATGAACAAAAAACCAACAAATTTTGTAATAAAAAAAAACTACTAAAGAAAGAGAGAGAGAGTGAAAGAGTGAGAGAGCAAGCAATAGAAATTTCTATTGAAATAAATAAACGTAATGTTCAAAGTGAATTAACGCCTTGACGAAAGGAAAATCTTTTTTAAATTTTTTGTTTTTTGTTTATTCTTCTCAATATTTTTCATTCCTTTTTTCCATTTTCCTTCATTATTTTCTATTTATTTTACCATGTCGTTGAGTGTGTTGTTTTATTTCGTTTTTTCCATTTCTTTCTGTTTTTTTTCTGTTTTGTTTTCTTTCTTGGGCGAAGGCCAAATAAACAAAACACAACACAACACAACAGCATTACACAACTAAATAGTGGCAGGCAGGTTACAAATTGCTGTTAGGCCATAGCAACAAAACAACAAAAAAAAAAAAACAAAAAAAACATGCATCCGTAGCAAGTAATACAATTCAAGTAATTCACACACCCACACTCACACACATACATACATTTACAGTGCTGCAAGTACGTTAAGGACTACTTTAAGCATAGAGTACTGTTATATGACACGAATGATGGTAGGAAGTCATATGCGGTATCGGCAGGGGTCCCGCAAGACTGCGTGCTGGCCCCGTTACTATGGAATGTGATGTATGATGGTGTACTGAGGCTAAGACTCCCTAGAGGTACACAAATCATTGGTTTCGCGGACGATATTGCCCTGGTGATAAGGGGTAAATATCTGGATGATTTGGTGACATGTAACACTGCGGTTGGCATAGTCAGGAGCTGGATCACGGAAATAGGTCTCAACGTAGTTGATCACAAAACGAATGGACTACTTGTAAGGAGTAGGAAGAAGATAGAATTTATTACCATAACGGTAAGTGACCAGCGCATATCATCAAAGCAGGCGATTAAATATCTGGGAGTGATAATTGACAACAGGCTTACGTTTAGGGAACACCTGTCGTACATCCGCCAAAAATGTGCGGCGATGGCATGTGCACTTGCCCGATTAATGTCTAACCTAGGAGGCCCAAGACAGGAGAGGAGACGGCTACTGATGAAGGTAGTGACAGCGATTGCTATATATGCAGCCCCCGTATGGGTTGGGGCAATGGAGAAGAGGACCTATAGAGCAGGAATAGAAGGGAGATACAGGAGATCAGCTCTCTGGATGATTTCTGCCTTTCGCACGGTGTCTACTGATGCAAAGTTTGTGATTTGGGGGATGATGCCTCTTAAGCTAATAGTAGATATAGAGAGCAGGAAATATGACGCAAAGAGAGGAATAGATTTTTCGAACCCTGTTCAATTAGCTAATGATGCTACCGACAAATGGCAGCAAGGCTGGTCCAATTCTACCAAGGGAAGATGAATCCCCAGACTCATACCAAGCGTAGGCGTATGGATCAAAAGGAGACACGGTCAAGTAAACTTCCACGTGGTACAGTTGGATGTTATAGTTGGATGTTATAGGGCTTATCTCTATAAGTTTGACCATGACGTAGACGAGGCAAACCCAGAATGCAGCAATGAAAGGGAGACGTTTTCTTTACTTGCCCGCGATATATTGTTCGACGAAAGAACAATAGGAGAGAACAATAGGATTCCAGATAACATTCGATAATATAGTTAACCTGATGTTGACCTCATGCGACAATTGGAACGCAGTAAGTGTTTTCGCAAGGAAGGTATTGATGCAGCAAAGATTGGCTGAGAGAGCAAAAACATTAGAATTTGAAGGCAGCACTAGCTGAATCTCCGCCCCCCCGAAATAATACTTGATTGTGGTCCCGGAGGAGGTGGCAAATGGTTTGAAGTGTGACGAACGAGGTGTAATGCGCAGACGTTTAGCAAGCCGAGAGTAAGTCTTGCGGCGATTAGTGCACATTAGTAGGCCGGGCTTTCGAAGATTCCCAATCTTTAGCTCGTAAAGCTATACAAAAAAACAGTGCTGCAAGTAATGAAACGTACACTTTATTACTCGAAAGGGGCAAGCAAATTAGATTGTCTGCTTAAGCAAACATATAAAGATAAAGAAATTCTATTCTGCATTTGAAGTGATAACAAAGCAGCATTATACCCATGGCATACCTACATACACACATACGTACATAATTGGCCATTACAAACCTTCCAGTCAGGATTACGACCTAGCTTCTCACACCACTTATGTTGTGCGCGATAATTTTATACATGACTGTCGGGCGGACCTATAGTTTAAAGTCGACTCCGAACTACAGATTTTTGAGATTTTTTCAGATTAAAAAAATTCAAAATGGCGGATCCAATATGGCGGTCAAGGTTTGTAAAAATTAATCAGATTTACTTGAAAATTGTTACTCAGGGGTTTTTGGGGTCGCTGATTACAGATTTTCATTCGGATTTAAAAAATTCAAAATGGCGGATCTAATATGGCGATCGAGGTTTATAAAAATTAATCAGATTTACTTGACAATTGTTACTCAATAGTTTTTGGGGTCGCTGATTACAGATCTTCATTCAGATTTAAAAAATTTAAAATGGCGGATCCAATATCGTGGTCGTATGGCGACTACCCAAGTTCGTGTTCAGCGCGCAAAATACCATCGGACACACCTGGAGCCATCTTAAGCATGCATGCATGACTGTGTAGTCTTTTCTTTGATAGCAGACAACTGCTTGATTTAAGAGGATTTCAATCAAAAATCTAAGAATTAGGCTACGAATTGCCTAGCGGAATGCTAGTAGGACTATGAAGAATCTTTAAAAAATTGAAATAAAAAAATTTTAATTGAAAATATAAAAGCTAGGCATTTTTAGAATTCCTTTAATAAAAAAAAAAATTTTTTACAGCAAGATTTCCATCAGCAAAAGCTTAGAACATTAAGATTTTATTAAGGATTGTTGCAAAATAAAACATACTGTCCCTGTTACTCACGTCAGTACTGTATAATCGAAAAAACAAAGCAAGAGAGACAGAGAGAGAGAGAGAGAGTAGAAAAGAGGCGGAGAGTAGGAAAATACCTACACAAGATGTGCATTAAGTTTAATTCTATTAAAAAATTGTAAAAAAAAAAAACACAACAAAAATAAAACTAATGAGTTACCCAGAAAAGCTTACTACTACTCTACAGTATGTATTACAACACCAAGCAACAACAACAACACAAAGAAGAAAACAAAAACAAAACGAAATAAAAACAAGGACATCTAAAGAAATAACGAACGTGAAAACAGCATTACATCAGTAAAAGAAAAGAAAACAAAAACAATAACAAAGACTCACAAACCATTAAAATTCCTTTTCAACGAAAGCAAAACAACACGTAGAAGGTCTTTTTAAATGATCTCTTACACACAAACACACACCCATACATACACACTCCGATGCTTATTATTAGTAGAGAACAGTAATGCATTTAAAGTCTATGCACACCATTGCATGCACTTTTTTTACTCCTTATTGCTCTCTTTTTCTCTCTCAAGTTCTCTTTGGTTTTTTTAAAATTTACACACACACGCACAGCACACACATACAATTAATTTCATACTTCAATAAATTGAAGGCATTCGCAGCATTTCATTCATTTTTCGTTGGCAGCAATTTTCCGTTTTCGGATTGTCTCGTCGTCTTTGAGTTATGCTAAGAGATAAAATTTATGCATGTTTTTGTTGCTGTTGTTGTTGTTATTGTTGTTTTGCAATTGTTTTTTTTCTTTAAGTAGCGGCATATTATTCGGGTTTTTTATTTTGTTTTGTTTTTGTTTTCAGCAAAATCAAGGCATTTAATTGGAGTTTTAAGGAAATTAAAGCAATTGCTTGACAAAGGATTGCGTTTGAATGTTAAAAAGTGTGTGAGAGAGAGAGAGAGGGAGTGAGAGTGAAAATTATACACAATTTAACACAATTTTAAGTCACTGTACACGATGGTAGAGTATACTCTCGGCCGATGATTGATTACACTATGCGACAAAATAAAAAAAAAAATGGAATTCACCCGGCTAATGGCCTAGTGTAGGTTGTATGTTTTGTTGAGTAGATCTTAAAAATATTTTTTTTCTATGTTTCTTGAACCCTTCAAACTTGTTTTATTTGACAAAAACTGTTTTTTGTTCCACTTTATGCAAAAATTTCTGGATTACTTGAACACTTCTGACGCGATTTACAAAATTTAAATCTTTTTGGAAAGGGGAGAGATGGACCTTTAAAACGGTATACGTACATCGATTATTTGATTTAATTTGCTATAACATTTGATGAGTTAAACTTGGAAAATTCGAATTTTTTCAAGTTTTAATTTTTAATTTTTCAAGTTTTTCCATTTTTAGTAGGCTGGGAGTAAAGCATTGAATGTATTGCATTGATCCTTCTTTCTTTTCAACGGAAAATTTACTGCTTACACTGACGCATGCTTCAACAACTCTTACATTGTCTAGTAATTACAGTCGTAAGCAGATCGTTGTAATGCCGAACCAAGAGTGAAAAGAAACCTGGAGATTTTTTTTGCCAATATATGGTAGAACGTGAGTCGCCCTGGTCTAGTAGGTAGTGTGTTGACTTATTAGACGAAAGGCCCGGGTTCATATCCCAGGTCAGACATCAAAATGAAAAATAATTCTTCGGCGGCTTCCTCTCAGCAGATTTCTGGCAAAGACTCTGAGAGTAAAAATTGCCATGAAAAGTTTCTCAAAAATCTATCGTTCGGAGTCGACTTTAAACTGTAGGTCTTGCCACTTATAAATAAAACGAACGCACACAACATTAGTGGTGTGAGAAGCTAAATCGTAATCCTGTCTGAAGGGTTGTAATGGCCAATTATGTATGTTTATGGCAGAACGTACAAAATGTCCAACAGATGCCGACATCAACGTAAATGGAAAATTCTTCTAAGAATTTAAGATCTTAAACAAGTTAGGCTGATGCACTGCCATACATAAATTAGGTAAGAGGTTCGACGTCCAAAATCTGTTCACTGACGCTTCAAATAGACTGGGAAACAAATCCCATTTATTGGCTTTGCCATCAAAGTCTTCTTGGCAATAGATGGCTAACGTACGATGTTTCCACACTCGATGTGAAGCATTGGATACGCACACGGTATTTCCTCAGTTGAGGCCAGGTATCGCTGCAGTCTTCCTGATAGCTCAAGTGTATCTCGTTTAATGTTCCCGCCCATTAAGGACGAATATTCTTTACCATCTCAGATCGTTACCTAATCTGAACATCTCAAATCCAATGGCACATGGTCGTACTTCTGTATTTGCATTGACAGCCCAGACGACATGCGTTCATGCCTCTGGATTGGTAAGCTTAAGCCACTTTTCTCACGAGATGATGATTGAAATAAACATCTAATGGCGATTATTAGTGCTGGAAATTGCTTAAAACATTTTAAACACTTGAAAATCCCATTGATATTGCCTTAAAAATTGTTCCCAAAGAACCCAAAATAGATTACATTGTTCTCGAGCTGAATTCGTTGTAGTCTAGCAGGTAGTATGTTCGCTTAGTAGGTATAAAGCCACGGAGGAAACCCTCCAGCACAGACATTTCGAACAAAACGGAATATGTTGAGAAAACATTTGCTATAACGTACGGGATGTCCAACAAGTAGCGACATCAACGTAAATGCAGTGCCCAGTCACTTACAAAGAAGTCGTTGTACACAATTTCTTAATTGATCGCTACAACTCTGTGGTCAGAACTACACCACTGACATTGTAAACGTTATTTTTATCCCTGAGTGGCTGTATCTACAGTTCACACGTCGACTTCGAATGACAGACATTTGAGGGAATTTTTATGGAAATTTATTCACCTGTCAGGGTTTTTTCTGGAATACTACTGACATACTAGACATGGCAGCTGTTCTAATTGTCTTAGTTAAACTAAGGAATCCCGATTTGGTATATAAAGACGCCCAAGTTTACTGTCATCATGAGGACAGTTGCAGTATTGCTAGACTCTGCTAGACTGATAGGAATTTTACGGTGATCTACAGCAGTATTGCGGTATTGGAAGGTCGACAGGACTATCAATATGAGGACACTTGCCGTATTACTGGGCCCTACTGAACTGATATGAATAAAATAGGAGAATTGTCTTCTTTCCTTGAATTTCACGGTGATCTACTGCAGTATTGCTTTATTGGAAGGTAGACAAGCTTAGCATTCACTCGAATGACATCTGAAAGAGCTGTGAACCCAAAGAGAACGCGAAGGTTATCGTTGCATCATATCAATGCCCGGCTTCAAACATGAAGAAGCAAAATATCTCAATGTTTGTCTGAACTTTTTAAAATACAAATTACAGCAATGGTGAGATTTATTTTGAATTTGGGTTGATTTCTCCTAGGAACAGTTGTTCCCCTGGTTCTTTAATCGCTTGGAATAATGCAATAAAACCTAACCTTTAATTTAATTGGGAATTTATCTTTCGAGCAATACATATTGTTACGAAAATGGAAATGGTGTTGTTAAAATAAAAACCAAAAAGCTTCAAAAACAACACAATGAACTTGATCATGTAAAAAAAAATGGGTAAACAAAAGCTCCAAAAACAAAACAATGGACTTGTTCACGTGATCAACGAATAAGCAAAAATATAGTAACAAAAACAAATGGACTTCTTTACATAATCAAAGAATAAACAAAAGTAATAGCAACAACATCAGCTTAAAAAAATATAAGAGATAAAAGATGTAAACAATCAACAACAAAGTACAGTGAACAACGAAGAAATACAAGCAAAAAACAAAATAGCATAAGGAGACACACAACAACAATAATGAAAACAAGTTGTTTACATTTTTGGATTGTTCCCGAAGGCCTTCATCATCCTTCGAGATCATTCATCACACTGTTGATGCAGCGATATAAAACACAATGATGGAGTTCAAATTAAGATAGTCGTGTGTGACTACATCACGTTAGTTGCAGTAAGAATTCAATCCGTTGTGTGTGAAGATACGAATATCGAGCTATAATTCAGTCAGTCTTGTGTGCAGACAAGTTGCGTGTGAAGAAAACAGTTGTTAGTGTTGTTGCTTACAAAAAGGTTGTAAGCATATATTGTGAAAGTATCGATAATAAGGAATTGATTTAAAATTGAATAAAATTGAACACCAATTTATTTCTATCTATTAATCTACGAACTCCTTTTTTTAACGTTTTTAAAAAGTTAAAAACGTAACAATTTTAAAAAACATATGATTTTATTGCATATAAATTATCACTGCACCATTTTTTGGCTTAAAATAAATGTTTATTCACCTCCTTTATGTATATATACCTCCTGGCTATTCACCTCTGTATGTGTATGTGTGTGCGTGTAATACACTTTAAGAGTATACCCCCACATTCTTTAAGTATTTCGTGTTGCTTGATAAGACACTGATGTTGTGCATTTAAATTAAATTCAATTGTTGTTGTTATTACTACTCTCTTCTATGTAGTTGTTGTTTTTGTTTTTTCTTATTTCTCTACTGTTTTTTTTTTTTTATGATAAACAGTTGATTACAACTGTAAAACCGGTTGTTTGTTAGAACAACTGCATCAGCATCAGAAACAGCATCGGCAACAGCAGCTGTTCATTTGAAGCGAAGAGAATTACGAGGAAGAAAAACGAAATAAAACCGAAACTCACATACAAACCCAGCAAAACAAAGTGAGTGACAATAATAATAACAATGGCAACAACAACAACAACAACCGCGTTAAAAGTAAAGAAAACAAAAAACATTTTTTAAGCAAATTTGTGTCGCACATAATTTTTTTTTTTTGCGAGAGAACGAGAAAACGAGCGAAAGAAAGAAAGAACGAAAAACTTGGCATGTTTTAACAAACGAAGTGCAGCTATGCCAAGGCATTGCTTGTGTTAGTTATTGTGGTTGTTGTTGTTTTTGTGTTTTGTTTATATTTTTTTATTCTTCTTCTTCCTAAAGGCCAATAGAAATAAACTTGAATGTGTTCTAAGGCTGCAAGTTTGTTTTTATTTTTTGCATTTTTTTTTTGCTGATGCAGCAGCATTTATTTACGCTAACGTAACAACAGCAGTCGTAGCTGCTGCTGCTGCAGCTATAACCGTGACTGTGGCTGTAGTTTATGTGTGTAATTTTGTTACGAGAGAATGAGAGAAAGTATTCGTTCGTCTTAAATGCAGCCACTTTAATGCTTGTTTGTGTATGTATGTGTGTGTGTGTGTGTGTATTTGTGTGTTTTATTTTTTTTCTCTCTAAGTTTCTTTGTACACTTCCGCTAATTTAAGAAAAATGTAACAGAAGCCGACGTTTATTCTTTTCTTTTTCTTTAACGCTCTTGTACACTTCCTTGTATTTGTCTCTCTTGTTGTTTTCTATTTTTCTGCTTCTTCTTTTTTTTTTTTGTAATATTTTTGCAAAGCAGCCACTTCCTTTAAATCTGTTAGAGGGTACAACTGTGTGTGTTAGTGTGTGTGTCTGTGTGTATTGTTTTGAAAAAGTTTTTCTCAACATGATTGTTGCACAAAGTGCAAATCTATTTCTCTTTTTCCTGGGCCTCAAACACAAATACACTCTGGTCTCTTCTACACACACACACACACACGGAGTGTTAGCTCACACAAACACTTGCAGTGTATTTATACTCGTATTGCTTGCAAATATCACTAGGGAAGTGGGAAATAAAAATATTCGCTCGTTTATTCACATTTTTTTTTTTTTGGTTTTTCTTTTCTCTTTGTTGGTGTATTTTTTGTCGTGGATGGATAACAAAAGTTTTGCATTTTGAACAGGATTTACCGCTCAAGAATTTTTTTTTGTCGTTGGATTTGCGTTCTATTTTTCATTTTAATTTTATTTTTTTTTTAAATTTTTCTTTTTTTTATTTTGGTATTTAAAAGTAAAATTCCTTTGTTTTATGGGGGAAAAAACGGAAAGAGAAATTGTTTGAATTTAAATAAAAATAAACTTTTTTGATTTTAATTAACATTACAGGGTTTTCTAAGAGCCATTTGACTTAGAAACTTTTTTAATGAATAACAGAACATACACTAGCATACATTATTTGTCATTACAACCCTTCAGTCAGGATTGTGGATCTAGTTTCTCACACCATTTATAATGTGCAGGTTAAATGCCTGAAACTACAGTTTAAAGTCAACTCCGAAAGACAGTTTTGTGAGATATCTTTTCATAACAATTTTATTTATGCACAGACCAGAAGACTGCTGAGAAGATGGTGCCGAAAAAAATTTGTTTTTTTTCGTTTAGTGGCAGATGTCTGTCTGATCTGGTTTCCTTGCGTCTAATAAGCCAAATACACTTCCTATTAGACTACGGCGATTTAAATTCGTCTTTGTAATGAAGTGGGTCAGTCAAAGAAATCCATGAGTGAACATTAAAACAAAATTTCGTAAAAAATTTCCTAATGAATGTCCTTTAAAAGAGTTTGGATTATATTCGTATGGAAAACAAGGTTGTAAAGCCATGAATCCGCTGTATTAGCCGTGTAAAGTCAATTAATCCTCTGGAACGTAGAATTTTACAGTACCGTGAAAAGCACTAGATGCAGGAAAAGAAAACCTCTAACGACTTGTAACGACTTGTAACGACTTATAACTTATCTGCATGGTTTAATAAGGTCATATGACCGCTTAATAGCATATTGATAAATATTTGCCTCTACCATCTCCTGATGTAAATAAATCTAGTACTTTGAACAGTTGAATTTCTAAATCAGATATCCTTTAAATTCTTTTTATAGGACTTTTGCATTCTTCGATGGCGTCAAATAATTTTTTATCAATGGAAGTAGGGTTTTCCTCATCTGAGATGCTATTATCGAAGTCAAGTGATATAAATTTTTTTTTCAAGACCTTTTGTAGGGTAAAAATACATATAATATATAACTCACAATCCTGAGAATCCCGAAAAATTCCGGCACATGTTTTTAAAAATCCCGGGATTCGAGATTTTATGAATACCGGAATTTTGGGATTCCTGATTGGCATCCCTAGTACTTAGGTTGGCTTAATAGGGGACGTTTCAGAAAGGGTGGCTAAAAGCAAATTAATCTGGCCATTTAGATCAAGAGTTATAAAAAGCTCTTATGCTGTCCTTATACTAATAAGGACAAGAAAATCGTCTCCCTGACTGGCAATTGCAAACAAGTCTTTCTTCTTTCTTGGAGTAAAAGTGGTACACCGTTTCCATTCCTAGAAGGCATCTCTATTTCGAATCAGAGTTCGGATATACAGAAATTGAATTCTTGCCTACAAAACTCATAACATGGAAGATTTTCTCTTCTGATAAGGATTTCCATGAATTCCAGTCAAAGCAAATGATTTTTTATTTTAATTCTAGATGAACAATTCATTGAGGAAGCTCAAGCAAATGAATTGTTTTGAAAAAAATAAGCGTCTGATTAATATTTAATTGCTTATCCTGCAATATCACTCATACTGCCATATAATACCCAAGAATCGAACAGATCGGCTTCTTTCTGTATTACCAGCAGACGTCGGCACAAAGAGAACATGATAAAAATGTGAGTGTATTTGTGAGTAGCATGTGTATAACCCAGAGGAAAATTGTTAGTAAAATTGTCACGTGCAATCAAATAATATGTTTAGGTAGTGAAAAATATTGAAAATATTGCGCCAAATCTCTAAAGACTACGTATTTAACTTGGCAAATATTCTTCTAAAAATGGATATCATTTCTCATTGTTATTAGTGAATCATATTGTAATATTTTTTTGGGTGTGTAATTGAATTCTGAAAGAAAGCGACAACATTTTCTTCATCATCTTAAGAATTTGACAAGTAAGTGAGTGCAATTTTATGCTCTCTTTAATGAACATTGTTGATGTTCGTGTTCTATGTTTGTAAAAAGCTGAAGATGTTCTTACCCTGAGGGACAATTGATATCCGCAGATATCCGTAGATACCCGCGAATATTTCATTCTGAGAACAAAAGCTTTTGCTCTGGTTCCAAGCGCCATTCTGGTTCCATCCGTATACCACAAAATGGTCTCACGTTTTAACATGTTTTATCAATTAAATCTGAATGCCCGAATTTCTTTTTAGGTTTTCAAGTTCCTTAAAATGGCAAAGCAAATGTTCTGTGGTGTTTACTTTACTTCCTTGTCGTTACAGCTTTTGCAGAACACGTTGTCAAGTAAGTCCCGTATTTGAGCGTATTTTGAGCAATATTGTCGTTGGGGTAACCTTTGTTTTCGCCGTGGTCTAGTGGGCAGTGTGTTGGCTTATTAGGTTCGAATTCCAGGTCAGACATTTCGGCGACTTCCTCTCAGCAGCTTTCTGGCAAAGACTCTGAGAGTAAAAAATTGCCATGAAAAGCTTCTTAAAAATCTGTCGCTCTGAGTCGACTTTAAACTGTAGGTCCCGCCGCTAGTCTAGGTCATAATTCTGACTGTAATGGCCAATTATGTATGTATGTAAGCTTTATTCTCCCTATGACTTCGCTTGAGGGACTGGAAGGATAATCTTGGACAATCTTAGAGGAAGTGTACACATTCTCAAGGGTTCTAATGGTCGTTTTACTGTGTTTGCGTATATCTGTAGCCAAAATACTTTATTTTTTTAGCGATTTATCACAGCAATCATCTTTATATTCAATATTTTAAACTTCAAAATATAAAAGATAGAGGTTAGTACAAGGGTCAACCAAAGAGTTTCTTGCCATTGAACGAATGTAAGTCTTGGAACACACATCGTTTAATGATCTTCATTAGCTGTGGTTATTTGCCAAACCCTTCACTTCGGCCAAATATTATTTCTAATAGAAATTTGTGTCAAAAAGGTACAATTCGAATTGAAATTGTTAAAGGAAAAGGATGCAGAATGGATCAAGCTTTGAGGAGAGCTCAGGAGAACGTATCGATTGAATAGGATATTCGAAAGATCGTAGATAAAATGATGGATTCTCTGTTTAAGAAGACAAATTTGAAATGAAAAATACAGAAGAGATCATACAATCGATGAAATGCTTTTGTGGCTCTCTGTCTTCACTCTGGAAACCTGCACAAGAAAAAAGCTCTTATCATGTCTCTCTCTCTCTCTCTCACTCTCTCTACTTTTCTCTTGAGTATGTTGTTATTAAATTCTAAAAATTCCTTTCTGTTGTTGCGGAGTATTTGCTAAAAAAAATTTCCATTTTAATTTTAACAAAATGAATTCATTTTTACCGGAGAGAAAAAAACAACAAATAGTTTCGGTTAAATAACAGTTTTTAGAACTCATACTCTGTTGTTTTTAAAAAATTTCAGTTTTCCAACACTTAATATACATTTTCTATCTCCCTTTCTCTCTCTCACTCTCTCCTTCTTTCTATTCCATTATCATTGGTTATAGTTTTTAAATTTTAATTAGAATAAAAAGGGCACTACAAATAATACACAATTTAAGAGTTAACCACATAAACATACCTTAATACACACACACATACATACACACTCTCCTACACACTCACCTATACACTCACCTATACACTCACATACGCTTACACATGCAATTGTAATAACTAGAATGCTTAACTCTCTCTCTCTCTCTCTCTCTAATGCTGCCTTCTGTCTCTACTTCATTTCGTAATGGGGTATATCCATGTGTAGGTATTAATGTATTGTAAAGGGTCCGCCAAATAACTTTTTTTTTTTTGAAAATGCTTTAAAAAAAACTTCAGACTAATTTCTGAAATTTCTGTTTTTTATTTGAAAGTACAATCCTTCCGTTTAATAATGGAAAATAATTTCATTCAAATGGCTGCCTCGGCTAGCCATCCAGTAGCTTACACTATCGCTTAAATTTTTAAGCACATTATCGATAATTGCTAATTACAACCCTTTAGCCAGGTTTACAACCTAGTTTCTTACACCACCTTTGTTGTGTGTGCGTTAATTTTCAGGTATGAGTGGAAAAGCGGGAACCTACAGTTTAAAGTTGACATTGAACGCCATATTTTTAAAAAAAACTTTTCATGGCAATTTTTATTTTATCGCTTAGAGGTTTTTGCCAGAGATCTGCTGAGAGGTCGAACCCAAAGAAATTATTTTTTTTTTCGTTCAGTTGAAAATGTTTTAAGATTCATGGCTAATAAGCCTACGCACTACCTATTACCGAGAAGAATTCGTTTGAAAATTTAATTGTACCAGCGTTGGCAAACCATTAGCCAAGTCCTCTTGTCCCTGAACTTAAATCAGGGTTAAGGTTGAAGGCCTCGGTATAACCTCTAGATATGGTTACGGCATCCTTGGACAATTCCTAATGATCTAATGACTGCTTTACAGCTAGTAAATCGGAAAATATTGCCTTTTTAGTTATAATCTCATACAGAATCCAAAGAAAGGCAATCTTTATAGCCATTGTTTTAGGGTAATGGTACTAAAGTAAAGGAATCAGGTAGAGAACAAGGCAATCTAAGGCCTAACTATACTGAAATAATGGCTAACATGGATTGTAAAATTTTATTTGTTTTTTCTGTTTTCGGTGGCAGCAAATTGTATAATTTTACAATGCTTATTGCATAAAAATAAATTCGAATTTAAAAATCAAAATCCAAGATGCAAACCATAAATTTTAGCAGCATCACATTTAGCGTTAACGGAGCAAAATTTGCCCTTAACAGAGCACTATTTAACAGTATCCAACTGATTAAGTCCACTTGTTTAGAAGCTAATTTTAGGGCAAATACTTTAGGTTCATGAGTACATACCATACCAAAGGTTCCGCCAAATAACTTTTGGTTTTTTTTTTTAAATGCTTAAAAAAAAAATTCAATATTTTCTCAAATTTCTTTTTTTTTATTTGAAAGTACAATCCTTTCGGTTAATAATGGAAAATAATTTCATTCAAAAAGCTACCTTGGCCAGCCGAGGCAGTAGCCTACACTATCGGTCCAATTTTTAAGCATATTATCGATTATGTTCAGCTGTATTTCACCGATGGCTTCACAAATATTCTCCTTTAAAGCGTCAATTGTCTCTGGCCTGTCGGCGTAACACTTGTCTGTGACGGCACCCCACTACACAAATAATAGTCCAACGGTGTTCAATCCGAGTTTCGAGGTAGACAAACGACATCAGCTCAGCGCTTGATAATACGACCTTAAAAACAGGGCGCATAATATCGAGTTTAGCTTCAGCTGTGTGGCACGTAGCGACGTCCTGTTGAAACCAAATGTTGCCAATATCCTTCTCTTCAATTTTTTTGAACAAAAATTCTTTCCACAAGGCCCGATAACGATTGCCATTGACTGTAACGGCCACTTCTTGCTCATTTTCGAAGAAATTATGCCCCAATTATGCCTCTGGATCAAAATCCGCACCAAACAGTAACTCGTTTTGGGTGCGTGGGCCTTTCAATGTATGCATGCAGGTTTTCTGTGCCCCAAATGCGACAATTTTGCTTCTTTACATACCCACTAAGACCAAAATGAGTTTCATCTGAAAAGATGAATTTTTTTTTTTGCCAAAATCGGCATCTTGTGTAAGTCGATCGAAGGTCAATTGGCTTCAACATTCCTGAACCAAGGTCATACCAAGGTCTTTATGCAAAATTCATCTCAATGACGGCTCCAAAATGTTCAATTGCTGCACGACGGTGAATTGATGTTGATGGCGCTTTATGCGCACTTTTTGTTACGCTTTGTGGTTTATCGATGAGGATGCCAGTTTCTTTCACTTTTTTTCACAAGTTAACGAACATACCGAGCTGATGATGCTTCTCTTCTTCCAAAATCTGTACGCAATTTTACGCACAAATTCTGCAACATTACCACATGATTTTCAAAGTAATTTCGCAATATTTCCTAGCGTTTTTGAAGCGTTTACACAATCATATTCGTTCAGTGGAAGGATAAAACTAAAACATGAGCTAAGCATTACCATTTCATGAAATAAGCACTAGTTAAAGAAAAAAAAACGTTAGATAGTGGACCCGATAGTGTAGTTGATGATCCACTGCTGAAAACTTTCAGTAGAGCAGGTTACACTTGCTACCTCAGATACCAAGAGAAGGGAGCAAATAATAAAGACGCCAGGAAGAAGACCAGAAGGTTAATAGCATCCAGCCAAAAGGAGCGACAACAGAATAGCAATGAGGTCACATTAAAAGTGTTTTGCAATTGAGAAAATTGTCTTTAAAAATATAAAATTTTTTATTGGAAAATTCTCTAGGAGATCAGTGGCCATTTAGGAACATTTAAGAAATTTTACACACTAGAGTCTGAATGTTATTGGTAGTCCAGAGATTTCTCTTTTAAATCGTAGTAGTGGAGTAATTGGACTAGATTTGAAAAAAAAACGTTAGACGAAGGACCCGTTATATGAATTGTTAGATTATTTAGAGAATTTTTTTCTTGTTTTGTTTTGATTTTCGATTGTTTTTGTTTGAAGTTTTTTTTTTAGTTTCCTTACGTGTTTTGGTATTTTGAAGGTGAAAGGATGGATGGTTGGATGGATGGATGGGCGGGTTGGGTTTTATTGTGTTGTGTTTTCGCATTGCCTGTTTATAAATTTTTTAATTTGTTTGTTTTGTGTTTTGATTGGTATTTTTTTCATTCATTCATTTGAAATCAAATATTGTTTTTATTTAGTGGCCGGCATATCTGTTTTTCTACTTTTTCACGAATTTTTTTTGTTGTTTGTTACGCTTTCCCATCGAATAACCAAATTGTTTTTAGTTTTTTTTTTTTCCTCCCGTAGTTAAACTATGTATAAAAACCGTATTTTAAACAAAATTTCTTTATTTTACCATTTAAAATAGTAAAAAAAAGGAAACAAAAAATGTTAATCCTTAGCAAAAACGTTAAACGTTAAATGGAAAATCGAAAAAAAAAAAATAATTGATGCCGAGAATATTGGAATTTTCTGTTGAAAAAAAACGAAACAAATGAAAAAAATTGAATTAAAAACAAAATGAAACCTTAAAAACCATTTAATTTTATTTAAATAAATAAAATAACGGTTTTTATGTGGTATTCTTCAAACAAACAAAAAAATCCAAAATAATATTGAAAATCGTATTTCGATTGTTTATCAGTTTCAATTTCAATTTAAAATTTTAATGCCACTCTAAATGCTTTGCCACGCATACACATACACCTTACAGTGGTTATCATATGCCACAAATGTGTTTACCAATACTAACTTACTAAGCTTGGCATTAAATTTAAATCAAGAATTTAACTTTACTTGGCTTTAGTTATGCTTACTTAAAGCTAGAAGAAAAGCTTCTTAAATTATGTCGTTGAAGATAAATTTGAATTTAATTAACCAAAGACACAAACCGCCACTTTTAGCAAAGCCAAAGTTTGCTATTTAACAGTGCACTGTTAACTGTTAACTCTGGCTAACAGTGCCATTGAAATTATTCAAATAATTCTCATTATGATCTCATTATTATTTGTGAACGAGTGAGTGTTAGCTGGAGGTGGAGAGTGATAAAAATCCATTTTTTCAAAATTTCAAATCTCAACTTTCAAAATTAGTCCAGCTACTGCACTACCATGGTTCGAAAGAGGACCCCTTGGACTACCATTTACCTTTAGACTCAATTGTAGACAATTTCTTAAATGTTCCTAAAAGGCCCCTTATCTCTTAGAGAATTTTCCAATAAAAAATTTGATATTTTTAAAGGCAATTTTCTCAATTGCATAACACTTTGTTCCTTGTCAATAAACCGGCACAGTCAGTCGAGTCAAGCAAAGGGAAATGTCAGAGCAACAATCAAATGGTCTGAAACCTCTGGTGACCGTTCCGTCAAAGTTGCCAACGTTTTACTGGCTGTAAACAATTCACATGGGGAGAGAACCACACTACCTGTGACTTGCTAATGTTTATTGGTGTAGTCGATGTCACAAGATCGGCCTGCCTTACTAGCAACTCGTCACCAACTGTCCCAATCGCTGAAGACATGCTTGCTTCATAGTTGCCAGATTTGACGATTTTAAGCTTCAAAAATATTATTTTGACGACATGACGATTTATGCCCTTATTTTGATGATTTTTAGCAATTAAAAATTTTCATGATTTTCTTTACTTTCGTACATTAAAGGCTTCCTTTGTCCTTTGTCTAACAAGGTAGCGGTATAAACACCATTTTAATCCCTTAAAAGCTAAAAAAAAAATATTTTCAACTCGTAAATAACATCGTAGTTGATAATAAATTATCAGACAACGTTGTAGACAATTTTAAAAATTCGATTATAGCGTCGGAAGAACAAAGGCAAGTGTCATTATTTTCTTTTTTATTCAATCAACACTCAGGGGTTGCCATTGTTTTTGGAACTAGGAAAATATATTTTAGGAATGAGATGAGGAAAGAGGGAGCAGTGTTTATGGAGACTAGGTTTAAATATTTTTATATCATAAGTAACAGGAAAGATCTCTGCATGATCTTCCACATACGAATAGTCCGTTTAACAAACGATCTTTGTCTGTAATGCAGTGTGCTATACACTGGCCAATCGATCACATATGAATGTGTTGGCCGAGAAAGACGAGTGTTACGTAGGAATTTATGATTTTCATAAATAACTTCCCATGCTTTGCTCAAGCAATATCCATTGCAATAGCAATCAAAAATCAAATCAAAACAAAAAAAAAAATTCTCTAAATAATCTAACAATTCATATAACGGGTCCTTCGTCTAACGTTTTTTTTTTTCAGAATTAGTCCAACTACTCCACTACTACGATTTGAAAGAGGACCCTTTGGACTACCATTTACCTTTAGACTCAATTGTAGACAATTTCTTAAATGTTCCTAAAAGGCCACTGATCTCCTAGAGAATTTTCCAATAAAAAATTTGATATTTTTAAAGGCAATTTTCTCAATTGCAAAACACTTTTAATGTGACTTCATTGCTGTTCTATTGGCCCCCCTTTCGGCTGACTGGCTATTAACCTTCTGGTCTTCTTCCTGGCGTCTTTATTATCTGGTCCCTTCGTTTGGTATCTGAGGTAGCAAGTGTAACCTGCTCTACTGAAAGTTTTCAGCAGTGGCTCATCAACTACACTATCGGGTCCACTATCTAACGTTTTTTTTCTTTAACTAGTGCTTATTTCATGAAATGGTAATGCTTAGTTTATGTTTTAGTTTTATCCTTCCGCTGAACGAATATGGTTGTGTATACCCTTCAGCAACGCTAGGAAATATTGCGAAATTCCTTTGAAAATCATGTGGCAATGTTGCAGAATTTGTACGAAAATTGCATACATACGTTATCTACACGGCGATTTCAGCAAGGCTTTTGATCAAGTTAATCATGTCCTTTTGAAGAGGAAACTTCATTTAATGGGATTTACCGATCTTAGTTTAAAATGGTTTAGTTTACTCATATTTAACTAACAGAAAACAAATTGTACTTTTTTTAAAAAACTGCTGCTCCAGAAGTATTGATGTCCTTGCTGGTGTTCCCCAGGGTAGCCATCTTGGACCGCTTCTGTTTTCATTGTTTATTAACGACTTACTTGATATGATTCGCTATTCCAACACTCTAATGTACGCTGATGACGTAAAAATTTTCCTAAGTTATCGCCGAATTTCCGATCAGAATCTACTTCAAAAGGACCTAAATTCGTTTCAATTGTGGTGTAATTTAAATTTAATGCAACTTAATCTAAAAAAAAAATGTAAATACATGAGATTTGTAAGGAAGAATCCGATTCCTGCAAAATATGCTTTTGATCGATACGATCTTGAGCTTGTTGATAACTTCCTGGATCTACTAGGAGTTTTACTTGATCCCAACATACATACATAATTGGCCATTACATTAATTACATTTCAGTCAGGATTACGACCTAGCTTCTCACGCCACTTATGTTGTGTGCGTTAATTTTATACAAGACTGGCGGCGGGACCTACAGTTTAAAGTAGACTCCGAACGACAGATTTTTGAGAAGCTTTTCATGGCAATTTTTTACTCTCAGAGTCTTTGCCAGAAATCTGCTGAGAGGAAGTCGCCGAAGAAATATTTTTTTCGTTTTGATGTCTGATGTTTGATCCCAAACTAAATTTTATTCCGCACATAGCTATGACCGTGAATAAAGCAAGAAGCGTACTTGGTTTTATACAATGATGGGCAAAAGAATTTAACGATTCTTATGTTGCTAAATCGCTCTATACATCTCTTGTGGGGCCTATACTATAGTATGGATCCATAATATGGGATCGTCTATATAAAAAATATTCCGATGTCATTGAATCTGTCCAAAAGCAATTTCTGATATTTTGTCTACGTGGACTGAGTTTTAATCCCACTAGTTTACCATCTTATTCTGCCAGTCTAGCTTTAATCAAACTTCCCACACTTAAAAGCCGCAAAACTATATTAAATATCTCGTTCTTATACAATGTAATCACTGGTGATATTGGCTCCAGTTTTTTTTTTTCATCCATGATATCACTTTTAATGTTCCTCAACGTCCGTCACATCATTTTATCCCATTTATCAATACAATTTTTTAGAACCTGCTACTATGCTGGTGCTGATCCAATAAGGAGAATGAATATCCAGCGAATTTAATAAATTCTATAATCTGATTGATTTTTCTTTATCGATTAATTTCATAAAAAATAAAATATAATATAAAGTATTTAAATTCTTAGTTTTTGTAATTTAAATTTAATGCCATAGTTTGTAATATTAGCTTGCCTGTAAGAATATGTCATAGGCAAATAAAAAAAAAAAAAATAGATTTTGGAAGAAGGGAAGCATCGTCAGCTCGATATGTTCGTTAACTTGTGAAAAAAAGTGAAAGAAACTGGCATCCTCATCGATAAGCCAAAGTGTAACAAAAAGTGCGCATAAAGCGCCATCAACATCAATTCACCGTCGTTCTCAGCAATTGAACATTTTGGAGACATCATTGAGACGAATTTTGCATAAAGACGCCATACAAAGTTCAATTTGATTCAGGAGTGTTGAAGCCAATTGAACATCCAATGCCTTTTCGCTTCGTTAAAAGGGCCGGCGATCGACTTACACAAGATGACGATTTTGGCAAAAAAAAAATCATTTTTTCAGATGAAACTCATTTTGATCTTAGTGGGTATGAAAACAAGCAAAATTATCGCATTTGGGGCTTAGAAAACCTGCACGCATATATTGAAAACCCAATGCACCCAAAACAAGTCACTGCTTGGTACGGATTTTGGTCCAGAGGCATAATTGGGCCATTTCTCTTTGAAAATGAGCAAGGAGTAGCCGTTACTGGCAATGACGATCGTTATCGGGCCTTGTGGAAAGAATTTTTGTTCACAAAAATTAAAGAGGAGAATATTGGCAATATTTGGTTTTAACAGAAGAGCGCTACGTGCCACACAGCTGAAGCTAAACTCGATATTTTGCGCCCAGTTTTTGAAGATCACTTTATCAACCGCAGAGTTAATGTCGTTTGGCTACCTCGGAGCTAGGATTTAACACCGTTGGACTATTATTTGTGTAGTGGGGGGCCCTCACAGACAAGTGTTACACAGACAAGCCAGAGACAATTGACGCTTTAAAGGAGAATATTTGTGAAGCCATCGGTGAAATACAGCTGAACATAATCGATAATATGCTTAAAAATTGGACCGATAGTGTAGGCTACTGCCTCGGCTGGCCAAGGTAGCTTTTTGAATGAAATTATTTTCCATTATTAACCGAAAGGATTGTACTTTCAAATAAAAAAAAAGAAATTTGAGAAAATATTGAATTTTTTTTTTAAGCATTTAAAAAAAAAAACCAAAAGTTATTTGGCGGAACCTTTGGTATGGTATGTACTCATGAACCTAAAGTATTTGCCCTAAAATTAGCTTCTAAACAAGTGGACTTAATCAGTTGGATACTGTTAAATAGTGCTCTGTTAAGGGCAAATTTTGCTCCGTTAACGCTAAATGCGATGCTGCTAAAATTTATGGTTTGCATCTTGGATTTTGATTTTTAAATTCGAATTTATCTTCATTATTGCATTGTAAAATTATACAATTTGCTGCTACCGAAAACAGAAAAAACAAATAAAATTTTACAATCCATGTTAGCCATTATTTCAGCATAGTTAGGCCTTAGATTGTCTTGTCCACTACCCAATTTCCTTACTTTAGTGCCATTAGCCTAAAATAGTGCCTATAAAGACTGCCTTTCTTTGGATTCTGTATCAGATTATAACCAAAAAGGAAGTAATTTCCGATTTACTAGCTGTAAAGCAGTCATTAGATCATTAGGAATTGTCCAATGATGCCGTAACCATATCTAGAGGTTATACCGAGACCTTCAACCTTAACCCTGATATAAGTTCAGGGACAAGAGGACTTGGCTAATGGTTTGCCAACGCTGGTACAATTAAATTTTCAAACGAATTCTTCTCGGTAATAGGTCGTATGTTGGCTTATTAGCCATGAATCTTAAAACATTTTCAACTGAACGAAAAAAAATAATTTCTTTGGATTCTATCTCTCAGCAGATCTCTGGCAAAAACCTCTAAGCGATAAAATAAAAATTGCCATGAAAAGTTTTTTTTAAAAATATGGCGTTCAATGTCAACTTTAAACTGTAGGTTCCCGCTTTTCCATCCATACCTGAAAATTAACGCACACACAACAAAGGTGGTATGAGAAACTAGGTTGTAAACCTGACTAAAGGGTTGTAATTAGCAATTATCGATAATGTGCTTAAAAATTTAAGCGATCATGTAAGCTACTGCATGGCCAGTCGAGACAGCCATTTAAATGAAATTATTTTCCATTATTAAGCGGAAGGATTGTACTTTGAAATAAAAAACAGAAATTTGAGAAATTATTCTGTAGTTGTTTAAAATAAAAGGTTATTTGGCGGCCCCTTTATGTATACCTCTGTATGAGTGATCTCCTATGAGGACTTCATCCATTTGCCAAGCAAAAAATGCTTTCCGAATATATTTCATTTTGTTGCTCATCTCCCGTAGGGTCAAAACGCAATGTGTCTGGCATAAGTATCCAGTAATGAGTACCACACAATACGACGTTAATGCTCCTTTGGCCCATGCCTATTCAGCTAGTCATGGTCATATTTACCTACAATTTGAGCTTTTCTAAAGTCTCTAGCAACATATTTACCGCTTATGAGGCAGAATATGTCATCCTGTTAGGTTTGAAGTCGCCGTGGTCTAGTGGGTAGTGTGTTGGCTTATTAGACGAAAGGCCCGGGTTCGAATCCCAGGTCGGACATCAAAACGGGAAATATTTCTTCGGCGACTTCCTCTCAGCAGATTTCTGGCAAAGACTCAGAGAGTAAAGATAATTGCTTTCGTTCGGAGTTGACTTTAAACTGAAGGTCCCGCCATTCATGTATAAAAATTAACCGTCACAACATAAGTGGTGTGAGAAGCTAGGTCGTAATCCTGACTGAAGGGTTGTAATGGCCAATTATGTATGTAATATCCTGCACTAACAATCGCCTTTAGATGTTTATTTCAGTCATCATCTCGTGAGAAAAGTTGCTTAAGCTTACCAATCCAGAGGCATGAATGCATGTCGTCTGGGCTGTCAATGCAAATACAGAAGTACGACCATGTATCATTAGATTTTAGATGTTTAGATTAGGTAACGATCTGAGGGGGTAAAGAATATTCTTCCTTAATGGGCGGAAACAATGAACGGTAGACACTTGAGCTATCAGGAAGACTGCAGCGATATCTGGCCTCAACTGAGGAAATACCGTGTGCGTATCCAATGCTTGATATCGAGTGTGGAAACATCGTACGTTAGCCATCTACTGCCAAGACTACTTTGAAGACAAAGCCACTAAATGGGCTTTGTTTTCGAATCTATTTCAAGCCAGAGTTAGCAGATTTTGGACCTCCTACCTCTTACCTAATTTATGAATGGTGTGAGAAACTAGGTTTTAATCTTGACTGAAGGGTTGTAATGGCCAATTATGTATGTTTTTTAGGTTTAAGGGTTAAGGGTTATTCTCATTTTCCTTCTTTAACTGCTTTTTAAAGCATGAAAAGTATCAAATCAGTTTGAATTTCAAGAATTTCCAATAAATTCCAGCAAAAATTTTACTTCATTTTGTCCCACTGTCTATGTATATTCATGAAATAAATTAATTGTTCTCTTATAATGCGAACGAAAGAAAATTAAATGCACACAAGAGGATGAGAATGTGTAAGAGAGAAGGAGAGAGAAGGAGAGAGAGACAAAGCGATAAAGAAAAGTAAAGTAAAGAGAAACAACAGGCTTATAAAGAAAGACAAAAATTTATTATTTCTTGCAGGTACAATATGCTTTTTATAGTCACATAACAGTACATCCGGTATAGATTTGTTTCACTCACTCTCTCACTTGCTCTCATTCACTCTCTCTCCTCTCTCATCATTCTTCTTTTTAAGGAAATATTGTGTTCTTAGAAAACTTAAATGCGTCACGATATAATTTTAATGCAGCTGCGCTATTGTTGTTGCTGCTGTGGTTGTTATTGTGTTTTTTGTTTTGCTTTTTTTTGCTTTTTTTTTATCAATCTCACGCAAGATGTAATCAAGTTGAAAAGTTTTCTTTTTCTATTGCTTTCTCTCTTTATCTTGCTTTCTCTTTCTCTTTGTTTTTGTTTTTTTAATTTTTTCTTTTCCCGGCAATTGTTGGTTTTCTTGTTATTGCTATTAGCGTTATTGGTGTGTATATGTGTGTGTGTGTATGTGTGTGTTTAAAAGGAACTCTTTTTATAATCACGATTTTATCTTTAATCTTCCACCTGATACATGCAGGCAGGCAGGCAGGCAGACAGACAGGCATTACATAGACGCTCTCACAAACACTCAAAGGCCTTAACACAAGAGTAACTACAACTACGCGTATATAATAACAACAACAACAGCAACAGCAAAACGGCATTAAGAATAATAGCGACAACATCAGCAACAGCAACAGCAGCAACATCAACAAAATGAAGCAAAAACAGAAAAAAAGTGAAGAGAGAACTTACACAGCCAGAGAAATTAAAACGAAATAGAAGAAGAAGAAAGTAAAACTAGCGCTGCATGTTTTTGTCATTTTTTCAATTAATATTACCCTCACACACATACAAGCACACACACGCGCACACACGCGCGCACACTTAGTTTTAGTCTTACAAATAACTTTAGTAAAGCAACAACGATAAATAATGCCACTAGTTTTAAGCAATAACAGCAATAACAACAGCAACAATAACAATAACAATGGCAACAATAAAATCTCATGCTTAAAATATTAATTGTAGCATCTTTTTCTATTACATTTCACTCACTGCCTCTCTTTCTCTCTAGTAAGTTACCACACTCACTCTCTCTCGTGCTTTCATTCTTGTGTGCACGCTTAAATAAATGCTTTGTTATAAGGAAACATTATATGTACGTGTGTGTGTATGTACGTATACGTATGTTCGTGCCTTTTTTATAGTAAAAAAAACCAGTTTTTTCTTCTTTTGCTTTTCTTTGTATGTGTCTGTGGTCTGTGTGTGTTGTGTTTTTTTTCTTTTCTTTGTCTGTGCATGTACACGTACTGTTGCTTATGATGAGCTAAAGATTATAAAAATGTTTACAATTACAGCAAATTGTTGTTGTATTTATTTGTGACAACTACTACTACAACAACAACAACAATAAATAATGATAACAAGCAATACAAGCATAATCAACACATACACCACCACTACCACTACGACTGCTACAAATATCAGCAATAATAATGAACAAATAAATCGCAAGGAAACAAACAATACTGAACGTATAATAAAAATATTTTAATGGCGGTTTTATCTCTTATTCACCATCATAAACACACACACACATACATATAGACATACGAACATATACTTGCACTATACAATACAGATGCCAAGATTGTCTTTGATAAAGCCACCAAGTTTGTGATTTTTTTTTAATAAAAATTCTTTAAAACAGAATGTAAGCGTAACTGCAGCCACAAGTAAAATAGTGAAGGCTTTTTTTATTGTTTTTTTTATTTATTTTAAGTTAATGGACAAATCCCTTACTAACTAATAACAAAAATAGGTACGAGAAAAGAAAAAAAAATTAAATACAATTACAAACAGTTTCTTCCAAAACTACAATTAATTGTTACAATATGTAACGACACGTTTCCGCTTGGGTGCTGAGGTAGTTCAGCGGCATCCAGTGGTTACATAAATAAAAGTCATTCCCTTTTAGATTCTAGGCTATTTATTTACAATTCAAAAGGGATACACTCTGAATGATTGAGGCTCTGAAACCTTTGGTGTCCGTCTAGTACCAGTGCCTAAAGCGTCAGGGGGGTTAGAGTCAGAACAACAGTCAAATGCTCTGTAGTGTCTACTGTCTCTTGTTTAGCACCCCGGCACAGTCAGTCAAATCAACCAAAGGAGAATGTCAGAGCAACAATCAAATGACCTATGCTCAAGATGATTGTGGTTCTGAAACCTCTGGTAACCGTTCCGTCACAGTTGCCAACGTTTTACTGGCTGTAAACAATTCACATGGGGGGAGAACCAAACTACCTGTGACTTGCTAATGTTTATTAGCGTAGTCGATGTCACAAGATCGACCTGCCTTACCAGCAATTCGTCACCAACTGTTCCGACCGCTGAAGACATGCTTGCTTCATTCACATACGAATAGTCCGTTTAACAAACGAACTTTGTCTGTAATGCAGTGTGTCATATACTGGCCAATCGATCACATACGAATGTGTTGGCTGAGAAAGACGAGTATTACGTAGGAATTTATGATTTTCATAAACAACTTCCCATGCTTTGCTCAAGCAATATCCATTGCAATAGCGATAGAACAGTAACACTAGCCACATTACAACGATGCTTCAATGAATCAATGGAGTTGGAATAGAATAGTGATTAACAACCTATTACGGTCTCACCTACACACGGTCGAGAAGCCACAAAATAGACTTTAAGGGTCTACCCTTACATGAGAGGTGTATTCCATTTTCAGTTAGATGAAATGAAGTGCAACGTCTTAAGAAACTAAGACATTGAAAAATGTGTCCATTCTAGCAAGTCAAGTATAAAGTCAAGATCTTCTGATTCCCTAATATTTACACCACATATAGGTATCGTTGATGTAATATTATTGCTGCTTAACATTGCCTTAATGTATGTTTTTACTTTTAAAAACCCTTCAATTTATTAATTTAATTTTTTCTGACGATTTTTTTACGATTTCATTGAACGTCTTTGACGATTTTGATGATTTTTTCTTAAATATTTGAGGACTTGATGCCTAATTTATCTGGCAACTATGGCTTGCTTTTGTACACAAAAGAAACGAGTAACGGATCGAACATGATCGAACCTCAAACAAGTTGTGTCCTACTTTAAAACTCACCATATTTTTCAAGTAAAGTTTGCTTCTAGGAACGGAAAAACTTGAAAAATTGTAAATTCCAAGTTTACCTCATCAAATCTCATAGCATATTAAGTCAAATAATAGGTATATGCATACCGTTTTAAATATACATCTCTCCCCTTTCCAATAAGATTTAAATTTAGGAAATCGGTTCAGAAGTGTTTGAGTAATCCAGAAATTTGTACGTAAAGTAGAAAAAAAAACCAGTTTTTGTCAAATAATACAAATATTTTGTGCAACAAAGTGTTTGACTAGAGGCTTGAACCCTGGCTTTTGCGTTTAAAAAGCCAACACACTACATATTAGACTACGGAGACTGCACTATGGAATACATGCGAATGTATTCCATTCTCTTTCGAATGCAAGAATATTCCTTTGAACTGAAGAAACAATTTGTTGATGCAAACGTTTGTTTGTACATAATGAAGGGTATGTTCGACTGAGGTTGCCACCCTACATACATAAGTGGCGTAAATAGTAAGAAGATCAAATGAATTGAAATATTTCTTGCACCGTCTTAAGAAGCTAAGCCACTGAAAAATGTATCGGTTTTAGTGAACATCACATGGAATTTTCATGCTCAATGTCTCGATTATTAGGGAACAAAAAAAAAAAAAAAAAAAAAAAATAAGAAATGAAAATAAGAAATAGTAGCTTTAAAATTCTAACCTAGACTAAATAAAATAATAATAAAATTTATTATTAGTACAGTAGAACTTCTATAATCTGAACTTCTATTATTTGAATTTTCTACAAGTTGAAGCACAGCAACAGCATCTTGGAGAGAAATTCTTCTGGGTTTTACTGCTTTAACTTGAAGTTTCTTTAAGTTGAAGATTTTTTTCAGGATAATGGTGATTCAGTTTATACAAGTTCCACTGTATTATCATATACTTCAGCTAATGTAGAGAGGGTATTAAGGCAAGTTATTGTGGGATTGGGAATTAACGGACGTAGGACTAGAAGTGGACGGAGATACTAAATAATACGACACTGTATTTTATGACTGAAGCAACTGACTGAGTTATACAACCATGAGTACAGAGGACGCGTTAAACTGTGACAAATAGACAACAGAATAGACAAAATGAATTCTTACCCAGCACTTGACACGAGCAGACAGATGAAAACCTAACACCTAACAGTGACAATCATCAATTTATTTCAAAAATACATAAAACATCAATAAATAAACTTAAATAATAATAAAATATAAATAAATAACTTAAAGTGGTTTCATTCCTTAGAATGTTTTTAAATATACAAATAATATATTGTAGAAAAAATTCGTTTTTAAAGTTAATTTTTTTTTAATTAAAGCTCTAAGAGGACTTGTTAAAGGACTTATGTTTACTGTTGTCGTGTTATTTTTTTTTAAACTAAAATATGTAGCCATTTGAACATAATCTTAACTTTATATGCTTCGCTATAATGTTTTTTTTTTTTTTTATAAATTTTTAATTTATTTGTTTATTTATGAATTACAACACAATTAGAAATTATATTCTAACTAGATGACCCGTGCGAATATTTCGCACCGTTAGTTGTCATTTTTGTAACATAAAATTGAAATAAATTAATTGAAATTTTATTAAAAGTATAAAAATATTAGAAATCATAATATCATCATACATATTTACATACATAAATACATATCGCTCCTTTATTGCAACATAGTCATAGATCAAAAAAACTTGAACTTGGCAAAATGCGATTTAAGTTTTCAAGACATAAGTCCTATGATCTAATTACCGCAAACACTTTTTGCTATAACTTCGGTTCAGCTTGGGATGTAAAACTGATGTTTTTTCAACATATACAGAAGGTGTAAAAGAGGAGTTTTACTTAAGTAACTACAAATTTTTAATTTCTTGAGATCTGACTATGTTGCAATAAAGGAGCGATATGTTTAAATGCTTTTATAATACTTCTTTGAATACAATGCTAGAGGTAATGACCTGTTCATCGTTAACTTTTTCCCCCGAACGAATCCTTAATACAAACAAAAATATCTTTAAACGTACGCACCTAAGAGAAAAAGCCACGTATAACTGCCCATGTGAAAAGACCGGTTGTGGTAAAGACAATCCTAGCTTGTGAAGAGTTTCACAGGGAATTGTTTTCGTGTCTTTCGGAAAGGCCCAGATGGATGAGAAGGTGTAAGGTTGATTCGGGGTATGAGTATAGTTTTATCGGCATGAATAATTTTTGCTGATATGATGTGCTCTCTCAAGTTTGTTACGATTGGCCTGATACCATTTATTAACCCCTATTTAGCATTAAGATTTCTGATTAACATTATAATTGCATTTGCCTTTTCAAATGCACGTTATTTATTTTCTTACGTTGCACGTTATTGACACTATATATATTAAAACAGATCGTATTACTACACTTCATAAAACAAACAATGCCATGACAATAGTGACATTACCATAATTATGTGGAATAGTATTACAATTAAGCGACCCTGTTTATCGCACTTGATCTAACAAATATGAACTGCATTACTATTAAGCGACCCTGTATTACCACACTTGAACAAAAACACATAATCATAATGACGACAGTATTATTATGCAGTTCTATATAAAATATAATTTTTATCAATGAAAATATTAATTTTTCAATTTCTAATTATTTTTTGCCATTAGTGTTAGATATAAGCTTTAAAATGAGATATCATTCATTAAATTTGATGCTGTGGTATGGGAGATAATTGCAACCGACAAAAAAAAGTACTTTAGAAATAATGTATATGATTTATTTATTTATTTTTTGCGACTCTTTTTTTACGTTTTCCATGAACCCCTTTGACGATTTGAATGCTTTCTTTCGATAATATTTAATGATTTGTTGCTTTATTTATTTATTTACTAGCAGATTGTACCCGGCGTTGCGCGAGTTATAAAAATATTAATAAATAAAAATCCGGTTTCGAAACCTTTTTGGACCCCTTTTGGTTCAACTTTTTAAACAGAACACCCCCAATAGTTTTTGGGGAAACTTAACCAAGCTAAATCGTAAAAAATATCTTTAAAACACATAAAATACAGCATTTATGCATTAAAGTATTAATTTTTGCCCATTTTTCCTCCCTTTGCTCCATTTTGTCTCCCGTTTTGGTCATAACTTTGAAAAGATTTGTTGCCTATAACCTGCATCGACAAAAGTCCGATCTATATGCCAAATTTCAAGAAAATCGGTCTAGATGTTCAGGCGTGATTGGCTAACAAACAAAAAAAACAGACTTACAGAGAGATTTATAATATATATTAGAATTACGATATTAGGATTAGGATAACCTTTACTCAATTTGCCCGTTTTCAGCCCCTTTCCCCCTTTTTGGATCCCATTTGGTTCTACTTTAAAAACGGAATGCCTCTAAAAGCTATTTGGGAAACTTAACTTAGCAAAATCGTAAAAAATTACCTATTACCATTTTTTCCCTAGTTTTCCGATTTTTTCTCCCCTTTTGGTAAAAATTTTGAAAAGATTTGTTGCCTATAACCTCCACGGACAAAAGCCCGATCTATATTCCAAATTTTAAGAAAATCGGTTCAGGCGTTCAGGCGTGATTGGCTAACAAACAAACAAACAAACAAAACTTACAGAAAAAGAAATGCATGCAACGTAACGTAACGTAGCGTATGAGTTATGATTTAAATTCTAATTAATACCGTATTGCAATACACAAATTAATATTATTGCATACTTTTCAGAGTAATTACTCTAATACAGTGCAGTTAGTATGTGTATGGGGTGCGTATGAGTAATTTAATTTAAATAGAAATCAATATTAAGTATACTCTAATGAATATGATGTTTTGTCAATATCAACTACAGTGAATGACCGGGCTAATAAGCTTGCAAGCAAAGCTGCTACAAAGCCCTTAATGGAACCAGAATTGATTTGTGGAGTATAAGTAAATATCAAAGAGACAAAGAGGGAGAGAGAGTGAGTGAGAGAATGAGTGAGAAAGACAGAGTGAATGAGGGAGTAAGTGAGAGAATGTGAGAGGGATAGCGTGATAGAGAGATAGAGAACAGAAACAAAGTATACTTGTTCAGAATAAAGATCGTTTCGACTTCGACTCTTTTATAATGTGAATGATTTGTAAGAACATATTGTTACGAAAGTGGAAATGGTGTTGTTAAAATAATAAACAAAAGCTCCAAAAACAAAACAGTGCACTGTTCACGTGATCAATGAATGAGTAGAAAAAAATATGCCAACAAAAATAAATAAAGATCGATGAATAAACAAGAATAAAGGATAAAAAGACGTAAATAACCAACAACAACATGAAGGGAACAACAAAGAAGTAAACAAGATGCAACAATGTGCAGTATAAAATAGCGAACAGAGCGAACAACGCAACAACAAACTAATCCACCTGCTAATGTAAACAAGCAACAACAAGAATGAACCTAAGTTGTTTACATTTTTAGATTGTTCCCGAAGGACGTCATCGTCCTTCAAGGACATACATCACACTAATGATCCAGTGATATAAAAGGCAAGCCAAAGCAAGCAAGAGAAGATTCAGAGTTCAGAGTTTGAGTTGAATCAGTCGTGTGTGCAGACGGCACGTTGTATTCGCAGTTTGAATTTAATCGTGTAAGATGACGTCACGTTGGTTGAGAATTAGAATCTATCGAGCTTTAATTCGGTCAGACTTGTGTGCAGACAAGTTGCGTTTGAGAAAAACAGTTCTTAGTGTTGTTGCTTACAAAAAGGTTGTGAGCAAGAAGAATAACTAACAAGTGTTGTTGCTTACAAAAGGGTTGTAAGCAAAGTAGTATAACGAACAGATACATATTGTGAAGTATCGTTGTATACGTGGAATAAACTGGAACAGTGGCACAAAAGTTGTGCAGATAATAAAGAATTCATTAAAATTAAACACAAATATATTTTTTACTTTATTTGCAATCTACGAACTCATATTTTTAACATTTTTAAAAGGTAAAAACGTAACAATATAATTTTAAAAGCTCTGAGACATTAAAACATTCAGGCATAGTAGCAAAAAACTTTGAAACTTTTATTTTTGGGTCAATTTATTAAAAATCCTTAATAAGACTCTTTGATCTAGGCATGGATCTTTACAAATCCTTTCAATTTCTTTCTCGGTTCTTTGCAATTTCTATTATTATTGTACAGATTTTAACAGAAACTTCAAAATTCTTTATTTCTATCCGTTCTTAATAGCCTCATGAGATTCTGATAGTCTGATGGGAACTCGTCACTGGTGGATTAAATCAACTTGTGTACTAGAAGTACTGCTTTCCATCTGATTGGAAACGTGTTATCTAGTCTGATGAGTTCAAATGTAACCACTTTCAGTAAGATGGAAAGCAGTACTGCTAGCGCAGATCCACGGAACGTGTTCAAAGATACCATGTGAAGCAAACTGTTAAAACATGCGGATGAAAATGTAATTGGTTTGGGGATGCTTAATATGGTGGCATGTTGGCCCTCTACATTTAGTAGATGGTATCATGTGAAAAAAGACTATCTAAAGATTCTGCAAGCCCATCTTCCGAATTTTATGGACAAATGTGCTTATCCCGAATAAGAATTTATTTTCCAACAGGATGGTGATCCGAAGCACACATCAAAAATTGTAAAGATATGGGGTGGGAAAAAATTCCCAATTGATGGAATGGTTGGCACAAAGTCCCGACCTCAATCCGATTGAAAATCTTTGGCTATTCGTGAAAATCCGGCTCGGACAGTACGAAACAGCTCCAACAAACATGGTCAAACTATGGGATCGTATAAATGCAAAATGCAATCGAATTCCGAAAGATGTTATTGTTTATTTGGTAGAAAGCATCTCAAACCGCTTAAATCAAGCCATTTCTAATAAGGGTCTATGGACAAAATATTGAAATTGGGTTAGTTTCTTGAATTTTCTTGAAACGTGCAAAATTGAGTTTATGTGGGTTGTTTTCGTTTTGTCATTCAAACTCATTGAATTCATTTCATTAATTATTGTTTTCTTACTGCTATTTGTTAAGAATAAAATGACGAATTAAAATTAATTTTTTTTTTTGTATTTGCTTGCATGGTTTTGTTTTTGTGAATGACGAAAATCAGTATTGTGAACATGCACTCACCTCTGCTCGTCACTGTACATGTACATTGTACGTATTATGGGATTTATTAAACGATAGTCTCTAAAGAGTTTTCTAACCCTTATGTTACTAAACAATTGTTTACCACAATGGTCCGCCCAATTCTGGAATATGGATCTGTAGTAGGGGACCCACAAAATGCTATACACTCTGATAAAATCGAATCAGTTCAAAAACAGTTCTTATTATTTTGTCTTCGTCGTTTAGGGAATGGATGGTATCCTAATAAAAAGTTATTTTCTTATGAATAGCATTTAGCACTCCTTAAATTATCATCTTTGAAAAGATAAGACATAAAATGCTAAATGCTGTCTTTCTTCTGATGCTGATTAATGCGGTTATCAACTCTTAATTTCTTCTGGAAAAACTTTACATAAGTGCACGTAACTGTTCGTCCAGAATAAATATAACACAACTACCTATATGAACTTTGATCTGATTTCATGAAATTTTATGTGCATATCGTGTAAGTCTGAGAATCGGACAACAATTGCTTTTTTCATATCCCTAAATGTTAAAGAGGGCGTGGCAAATTGTTAAAATATTATTATTTAGATACAATATTGATCGTAAACGAATAAAATTTGGTAGGTAAGTTCATAGAGTTGATGTCGACAATCCCACCAAAAATGGGCGTGGCTATCCTCCCCCTTCAAGTGCTATCTATAACTCCGAAACTACTGAACTATTTTTTAATATATTTTTTTTAATTTGTTCGAAAGCTTGTCAGGTTTAGATGGTTTAAAAAAGAAAAATTCGATATCGCAAAAAGTAGGCGTGGCAAATCTTTAAAATTAAATATTTAGGGACATAGTGATCGTATATGTCCGAATAAAATTTGGTAGGTAAGTTCATAGAGTTGATGTCGACAATCCCACCAAAAATGGGCGTGGCTATCCTCCCCCTTTATGAGATAGCTAATCGGCTAATTCGATGGTGTGTAACTACATATGTATGTATATAACGTGTATGAATGTCTGTTAGTTTTTGTTTTGGTGCGATTACAGCAACTACAACTTAATCAGCGCTTTTTGCAACGTCTTACAATAAATATATAAAGTGACCTGTTTTGGCCAATAAAAAATAATCAATTTTGGGCGGGTTAGTAAGTATATAAAATGTGATAGTCTGAAAAACAATAATAATCTAATCAAAAAAAAAAAAAAAAATAAAAACTATATACACTAATGCCCCGGTTTGCGTCGCCTCGTTCTGCGTCTGCTTCGAAGATGCGCCTTTTTAAAATTTCTGTGACTTTGAAGTTGCATTGTTTTTGTTTCAGTTTGCGTCGTTAATATGAAAATGTTTGGGGGTCGCCGTGAGTAGACATAAGGCCAGGGTTCGAGTCACAGGCCAGGCATCAAAAATAAAAAAAATGCAAAAAAAGTATTTTTTCAGCGATTTCTTCTCTTTCTCATCTTGTTTCTCAAAAATCTGCCGCTCGAAGACGATTTTAAACTGTAGGTTCCGCCACTTCTGCATAAAATTAACACAATTAACACACACAACAGAAGTGGTATGATAAACTGCGGGCTTCTTGGGAACGATTGCTATAGACTGTCTTATGCAACTCGTTTCCTTACCGTTCGCAACTTCCCTCTCTCTCTCTCTCCACCTTTCCTAAAAACCCTACACAATGCATTGCATGAGTAGGGATGATCTCCTGAAAGCTGGTTTTATAACAAAAAAAAAAAAAGTTTGTACAAAGCTAAAACAGAAAAACGGGATTTCCCTTTTAAATCTAATGTAAATACACACAAACATATAAATTAATATTGTCTGATGGTTGCAAGTTGTAGGTTAGTTAGTTAATTAAATATTTTTTAATGGAAAAATCAATATTTTCAGTTAAAATTATGAATCTCGGAACCAATTAAATGAAAATCAATAGGAATGTATGGAAAATCGTGCTTTGTTTTTGCATCGGTTTGGTTTGGATTTCTTCAGGCTTTATTAGTAAAGCAAACCGGGGTATTAGTGTATAGTCTTCTATTCCCTTTAAGAAACAACGCAATCATATCGCATAATTAGTATAAACATCTAATGGAAATAGACCTTTGCCAGCTAAAATTTCTAATTATTTTCGAAAAGAAAACATTTTTTTTTTTTTTTTTGATTAGAACATGTGTTTCACATTCCCATTCCAATTCCCATTCCCATTCTCATTTCAATTACGAATTTAATAATAAACACAGCCACACTACCCATAACATACAGTACATGCTCTACACCAAACACAAATAAACTTCCATTGTAAACTGACCCCCCCCTCATAATTTATATACACACTCTGACATTTAATGTTATTGCTGTGTGTGCTCTTGCTCTTGCTCTTCCCATTTCCAATGCTATTGTTATTGTTGTTGGTGTTGCTTTACACATAAACAATATGAAAACGACGAGGACAACATATTTGATCATCAAATTGAAGTGTTTGTGTGTGTGTGTGTGTGTAGAGTTTTTATAATTTAAAAAAAAACCAACAACAACAAATAATAAAAAAGAGAGTGCAGGACAGTGTAGACAACAAAAAAAAAAAAAAAAGAGGAAAAAAACGAAACAATTCTTCACCATAATATATATGAACACGATGGAGATATAAAATTGCACACAATACCACAAACACTAACACTAACACGAATCCACATACAAACACAAATAATAACAATAAAAAATATGGCAAAAAAAAAAATTATAAAATAGAAAAATAGAAAGAATTTAAAAAAAAAGAGAGGGGGGTAAACGAAATAAAGAAATAAAATATTAAAAAATATTTGTTTGGACTATGCGAGAGCATATGAAAATAAATAGACTCTCACTCACACACACACATACTCACCCTAACACTCACTCACTCAGTCATTTTGAAAAATATGAACACATATCAAGTAGATTTGTATGTGTATGTGTGTATGTGTGTGTTTATATAATATACACACACTCTCCACATATGAAACTTAAAATAAATAGAGTGTTGGATAGTGAGTCCAGCTGAAAATAAAATAATACGAGAAACAGAGAGTGATAGAGTGAGAGCGGGAGAGAATGAGAGAGAAAAAACAAAACCTCAGATTTTTATTTAGTAACCATATGAACAATGACTGAGAATTGTCAGTTTTCTAACATTTACAGACAAAAAAAAAACATACACACACAGGGTGTCACCAAAAAGAGCAATGCAAAGAGAAAGAAAAAGAGAGAGAGTGAGAGAGAATTTTCTGTTTTACTAAAAACGTAAAGAGGACTATATACCATCACATACATACAGACACAATTGGTTATTATAACTCTTTAGTTAGGATTCTTGATCTACCTTTTCACATTGCTTACATTGTGCGAGTGATAATTTGTATTCGTTGAGTGGCGGCATCTACAGTTTAAAGTCGACTTCCAACGACAGATTTTATTTTTCTTGAGAAGCTTTTCATGGCAATTTTTTATATTAACACTTAGAGTTTTCGCTTACTTCTTTTGTATTTTGTTTTCATGTCTGGCTGGATCTCGAACCCTGGCTTTACGTCTAATAAGCCAATACATTACCTACTAGACAACCGCGACGACTTCAACAGTATGCCATTGTTTAACGTTCAAAACAATAGAAAAGCTACACACAAGAAATGCGGATAAATTGAGTACAAGTAAACCAACAGCAACAGTGTGAGAGAGAGAAAAGTAAGCGAACGCACAAACAATAAAATCTAGTCGTAATAGAGTTCTCAAGACAGCGAGCACATGAATTTTTCAATACAAAAATCAGTAAGAATTCGGTCAACCTTGTGTGAAATTGCTTGTGAACAAAACAGTTGTGGTTTAAAGATTGTCACTGTAAATATCTACCGATAAGTTGTTAGGGCTTAAGAGAACAAGAAGAAGTTGTCGGTATAGTCTAGTAGCTAGTGTATTAGCTTATTAGACAAAAGGTCCGAGTTCAAATCTCAGACCAGACATCAAAACGAAATATAGCAGATGTCTAACAAAATCTCTGAGCGTTAAATTAAAATTGCCATTAAAAAAAGTTTCTCAAAAAAATCTGTCCTTCGGTGTCGACTTTAAACTGTAAGCTGTTTCACTTGTATGTATAAAATTAACGCTTGCAACACAAGTGGTGTAACTAGCTGGGTTGTAAACCTAACTGAAAAGTTGTAATGGCCAATTGTGTATGTGTATGTCAGATTTTGTTGTACAATCCGAAATGTCTACTCCACTTCGAAGTAATACCGCAGTAGTTCACAAAGGCTTAAAGAATTCAAACGACGAAGGGGAGCTTTAGTGGATGAGGACACCACACCCATAGCGGATAGGTACATTTATTTCGCCTAAACGGAAAATAAAAAAAATCCTTTACTTACTTATATCAACGTCTTCTAATGGCAAATCATGTTTTATGGCCACCAATGTCCCTCAGGGGAGAATTATCTTTCGCTTTTTACACACATAGGGCAGGAACATCAATAATGTTCATTAAAACGAGTATAAAAGCGCATTCAGTCGGTTGCCAAAAAAAAAATTACAGTAGGATTCACTATTTTCCAATGAGATTTACTAATAACAATGAGAAACGATTTCCATTTTTAGAAGAATATTTGTCAAGTTAAATAAGCAGTTTTTAGGTAAATTTTTTCTATATTTTTCACTACATAAACATATTATTAGATTACATTTGAAAATATTACTAACAATTTTCCTCTGGGTTATACACATGCCACTCACAAATACACTCACATTTTTTAAAATGTTCTCTTTGTGCCGACGTCTGTTTTTGGGCGTATGGCAACGTCCATATCGACGCCTCCATTCTATAATGTTCTAAGTGTATTTAGAACATACTTAAATTTAAATTCTACGTTCTCTAACTTAAGTACTGTCAAAATTTGGTTAAGATGCGCCAATCCGTTCCGAAATTATAGGGAAAAATCTACTTAGAACACGCATATAGTCATATGGCGCGTGAAATCTTTGAGAGCTCATAACTTAAAACACACTTTTTCGACGACTTAGAATGTTATAGAACGGAGGCATCGATGTGTTGGTAATATTTGTTTTGCTTAACATAGCAAAAGATTAAAATTTAAACTTCAAACTGTATTGTATTTTTTGTTGTTGTTGTAAAGAAGAACGGAACATATGATTTATGTAATCTTCTCAATCTATACATGTGAGTACAGTTTTACCAATACAATCATAAAAATGTTCAATTGATCAGTTAATTTTTACTGTGGCGATGCCAGTGTGGCCAGTGTATTCCATCGATTTACGTTGTTTCAATGAACATCGTCAACATCTGTTGTTCATAAACAAAATCAAGGGTATTCCCGCTTTAAAAGAAATTCAATGCATAGAATAAAAATTTAAAAGTTTATAGTGTGAGTGATTTAAAATTCGATTTACGCCGTTTCGATTAACATCGCCTTTTTCCGGAACATTCTACAACGTTAATCGAGCGAATACTGTACTTAACTTTACATTACAACCACATTGTTTACAGTAGTGTATGCCATGCCACTTAATTTGCCGTCTTACATTTGACATTACAATTACAATGTTTACGCTTACGTATGGTATATTTGCCTATTTAAATTAAGAAATAACAGTTCTTTTTGAATTAATCTGTTCTTCCTGTAACAGTAAAAGCAAGAGAGAGACAGAGAGAGTGAGAGAGAATGCTATGCATGCCATTGAATTCATGATAAAATTTTTTACTAACAAATAGACACACACTGAACAAAGCAAATGTTTACATACACAAACACAATAAATGAGTGGTGTAAGGCATAAGCGTAAGTGAGTGAGTGTGTGTGTTTGTGTGTAATGGCATACAATTTATATATTAAACCATAAAACTAAGCCAATATGTGCCGTTCACTTATACATTTACTCGCACAGCTACACAGCATTTCAATCATTTTTACCACTCAAAACATACATACAATCGTCTGTACATACACACATACGCACACACTCATTGTTTTATACAATAATGGCATGTTTTTTGTTTTGTTTTTGTTTTGCTTCGTTTTAAACGCGTTTATTTTATATTTTTTATTTCTTGTTTTTGTGTTTTTGTTATTTTTTTTTTATTATTATTTTTGCTTAAATTGTAACGGTTATTTTTATAAAAAAAACATATTTTTTTATAAAAAAACATATTTTTTGTTTTTTTTCATAAAAAATATACACACACCAGCTGAAATAAATTGAAAAACACTTGTACGTACTAACACGACACGTACAAAGCATAAGACAAAGAAAAAGAGAGAGAGAGAGCGGGAGAAAGAGAAAGCAAAAGTGGAGAAATTGAAATAAATTGATTGATTTATCAAAACAGGCATATTACAATATTTCATATGTTCACCACCAAACACACCTCCCCTCCCCTCCCCACCACCCTTCATTCCCCATTCATCTTAACGAATATTACTGTTTTCCACTCTCGCAACTCTCATATAATAAATATGAATGCTTGTGCTTGTGTGTGTGCTTGTGTGTTTGTTACTTTGAATTCAGCCATTACAAATATAACGGAATTTTATTTTTTTGTGTTGTTTTGTTTTCGTGTATGTGCATGTGTGTGTGTGCATGTGATGTTTTCTCTGTTTATAAATGACAAAATCACACAGATTGTGGTAGAATGTCAAAATGGCGTTTGTTTGACATGAAATTTTAAACGTACAGTGCGGTTAAAAAATTAAAATACAAATTAAAAGAAACTTTTTAATTTTTCGTTGGCTTTTATTTTCTTTAAATTTAAAAATTAAATTTTTTCTTAAAGGGGTTAATTGGATGCTACAAAGCCAAATTGTTTTGGATAAGTAATCACCACAAAAAAAAAAGTTGTTGAAATCATAGATAAAAATTAGGAAGAATTCGGAACATCAATAACCTTCGTAAGACTTAAGAGTTAAACATTTACTAGATGACCCGTGCGAATATTTCGCACCGTTAGTTGTAATTTTTGTAACATAAAATGAAAATAATTAATAGAAATTTTCTTAAAAGTATAAAAATATTGGAAATCATAATATCATCAGGTTTAAATGGTTTTATAATACTTCTTTGAATACAATGCGAGAGGTAATGACATGATCATCGTTAATTTTTTGCCCCGTGCGAATCCTTAATACGAACAAAAATATCTTTAAACGTACGCACCTAAGAGAAAAAGCCATGACCATGTGAAAAGACCGGTTCTGGTAAACACAATCTCCTACCTTTTGAAGGGTTTGACCTTGTGCTTTGTTTATCGTCTTAGCAAAAGCAACTTTCACAGGGAATTGTTTTCGTGTCATTCGGAAAGGCACAGTTGGATTAGAAGGTGTAAGGTTGATTCTAGGTATGAGTATAGTTTTATCGGTATGAATAATTTTTGCTGTTATGATGTGCTCTCCCAAGTTTGTCACGATTAGCCTGGCACCATTTATTAACCCGTATTACTACACTTCATAAAACAAACAATGCCATGACGATAACCACATTACCAAAATGGATTTTACAACTTTATATATTATTATGTCGAATAGCGACCCTGTTCATCGCACTTGATCTAACAACTACTGCAAAGTATTGCCAAAACAGCTTCTTACAACTTAAAATGCATTTTATATACAACTGACTTAGTTATAAACGGCATTATAGTAAATAGCGGTATTGCCAGAATGGATTTTAATGCATATTATATTATGTAAAACTGAATTACTATTAAGCGACCCTGTATTACGACACTTGAACAAAAACATACAATCATAATGACACCAAAATTATCTTGCAGTTCTATATAAAATATAATTTTTACCAATGAAAATATTAATTTTTCAATTTCTAATTATTTTTTGCCATTAGTGTTAGATATAAGCTTTAAAATGAGATATCATTCATTAAATTTGATGCGGTGGTATGGGAGATAATTGCAACCGACAAAAAAAAAAGTGCTTTAGAAATAATATATATAGTTGCTCATACAGTTAGTAACTATTTCGAAGAAAGCGTGAAGTTGAATGTATTTGGCCATTATAATGGCTCTTCAGTCAGGATTACGACCTAGCTTCTTACACCACTTATGTTGTCTTCATTAATTTTCATACAAAAGTGACTGGGAACTTTACAGTTTAAATTGGACTCCAAATAATAGATTTTTGAGAGGTGTTTCATGGCAATTTTTTATTTTGATGCGTTAAAGTTTTTACCAGAAATCTTCTAAGAGGATGGAAGCCGCCGAAGAAATATTTTTCGTATTTTCGTTTTGATGACCTGACCTAGGGGTTTGAACTCAGGCTACGGTGATCACGACAATGGGCTTAGAAGTTTCAAAGTGGTATTCATAATTCATTTTTAATAATCTAATTGGTCATTACAGCTCTACAGTGAACCTACAATCTAGGCTTTTTCACACCACTCACATACATACGTAGCAAAGTTCTTGTTAATTTTGCCTATGTATGCAGAATACATACATACATACATACATAATTGGCCATCATAGCCCTTCAGTGAGGATTACGACATAGCTTCTCACACCACTTATGTTGCGTGCGTTAATTTTATACATGAGTGGCGGGACCTACAGTTTAAAGTCGAATCCGAACGACAGATTTTTGAGAAGCTTTTCATGGCAAATTTTACTCTCAGAGTCTTTGCCAGAAATCTGCTGAGAGGAAGTCGCCGAAGAAATATTTTTCGTTTTGATGTCTGACCTGGGATACGAACCGGGCCTTTCGTCTAATAAGCCAACACACTACCCACTAGACCACGGCGACTATGCAGAATATCTTCAGAAAAAGTTGCTTACTGCAGTGGTGAAGAGCATTATTTTAAATGCACCGTTGAAGTTCTCGAGAAGACGGCGCCGTAGTCTACTAAGTCAAGTATTGGTTTATTAAACCCGAGCCCAAGTTTAAAATCCCCACTGAGATATCTCGAAAAAATTAAAAATTCCCATGAAAAGTTTTTTAAAAAAATCTATCATCATTAGCCTTTAGCCACACATTAATAAAATTAACACACACACACAGCATGGGCGATATGAGAAGCTAACTAAGGGGTTTGTAAGAAATAATTATGATTACAGTCGATAACTATACGTTTAATACAGTCAAGGATCTTATTTAGCTTGGCTCGGTCTTTACCATCCAAAATGATGTCAATCTGGAGATCAAGCGCAGGATCACTCTTGCCAATGGGTGCTACTATAGTCTTAATAGGCAATTGAGTAGCAGAGAACTCTTTCGTATGACAAAACTAATACCATACAAGACGCTCATAGAGGCCTAGATCCTATTATGAACTGATGCAGCAGCCTTGAGAGTATTCGAGAGAAAAGTCCTATGTAAGAGCTTTGGTCCAAAGCGAGTTGGCGATGATTTCCGCATCCGATCCACTAGTGAGCTGTATTACCTCCTCAACGACATAGATGTTGTGCAGCGTATTAATATCCAACGGCAGAGCTGGCTCGGCCATATCGTTCGAATGGAGGAGGATGCTCCGGCGAGACGTGTTTTTGATGCGGGGATCTGTGGACGTCGGCAAAGAGGACTACTTTGTATGTGTTAGAAGGATCATGTCGAGGAAACCCTGTCATCTATTGGTGTAACCAACTGGCGTAAGCGTGCATGAAGCAGAGGCTCCTGGAAGTATGTATTACGGTAGGCCGAAATCCGTTAATTAAGTTGTTAATGGTCAATTAAGAAAATAAGTGAATATTTTATTTGACTTTTAAAACAAGATCATTTTATTGCATTATAATAAAAGCGCTTTCCTAAACTATTATTACTCTCTATTGCTACAACTTTCTTCCAAGGTACTGCTAAAAGATTGCTTCAAAAAATTACAAATCAATCAAATTAATTCTTAACCTGAAAGTATGCTTTAAAAAGAAAACAAAAAATAATTCCTTTTAATTAAATTTCTTAAAAATCCTTTGAAAAACTGTATGCTTTAAAAAAACTTAAAAATTTTAACATCTTTTTAAATCAAAAATTATGCTTTTAAAATATTTTTCTTGTTTAAACGTGTTTAAATCACATTTTTGTAACCTAAAAATATGCTTTAAAAAGCATTCATAGAAAATTTGTTTTAATTTAAAACTTAAGTTCTTATTAGATTTATGAAAAACAAAAAACCCTTAAAATTATTAAAAAAAAATGTTGAGAGAATCATTTCATTTTACCAAAGCCATACCCCTCGCCCCCTCCCCCTTTACGAATAGAAAATAAAGACATAAATTGTGTCCCTTTTTTTTTTTGTTTTTTTTTTTGCTATTTGCTTGTACCAAAGCCTTAAACGTAAAGAGATTTTTTGAGTGTAACTTAAATGAGTCACAGTTAAAAAACATTTTTCTTACAAAAAAAAAAAAGAAGAAAAAAAAAAAATGACGAAAAAAAAACCATAATTTTTACTGTTTTTGTTGCTATTAAACGATTTCTTTTAACATTATGAATGGGAATAAAAAAAAGAAAAATATTTACAAAAAAAAGGAAAAAAAATTAAATAAAAATGAAAACGACAACGACAATAACAAAAAACAAAAAAAAAAAATGTATTGAATTTACCGTTAAGAAGAAATAAATACAAAAAAAAAATCAAAAAGAGAGAAATAAAGAGAGAGAGAAATAAAAAGGAAAAAAGTTTAGAAAACGATTTACAAGTGTTTTAAAGCATAAAAAAAGGGGCAAAGGGAGAAAGAATCAGTCACACACACACACTACGCTTACACACACTTTCAGAGAGAGAGAGAGAGAGAGAGAGAGAAAGAGAATTACATGTTGTATGAATGCTGTTTCATACAAGAAATTTGTAACTGTTTTTTTGTACTTTTTTCATGTTTTTCCCCGTTTTTTTTTTGTTAGAGAAGAAACTGCATTAAAAAAAGAAAAGGAAAAAAAGTTTTTTTCTTGTTTTTTTTCTTCTTCAAAGCAAATGTTATACCGAGTGAGGAGTAATAAAAAGTGTTTTAAGTAGTTTGAACAAAAAGAAAGAGAGAGAGAGAAAGCTGAGAGAGAGAGAGAGATAGAGAGAGACAGATATAATAAATTTATTTGTAAAAGTTTACGTGTGTATGTGTTTAAATGTTTGAAAGTACGACTCACGTACTAACAATTTTTCGACAATAAATTTCTTGGTTTTTGTTTTATTTTCTATTTTTTTTTTTTGTTTTTTTTCTTTTATTTCTGACAACTTTTGCTGGGTATTTCTTTTCTTTTCTTATTTATTTTTGTTGTATTTTTTGTGTATAAATTTTCTTCTCTTATTTTGTTATTCAACTTAAGAACTTACGGTTTCTTTATAATTTTTGTTTTTTTGTTGTTGTTTTGTTTTTACATACCCTTACACAACGCTACACTTAAGCCAACAAACAAACAAAGTGACAGAAAGAGAGAGAGAGAGTGTGTGTGTAACTTTAATAAAAGCCGTTTGTTTTGCAAGTAATAAATCAATTTTACGCACCACCTGAAAAAGAAGAACAAATTAAAGTCATTAAATCAAAAACCAAATCAACAATACAACAACAATAATAACAACAATAACAACAACAACATGAAATGGCTATTGAAATAATAAAATATCAAGAGAACGAACATTTAAAAAGTAAAAGCCTACACCAGCCTACAGTAGCGAGCACAAAAAATGCAACGTTGGGTAAAATTATTTTTAAATGCGATAATTTAAAAAAAAATGTTGACCAGTTCAAAATATTTCTTTAGGTTATTAATCCAATACAGTTATCGGGATACCTATTATCGATAACAACTATGAAAATATTTTTAATTAATGATCTATTATTTTGTCATTTATTAAAAAGAGTGCGAATTTCATGGGAGCAACAATAAAAATGCATAAAAACAGCATAAATTTTAATGTTTTTATTTAAATTAAATAGGAATTCTTACAATAAAAATCTTATCTAGCCCTTATTTTAGCTATTAATGTGTTAATGGATATTTTCTCCCCCTTCACTTTTCAAAATTTCTTCTAATTGCCTCTTATTTGACGGATGTTTCCTCTTAACTTCCCGATCTAATAGCTCCCATAGATTTTCTATGGGGTTTAGATCGGGAGACTGTGATGGCCAATCCATCATCCATCAATGACATCATTGTCGCTTAAAAAGTTTCAAGCTAAGCGACTTGAGTGTTTTGGATCGTTATCCTGTTGGAATATGCTACCAGGAGGCATTTTTTCCCGCAGATGAGGAAGCATATGTTCTCTAAGGATTTCACAGTACTTCTTGGCGTCCATTTTTCCTTCGATTTGAGTTAAGGGACCTACCCTATCACGGGAAAACGTTAAATATATCGTTCCTTACCCCACACCATTGTTGATCCACCGCCATGTTTTACGGTTGGAAGTTGATATCTTGGAGAATATCTCTGTCCAGGCGGTCTTCGAACAAAATTTATCCCATCGGAGCCAAACAAATTAAATTTTCTTTGATCGCTCCACAAGACTTTAGCCCATTGTTCATTTGACCAATCCTTGTAACGTTTTGCAAATTCCAGGCGCTTCTTTTTATTGATTGCACTGATGAGAGGTTTCTTTGCGGGTCGCCTCGCATGCAAATTAGCCTCTTTCAACCTACGGCGAACAGTGTGAACGCCTATAGAGACTCCCATTTGCTCATTTGCGAAATTAGCAACGTCCACTGCGTCCACTTCGGTCTTTCGTGGATCTTTTTTAACCAGTGCAATCATCTGGCGGTCTTGGCGAGAGGTAGTTTTTCGACGATTACTACTACCTGGTTACCTTTCTACACTATTTTTCAAGGAAAATCGAGATTTAATCCGACATACGGTTGATTGATTTACACCAAAGACGTGTCCAACTTCACGTATTGGTTCTTCCTTCTTCTAAGGCTTTAATGATTGCAGTTTTGCAGTCAGCTCTCAGCTGAGAGCTGCTTCTATTACAAAACACATGTTTTATAACTTATTTGAGAAATTTTCAATTATAATTAAATAAATAACTTACTTTTTTTTATTATGTTGCATTTTTTTTTTGCTCGCTAAAAATTTTCACATTTTTCACGAATTCAAAAATATTTAACTTTTTAAAGCAGATTTTGGAATAAACTGTGGTTACTTTGAAAACTTATTGATTGAAAGAATTAACAGCAAAAGAAAAATAGATAAATTAGTTACCGTTATTTTGAAACAGATCTTATTAAAGATCATATGGCACAGTGTTGCATTTTTTGTGCTCGCTACTGTATATACTTACACCTACAACAATTTAAGAAGAAGAATCTTTAACAATAAAACACAAGCGAGCCTCCAATACAAAAGAAAAACCAACACAATCAACACCACTTTCTTTTCACTTTAGTATTACAAGGAAATAATAAACAACAACAAACGTGTGTAAGAGAGTCATCTACATAGAGAGAGGCGGGAGGCGAGAGCTAGAGCATAAAACATAACAAATCAGCATTATAATGAGAATTCTTTGAAGTCATAAGCATACCTTCGTTAAAACACGAACACCAATACAAACAGTCTTCGACAAGCACAAATGAACACAAGCATACACAACAACATGAAAATATTAACCCAGTCAGCATTTTTTCAAAATTTTTAATCAAATTCGTGTCTGTTTTTGAATTCTTCTGTAAGCGATTAAAAACCTTATTTTCTAATTGTAAACTCTTCTTAAAAAGTCATTTAGAAATCATTTTCTATATGAGTTTAGAGTAATTTTCACTCTTTTTTCTAGTAGTT